>OZ023269.1:50450859-51038359 GCA_964006375.1 Tillus elongatus
ATTTTTGATATTTATTAATTATTGCAAATATGCAGTTCGAAAACTGTGTTAGAAATGTTCAAAATATTTTAAAGCGTATAAACGTTTGTAAGGTATACATTTGCACAGTTTATTTTGTTATTTTGCACCATTTACTGGAAAGCCGCTGCTACCAGAAGAAAGGGTGCTGGTCTAAAAATTGTGCTAACATCCATTATAAGTGTTGTAAATTATATAAAAATGAGGCTCTTAAAATAAAACTTTTTTTGCAAAGAGTGCTACTTACATTTTTGTTGTGAAATGACGTATTAGCCACGTGGCAAATTTTTAGCACTCTGACAATTAAAAAATAATATTGTATCATTCTTGGAAGAGGAAAACCGCTATGAAACTGAGCCAATTCGAGGTTACTTATTTAGGATAAAATTAAGCTATTTGGTGGCAACACTAGATAATCTAATTTTATAGAATCTGCAACTCAAATAAACAAATACACAAAAATTGAGTATAGGCCATCTAAGTGAAAAGTCAAGGTGGCCTTATTGTCGCAACCATGTCTGCTGCACTTCTTCTCATTTCGCACTTCATCAATTAAGTTAAGTTTTTTAGAAGTTTTCCTGTGGCCTGCCTCTTTGATTTTTCCAAGTATGTGTCCAGTGAGCATTATTGTCAGATAGTTATTATGTCTCCGAACTCCAACAAATTGTGCCTTGTTTCTCTCAATATCGTCCATTCACCGTGTTTCTTCTCTCACTTCTTCCAGCAAACTTTTATTCGCCTTTCTATCGGTGTATATTATCTTTGAAATTTTTATCTATGTCCAAATTTTCAAAGCTTATCCAAAGTCCAGCTTTCTGCCCCGCACATTACAACACTCGATACCTATGACTTAATGAACACCTTCCTCAGCTCCAAGTTTAAATATTTATTGGTGACAAGAGTACTCTCTGTGACGCACATTCTCAGTTATTTATTACATTTTCCAGCATGCGTAATAGCATCTCAAGGTACGTGAACATATGACATAAGTGGAAAAGTAAATTATTTTTGTAGGAACTGCAAAAAAATTGGGGAAATTAATTTTTTTATAGTGCTGAATAGAAAATTAATGTTCCTCGCTTTCCATTTAAAATTATTTAATGGTAGTTAACTTTTAAATGGGGTTGGGGTCGGCAAAAAGGTTTTACTTAAAACAGTGACATTTAAAAACTCTCAGTTGACCCCTTTGAGCATTTATCTTGAGAATTAGTAAGAACAGAAAATAAATGTGTTCCTTACGTTTAAAGTAAAACGCACTGTATATAAATATATGTATAAGAGAAAAGAAGAAATCAAAAACAAAGTAACCAGCAAAAGGCAAATAGCTGAGCTAAGTTGGGTTGAAGTAAAGTATAGTAAAACAAAATATCATGGCTAATAAAGAAAGAAGGAATATAACAGCTGACTTTCAACTCGAAGTTCAAGCTAAATAGAAATAAAAGCATGATGATTAAGCTGTAGCCAAATCGGTTAAATATAGAAGAGAATTTAACTTCAGTTTTCCCCAAAAGTAACATTAAGCGAATTATACACATTTACGTTCTTGTGATTTTATTTTTAAAAGGTGATTAAACACTTAATATATATATATATATATATATATATATATATATATATATATATATATATATATATATATATATATAACGTTAAAACGCCCTAACAAACGTTGGATAATAAGAGATATATGAATTTAAAAAAACTCTGATTATATTTTCCAAAATTGTGCAAACACTAAATGTTACAAAATGATGAACACCGCTTCACGACAGTTGGTAAAAATTATCGCCCTGTTATTGACCGCAAAGTGTCGCTCGACATATCGATGAATCGTCATAACTTGCAAGGCCTAGACCTGGCCGTTGAATTGTCGTCGTAGCTGCTTCAAAACGGTTACCTAGATCCTCGAGGTCAAGTATTACGTTGGTGTATATCATGGGCTTCATAAAGGCATATCAAAAGAGGCTAGGGGTGTAAAGTCAGGTGATGAGGAGGCCATGGAATAGGACCACTTTCACCACTCCACATTATGTTGGAGGACTAAACGACTACAATGCAGGGGGACGTTGTATAGCAAATTTTTGCCACATTCGTCGACATACATATTCTGGGTATTCATACGTATTCTGGGAGTTCTTGCAAATGATGTTGCAAAAAAAGAGATAATCATTTCCAGTCAAGCCAATTCGCAGCACAGAGGGGACAATAAATTGCCCGTTGACAAGTCCGTTTATCGAGAATATGTGCTGGGTTTACGACGAGCAACCCGTGGATTTTCGACCACCAAGATAAGAGTATTATGAAAATTGTTTATGCCTTTGTATGTAAACGTTGCTTTATCAGTCGCAAGCACAATGGAGGAGAAGTTTGGAATTTCAATATTGTTCGGTAAAAACAATTTGTAAAATTACAAACGTAAAGGATAATCTTCAAGTTGTAAAGTTTGTACTGTTTGTACATGGAAAGGGTGTACAATTAATTCTCGCGAGATAATCCGACTCGAGGCACTTGCTTGGCGAGATAATCCGACTCGAGGCACTTGCTTGGCGAGATATTTTTCTCCCAGAAGGATCTCCTTCAACAAAGTTTAAGGTTTATCTTCGGCATCCAAATTTCGTTGGTGTGTGCCTGGTCCACCACTCCGCGTTTAACGTGTACGCAGTACACCAGTTTCTCGTCCACTGATTACTAAGGCGGTGAATTTTTGTAGAATATTCGATTAGAAACCACTAAACGTACAATCGAATTGCAGCGAGGAAATTGTCACGTACGCCCCCATAAATTAATTATTCATGTGTGTGTGTGTGTGTGTGTGTGCGTGTGTGTATGCATGCATGTGGGCGTGTAAGTGATGGGTTGTCCTCGGACATAGATTCCATTGGCCACAGACTTTTATAAAATAATATTTTTTTAAACGGCTTTAAAGAGAAGCTATGCAACCAAAAAATCCTGATTCAGACAATTATGTGCTATGAAACCAATATTTTTAAATTAATAAAGAAAAATAATGCCAAACTTGCTCGCAAAAGTTTAAAATGTACGCACTAAGATCGTAACTTCTTTTTTAAAATTAAAACTAAAACCTAACTTAAGGGATTAACTAGAACATAAATCGCCTAGGGGTTCGTCATAGTTTATACTTTCCTTATTAGGATTTGCTCAAAACAATTTGTGCCACACTAACAATGCAGCGACAACTGATTAACCTTGACAGATGAGACAAATCACTGCCAACAGCCTACTTAGTAAAAAATTCACTGATAGCTTATAACTTTAGGTTTACGTCGAGAAAGACTTGCAACATTTAGTGTTTATACAATTTTTAAAATAAAAAAATTTAAATAAATAAATAAATAAATAAATAAATAAATAAATATATATATATATATATATATATATATATATATATATATATATATATATATATATATATATATATATATATATATATATATATATATATATATATATATTTTATTATACAACTTTTGTTAAGGGATTTTAATATTAATAAATTCCTTTTGGGGTGTTTAATCACCCCTTAGGAATAAAATTACATGACCGTAAACACTCTGTATAACTGAAATGTTTTAGCCTTAGTAGCCACATATTACCTAGGTAAACTACTGACCTATAAAGGAAACATTAGGACCGAATAATAAACTTCCGATGTATACCAGATATTATTGTGCTATTAATCTATCTATCTAAAACATTCTTACCAGGTGCAATGTATAATCCAATATTTATCTATTAACTAAATTTACTTTAATGTTTTGTTTACTGTAATAGTTAAAACAAGTATGAGTAATATCATTAAACAGCTTTAAAATGTTCGGAACGAACCGTATGCTAGGGATCCAATATAATTAATACACTTTTATCCTACGAAATATTCAAGTAATTAATGTAATACAAGTGATAATAGTCTTCTAATGTCTGTAAAATGGTAACCAAATGTATGATTCGTCTAGTTTCTGGAAAAATTATACAACAGTTTTTCAGAAGCTTGGGTTAGATGAGTGTTTCTACTTACAAATGCCGTACATACATATTAACAATGTAGTATTTTCTGTGTGTATTTATTATGAGCATAGTTTATCATCTAAGTTGACTTGTAACCTTTTGACACGCGCTTTATGACATCATTCTGTTTTGCATAAATATTAGTAATATATTATCGCTGAACAACATTATTTCATTTTTCCATTACGTTATATACTATGAAGCTAAATTTAAGTAATTTCTCAATTATTAAATTTTGTTAAAAATCTGTTATCAGAGTTTTATGTTATATACATGTGACTAAAGTCCGTTTATCATCATCCTCTTTGCCAATACTTCAAATGACATAATTATATATAGTGTAAGATTAGTAATAACATTTTGTAATTAATTCTTACAGATTAACACATCAAAAATTAGCTTATAAGTAATATATAACACGTAACAGAAACATGCTTGTAATGTGTTCGGATATTTATTGCATTGAAAATAGAAAAATAATAAATTAATAAAATTGAAACTACTCATTTTTGAAAAAAACGTTTCGCGTCTCGAAATATTTTTTAAATCGTCATTTTCTTTTCTTAAAAAATCGCTTTAGGTTCTTTTAAAAGTGGAACATCAGTCATTTTATTTATTTTTAAAAATTAAACACATAAGCCACTAATTTGGTTAAAGAAATTGTTAATTAATACACAAAGTATGCCCACCATCGTAGAGCGTTTTAGCATATTTTTCAAACAACGACCGTTTCACTTTAAACAGCAACCGACAAAACCACTTAACTACAACAGGTTGCCTGGTCAAGTCTTCTAATTTCGTGGTTCGAAACCCACTATCAAATGTAGGTCCTCTCTACCTGTGTATCATTTTTAGGCACGTCGACAACGTACACATGGGGGAGTTGCCGACGCACAGAAAGAGTACGCCACTTGACGAAGAAGTGAACTAATAATAATAATTGTTAGTATTAAACTATCTAGCTGGTATAAGAATATTTTGAAATACGATTTTATAAATACTGTAAAAGTTTTTTGTTTGTTTCACAACTTAAAAACTGCAACACTGGTAAAAACTAGCTGAAATTCTAGTCTTGGTTGAGTTTTGAGACATGTAAAGTAGTTGCATTTGAGAAACGATGTTTATGCCATCAGAATGAATTAAAGACAATGCAGTAATTAACTTGGTAGTTCTATTTTGCATCTGTATATTTTTTGAGTAAAGCAAATGTAATTAAACGAACCAGTTTATCTTAATATATTTGAATGGAATTTAAAAAGTTGTTTGTTGGTGAGACCGAATCATCTTAACAGATGATCAGGAGCTGTGACAAACTGTAATTAGTCAATTAAGAGCATTCATCGGCTTGAAAGGCAGACACTACCGCACAGTAACGAATAAAGAGTGAAATGCTCTCGTCCCAGGAACAATTAAGAACAAGTGTTACATACAACTCTTTGGGTAATTACTAATGTAGCAAACTTTAATTGTTGAAAAACACCAGCTGCGTGACAAATAATAATAAATATAACCGCGAAATTGCGTAACCGTTCATTAAGAACTTATTAAGACTAAAAATAGCTAAGTCAGAAGAATGTCTTATTGTCATTTTATTCTCCAAAACTAGCTCAAACCGGTGACTTCATTTTGTGGATAAATTAACTTCTTTAATGATGCATTTTAAAACTTTATACACGTGTTTCTGTTAATAAAGCACACCAAAATTAAGTCTAGTCAACATTTTTGATTGGATTAATACATAGTAAATAGTTGGAATTTTACTTTTTACACAAATCTAAGTACGAACGTCTATGACAGTAATTATAGGTTGAAATTTCATGCCCTACTTGTTTCTTCTACTGGCTTTAAATGATGGAGTATTCGCTGTAAAGTCAAAAATGAGAGAAAACGTTTTCAGTCATCGTACTGTTAAGCACATATTGGAAAATTTAGACATCAAAAAGGCATCAGCACTCAATGAAATTTTATCAGTATTTCTTTAAATGTGTGCTTCTGAACTGACTCTAATTTCCATCTTCCTGGAAAGAAGCCCTAGCCAGTCCCTAAAAAGGGAGAAGTGTCCGATGTGGGATGCTATCTTCTAAATTCCATTCTATTAGTTTTGTCTAAAGTTATGAAAAAAGGTTTCAATACAGAGCTTACAAAATACTATGAAAACACAAACAACCTAAGCGATAGCTAATACGAGTTTCGTCAAAACAGATTTACTGACGATATTCTCACATACGCCACATATCTTTAGAGTTTGCTTTCGAAAAATTAAGATGGTCATGCAATTTCATTATTTATAAATCATTCGATCGGTTCTGGCATGCAACACTCCTCAATAAACTTCTATCATGCCTTCGAGCTATGCCTATGGATAGCTAGTTTAATCCTAGGCTATATTCCACAGGCATGGAGAAAGGCAAATGTGGTGTTTATACCAAAAACGGGACGTCGCTCTATGGACGAAGCAAAGTTCTACCGCCCTGTCAGACCCACAACATTCTCCTAAAGACCACGGAAAAGGCATTAGACCAATACATTAGAAGCGAAACCATCACAACAAAACCGCTACATGTGCAATTCGCAGATTAGACGAGAAAATCCACATTAGACACCGTACACTGTCTAGTGAGATGGGCAGAAAAACTTTTGTGGCCAAATAAGTAGCCCTCAGCGCATTAATCGACATAGAGGGCTCATTTGACAACACCTCATATGAATTCGTCAAAAGGGCCCCACAAGGAAGGGAAGTGAAATTCCCATTGTAATATGGATTAAGTCAATAGTAAAAAGCCGTGTTATCACAGCCACCACAAATACAACCAACGCAACAGTGACGACGGTAAAAGGTTGTCCTCAAAGATGAGTGCTATCACCTCTGCTGTGGTCGCTCGTTCCTGATAAACTTATGATTACATTGAGCGGAGCTGGATTTATAGTCCAAGGATACGCAGACGATATTGTCATAACAGTAAAGGAAAAGCACGATGCTGTAATATTCAGCTTAATCCAAACAGCCCTAAATATAGTAAATAACTGGTGCGAGACAAGGGGACTTAATGTCAAACCTCATAAGACAGTTTTTGACTCATTAACGAATAGCAGGAAACTAAATTTCAAAGCATCCACTCTGAATGGAACACAGATACAATTTTTCAATGAAGTTAAATACTTAGGGATCTTCTTATACCAAAAACTGAATTGGAACACACTTGGAAAAAACTCTTTCGAGAGCCACAATGGTAATCTGGACATGCCGTAGATTCGTAGGCAAGACATGGGGGCTGAATCCCAGGATGGTATACTGCCTATACCAAGCTGTGGTCAAATCCATGGTCACATATGCATCTATAGTATGGTGGCAAAAACGAAACAAGCCTCAACACAAAGCAAATTACAAACATTGCAGAGGCTTATATATCTTGGAATAACGGGAGCTATGGTATCATGCCCCACATCTGCAGTAGAGGCAATGCTGAATCTTACTCCACTGCACATATGTGTAAAGGGGGACGCAGCAATAAGTACCTCAAGACTATTCCAGGCGGACAAAATGAAACCATAAAGCTTGGTTGGCAACTTCAAAATCCTAAAAAAAATTCCACTGGAGTCACTCGCCAAACCAACATACCAAATGCCAGTCAGACTGGACTTCATAATTACATTCGGCGTGGTTGTAAACGACAGCCAAACATGGCACAAAGACAGTGAAGACTGACAAGCAACTCATCTCTATGGTACACATACGGGTCTAAACAAATGGAGGAAGCAGGACTGGGAATAAGAGGACCCAACTTTAGACCCCATAAGTCCCTAGGAAAAACTTCCACCATCTTCGACGCAGAAATCCTTACTATAAACATCTGTGTAAAGGAGTGCATACAAAGAAGACACAGAAATAGAGTTATATACATCCTGTCAGACAGTCGGGCAGTAATAAAGACTCTGAAATATTTTAAAACCGAGTCTGAACTGACCTAGAAGTGGCAACATTCCCTGAGGCAACTGGATGCGAACAACAAAGTCACTTTGATGTAAGTATGAATGATGCCTTGTCTTTAGCGTCTCATGGTTTGTCTAAAGTTAATCGTTGGCTTAATGATAACCTTTTGGCCCTAAACTATGACAAAACGAAATTTGTACTGTTCTCACCGCGGCTGAGTGGCCTTCCCTAAATCGACAATATGACATTATATTCAGACAAGTGTTCACTAACACACACAGTATTGCCCACTATTAATTGTCAATGTAACTACTACATCGGATGAGTGGAAAGTACTAAATATCTTGGCGTATTTATTGACCAACAACTTAAGTGGAACACGCATATTAATAAGAAAATGAGGAAAACGATTTATAAATTTCGTCAGCTGAGAAATGTTTTAACAGCTAAACAAATTAGAATAGTTTCTTTGTCATTATTTGAATCAATTTTGTGCTATGGATAGCTGGTTTGGGGTGATGCATATGCAATATATTTAAGACGTTTGACAGAAAACAGTATTAAAAATTATGATAAACAAACCTAGGCTATTTTCCACAGAAGCGCTTTTCAATGAGTACGTCCTTACTATAAATAATCTGTTTTTACTAGCAGTCATAAAACTTATGTACAAAAGGACAATATATAAACAAAAAATCAGCCATTGTATAAATACCAGAGGTAATACTAGAGGAATAATAAATGTACCCCGTAAATACTGCACACTTGCGCAAAAACATATATCTTACATTGGACCTGGTGTCCATAATTTATTGCCACAGAATATTATTGAATACAGCAGTCTAAAGCACTCAAAAATCCTCAGAGAGTGGCTGTCTGACAATGGAAATAGCATAGTTAATAAACTTCCACTAAGGCTTCAACATCCTCATAACTGAGTGAAAGTAAAACATGTATGAAGACTGACATACAAGTTTAGTTTGTACCTTAAGTTTTTATGTTAGAGGTTTGTATTATATTTTTCTCTCATAGGCTAAGTTGTTTGCTTCCATGTACTATTAAATACAACTCATTTGTGCACACACAAGTCTACTGACTTATAGTGCATACTATTTTAATATCTTAATTTTCAAGCAATCTATTTTTAGTTTTTACTTATTATATGTATTTTTCAGTGTACTGATATATCTGTTAATTTGTTTTATGTGAACAAATAAATATTATTTATTATTATTATTACAGTTTACAGTTATTATCAGGGCGTTCTATAGTCCAGAGCCCTGTTGTGGACTAACAAAAAGCCACGTAGGAAACGAACTTGATACTTGGGAGAGGAACCAAATGCTGTCCTACTGGAGGAAAACGCCAGGCTTAAGGCAGTCAAAACGGTTTTTCACTTAATCAACAGGGAAGTCTAAACTGTTTCTTGGATTGAACAGGAATAACTTAAGAATAATCACAGGACACTCCCCAGTAATGCATCGCCTTATGAAGATGGGCAAGGCGGACAATGAAAACTGAATATACTGCAATGAAGCAGCAGAAACAACAGAACACTAACTATGCGACTGCATGGCTCAGTTCTGCAAAAGGCTCAAATACCTGGGAGGGGAATAGTTAAAATAGCTCCACTATATAAAATTCTGAGTTTTTGGGCAACTATTAGGAAAAATAGCCATGAGCAAAAGACCCATTGGAGTCGCAGCGATAGCGACCAAGACTGATTAACTAGTCTACAAACCTAGAATCTACAATGCCTATGGATACCTACTTTTCTGAAGATACGCTCCTTGCATGTTGTTATCGATGGTGTTTTATCAGATACATCAGAAATTAATGCGGTTGTTCCACAAGGTAACGTTTTGGCTCTCACACTTTTTTTTACCTAGTCATGACCTTCTGTTAACATCGAACAATCCAATTCACAGCTTCGCTAATGGTAGCACTTTTCACAGTACGTTATCGTCGACTCGTCAAATATCTGCTCTTAACTTCTTATCCATGGGAATCGAATAGTCAACTTCCTAAATGATGACGTGTCTAATATTCTTAGCTGGAGTTCTGCAAATCTAGCTACGTTGATCGCATCGAAAGCACAGAATTGCATCTTAACTAGATAAAATGACCTACAAGGCCAGACGTTCAGACGACTGGCAAAATCTGCCCAAAAAATGCATACTATCTACATTGGCTATAACTGTTGCAGTGGATATTTGCTGGCATCTACGTATCTCCAGTATTGCAAAGGCAGAAACTTATTACAGAGTATAAAGCACAAAACCGTCCACAACTGGAAGATTATTCTCATGTCTGAGGTGTTATCCCAAAGGTAACTTTGCTATTCTAAGATTATATTCAAAAACAAGTTGTTCAGCTCACAGAAAATTCATCTATCGCAGTCAAGTATACTTGTATGGGCCACAGAAGAGGTAAGGGAGTCTGCCTCTTTTATCGATACTATAATCGAAATTGCTCTTCAGAAGTTGCTCCGTTATTACTTCCGCTTGCCATCTTTAATGGAGAAACTAGTTTTAGTCAATAAGCGCATGATTTTAGTACCCGATTACTCACTTGTCAAAGAGTTCGTTACGAACCCTCGTTCTTTCCTAGAGCGTCTAAGCTTTGGGAAGCCCTCATGACGGACATATATCCAATGCATATTATAATCGCCAATATATCAAGAAGCGAGTAAACACCTTCTTCTGGCACAACAATCTAGTTCATGATGTCTAAGAGAAACATAGGCCTTGCTTTGCATGAAGTATTTTATAAAAAGAGCAAATCAATAATACGAGGAAATGTTAAAATGAAATCAACCTAATCAGGGAAAAAGATTTAGAGAAGAAACATAATTTAATTTTTTGACATATGTACTTCCGTGTAAAAATTCACACTTAGTCCACCGCTTGTTCAACAACGCGATACCCTGCAAAATTGTGTCTTGGGGTAATTAAAAATTCGAACGAGGCATCTTTTAGTTTTTCATCTGAAGAAAAGCGACGCCCTCACAGGCGTTTCTTTAGCTTAGGAAAGAGGTAATGAACCAATAGAGCTAGGTTAGGCTGTAGGGGGGGGGTAGGGGTGTCGTAACTCAACAAACCCTCAGGTGTTGATAACTTCCTGAACTTTGGGAACCTTACGAACTTGTCAATTGTCGTTCAGCAATAAAGACTTTAGGGTAAAAGTAGAGAATATTTTTTGTCGTGTGGCACCTTAAACCTTTTTAGTTGTTTTATTTTACACTACTTCTACATATGCCCAATCCAATCAATGTTCTCAATAACCCAAAATATTATCGCCATCAGATCCCTATGCTTACGTACTCTTAACCTTTTTGGATGTTACAATTTTGTAAGAAAGGTCTTGGTCACGAGCTACAGCTCCAAATTTTCTACTCAAATGCGTGCACAACTTTTGTTTAGAAGTCATTGATCTCAGAATCCAGGATCCTGACAATTTAAGCCCCAAATCGTTAACCAACATTTTCAGGATCGCAGATCGCTATTTTATGGACGATAATTAATTGATTCGTCGATCCTGTAACTCAATTTCTTTTCTTTTCTTGATGTTGTCTTTGGTCCTTATTTACACTTTTAGGGTTATTTCGAATAAATTCTCTGCCCCAGTTAAACTACTTTGACTAAAATGTTATTTGAAAAATGATGGACTACTTTAACGGTACAGCAGTCACATACACTTTTCTGTATAATTTTGGTCCTTAGTTCAACTTTTAGGGTCATTTCGAATGAATTATCTGCCCCAGTTACTACGTTGACTAAAATTTTGTTTGAAAAAATGATGGACTACTTTAACGGTATATCAGCCATGTACACTTTCCTGTATAATTCTAGCTGAATGCCTTCTTCTGTCAAAAACTTGATCACGCTTTTACTTAATTTTTGGAAAACTTTTCATATTTTCAAAACCAGGGAAGTTCTTTTAATAAAATTCACATATTGCCTTTGTACATACTTTGCCATTTACCATATTTAGGTTTCTTCGTGAAAAATTGAGTTATAAACTTTAAAATTTATTTTTCTGTAAACGTATGTAACATACAAACACTTTTATACTTATATTTATAATTTTTGTAACTTTTTGGAACTTCAATTTCAAACATTTTTTTGTTTAAAAATACCGATACTTTTCCACATAAGTAATTCTGCCATCTTACCGCCTATAGCCCAACACACTGGGACACCTACATACGTTGATTTACTGTGCAGCAACTGCAACAATGAAAGCTCTAGACATTAAGATTTTTGATCGAGGAGCCAATCACAGAATCTCACGTCAAAGCGTGCCACCGTTGGAAAAAAGGTTGATAAGCAGGTGGAAACACTTAAATAAATTGGACAACTGACGCAATATATTGGGGGAGCGGAGACAAGAAAATAATCGGGCCAGTCCGACAACACTCAGCACAAGATCCAGTCAATGACACTACACACTAATACAACTACAGATCTTTACAAATCGAAGAGTTTTAGAAAGGTCAACTAGCCGCACCAGCTTCATGTAAGATTGGCGCTATCTGGGCTAACAAAGAACACCGAGCTAATGAGAATTATGAACAGATGCATCATGAGCCCTTTAACAACATATAAGGTCTCCGAGGTTATTAAAGGGCTTTATAACTGTAAGGCACCTGGGCTTGGTGCAGTTTAAAACATTTGGCTCAAGAAATTTCGCTGTAAACATCATCTATTGGCTGTATTAATAAATGATGTTATACTTGACCCACAGAAGATGTCGTCGTTTCTCACACAATATGATACGCAGTCTCACACGAATAGTTTATAAGTGTGCTGAAGATATGTAAGATCGGCACTTATATCCAGAGATTCCTAGAACACACAATGTCAACCTCGAGAACAAAAATTTAACTACGGGTACGAACGAACGATAACATGGTAACTAACATAATATCAATTAGAAGAGGCATATTCCAAACTGACTTGCTATGTCCACTGTGGTTCTGTGTCGCACTAAATCCACTATCAAACCGTCTCAACTCTACCAGATATTTGGTATAAAAAACAATGGCAAAGGGCTAATGAGACTAAATCATCTGCTATAGATAGATGATCTTAAGTTAATAGCCTCCACACAGAACCACATGGAACAACTTCTTAAAATCGTGGAAGAGTTTTCCAGCGATATCGACATGCAATTTGGGCTTGACAAATGCCGCATCTTATATGTTATTAAACGAAAGAAACAAGAAGGTGTAAATAAAATGAAGAATGGCAAGCAAATTGCATCAATGGATATAGAAGAATGTTATAAAAACTATAAAAGTACGAACCCAGCAAGTGCGTTATAGTAGTGAATTATTTTGGTAGAATAACAAAGTCATTTATAAAATCAACATGTCTATCAAATTTTATAAGGTTGATTAAAACTTGAAATTTCCTAGGAAAATACCTCAAAATTGGTTAGTTATTTTCTAAGTATTCGCTTGGATAATATATATATATATATATATATATATATATATATATATATATATATATATATATATATATATATATATATATATATGTATATATAAATGTTTATATTTTTTTGGAAACTATTCTATAAGTAAGGAAAAGTTTTACCAACAATGAAGATGGAATAATATGGATCCGGTGGAACTACTATTAAAGATGATACAAGTGTTTTTCTAATTAAATTTGGATAAAGATTGGAAGTGGTAGTTTCGAAGGTTTTTGACATTTTTATTTGGACGTTTTAAGTAACCCAATCATTATCAATTTAGATCTATTAAAATATGAGCAAACATATTTTTATACCTGTTATGCAGTTGATTTTAAATACAAGACACTAACTGTTATTTATAGATCAAACGTTTAACCCTGTGAATGTACGTCTACAACTTTAAATGCCTTTCTTGTTATTTTTCTTTTTGTGCATCAACAATTGTTTATGAGTTCCATATAGCCTCTGTAGTGTTAAAAATCACATAGGGCGTAGAAGCCAACTTGTATCTATATTTGTCTAAATTGGATAATTTCGTATAAAATTTGTATAAAAATGATTTTTTCGTTTCCTACTCGCAATATTATTCCTATAGCTTCATACTACAATTACAAAACTCTATCAATAACAAAGCAGGTTCCCCAGAGTAAGTATCATGTCCACAGGCTGCATATTTGATTATCTGGAAATAATAAGTATCATAATATTGGTTGTTAACTTGAAAAATAAAACGGGTGGTGGCCAGACATCTGTATATCTGGTTGTTTTCTATTATTAAAGTACACTTCTCAACCAATATAATGACATAGGAACACGTGGTGTTTCATTCTTCAAAGAACACTGGGCACATACCGTTACAATCTAACATGCAAGCCATGAGAAATTTATGCTCAACATAGTTAATTCAGTTGCTTTATTGTTTTACAGTTGTGATTTTGTTTAAAAGTATTCATAACGTATATAATGCGCTTCAAGCGGCAAATCTACCTTAAAAATCTTTCTAGGTGATTAATTTTAATTGAGATATTATTTGTCAGACAATGCCATAAAAGGGCGAAACCGGTTACCGAAAAGAAAACGAACACTTGTGAAGCCAGAGAAGAAGTCTCTATATCTGTATTTAGTATTGTATTTTCTATAAGTACCTTGAAGAGGTGTTGCGATAATGGAACATCCTTGTATACCTTAATAGTGTTATTAGTCTTAACATTTAATAACAATTTCAGATTCTATATATTAAGTAAATAATGTGGCGGTCTTATTTGAATTTTACACAATTAAATAATTTATTTGGAAAACAAGGTATCCTTAGTCGTCTTTTGGAAAGATAATTTTTGTTAGAAATTATCAATTGTAATCGATGTATAATTATTTTATAATAACGGGCCGAATAGCCCAATTCGCGAGGCGAGTAACCTTTACGATTTGGACTAGGAGGTGGCGAGTTCAAGTCCCGTATTCAGATCGGTTTTTTCACTCGATAAGTTATGGGTGGTGTCCTTTGTCTTATGTATGTATATGTATATTAATATATAAGCTCCCCCCACTATTCCCTGCAGAAGTCTGAGACACCGGGGTGCGCAGTTTGTCTACTGTGGTGCTACTAATCAAATAATATATCAAATCAGTATTTAAATGATCTGTAATTTGAAACCAATTATGTGATTTCGTGTATAATTAAATTTGTTTTTTTTTTACTGAAATTGAATGTAGTAATTTTTTATATTAGAAAACATAACAAATATTTATAGTGGACAATAGCAAAAAGCAGGTTATGCTTCTAAGTTATGAGATTTCGTGTATAATTAAATTTGTTTTCGTACTGGAATTGATAGTAGTCATTTTTTTATATTAGAAACCATAACAAATATTTAAAATGGACAATAGTAAAGAGCAAGTAATGTTTCTGAATAAGCTACAAACTAGATGATAAAATTGCAGCCTTTCTCAGGACTTACCACTTGTATGCGGGCCCGTAGTCTGACTGATCTATACTAACATGCAAAATCGGCAAGGAAATTAACTTATAGATTCGTGATAAACGTATCCTTTACTGGGGAAATGGACCAGCAAAGGGCTGATCAAAAGCCGCTAAAGCAAAACGAGCGAAGAGTTGCTATTCCTTAGCAGAGTTAAACCGTTACAAAGTACACATGTAGATACTTCTCTATAAACAAATTTTGTTAAAGAAAATTCGATAATAAGCCCTTGTGCTCTTGTAGCTAATCTATCTCTGGCATTTAAGACACATAATTTTTCTTGTAAACCTAATTTTACGAACTATTTCATATAAAAAAACTCATAGGCTTTAAATGTGAGAAATTTGACGGTCATTAGGCTAATGAATGATATAAGAAGTCTTAACGAACGTGGCCTGTAGTAAAGCATTGTTATTTAAAAATAAATACATTTGTTTTCGAAAATATATTAAAGTAATAAAAACAACAGGATCAACATAAAAGCTTTATCAGATACCTGCTAATAAGGTTACTTGTAGGCAACATAGATCTATAAGTTGTCGACCAATTATAATACTAGCTCACAGTTTTTTGTATATTGTCTGTGATCTGTTCAAAATTTAACGCATATTTTCAGTCGACTAAAAAAGCATTTAGGTCTGTTTAGGCAAAACCCTGTTTGATGAATAAAATAATGTTCTGTATGGGACATCCTCGCAGAGCTCACGAGGACTGGTAGTATGAGGAGTTTTAATTGTTTCAAGTTCAATGTTCCAAAAGCAGATAATTTATATATATATATATATATATATATATATATATATATATATATATATATATATATATATATATATATATATATATATATATATATACGTATACGTATTTTGTTGCGTTAAAAAAATGTTGTAAAAAAATAAGTGTAGTTCAAATTCTTGTTTCTGTTCCTATTATTTTACTTCCGCTAATATTACACTGTTATTGTTGCATAATACAAATTCTAACTTGTAAATTGTGAATCTATAGTAAATAAGTAAATAAATTCAGTATGTATTATAATATTTTAATATGCAGTGCCTTGGGATATAATGCATTTTGTAAAATAATTAGCTCACAATTGTTAGGCATACGTGATTAAAATTAATATTCAACATTCATCAGAGAATCTTAAGATTGAAACGATGTCAATGACTGCAAAAATGTAATATAGAGCGGTGTAGAATTTTCACACAACAACTGGATTAAATAATATTGCTTATCGAAGGCTCTTTAATCCTAACTTCTGTGGATTAATTTTTTATCTCGCCTAATAAAAAACTTGTACATCAAGTTGACAATTCTATTATAGTGCGAAATAAGAGATTTATTATAGGGTGGTTATTGATTTTTGTGTTTCTTTAGCAGGAGATCATCCTGCAGAAAGTAGGACTGCATGTTTAGTGGGGTTGACTATTCAGCAGTAGTTTTATATAACGGCATAGTGCAAATCTGTGGCTTTTAATTTTTAGGGATGTCGCCCCAAGCTAATGTGGTTTAGAAGGGTGAATAATCTGTTTTGTTGGCGGTCGCTGTCTAATTTCCGTACTCCTACATGGGGTGGAGTATTATCTTGGATTGACTTTTCATTCGGTTGTCACACTTCTATTGTTTCATTTATTTTTATATTCTGTGACAATATGTCAAGGAAATAACAGAATAATTGATTAAAAATTAATTGATAGGTTTCGATATCAAGAGCCAACATACTAAAATCATCTGAAGCACAGATAATCGTATGGAAATATATGCCAAATTAACAGGGTCGAAAGTAAAAACCGGATAATACCAAACGGTTTAAAATGTGTTAAAAAAAGCTTGTTGGTGATAACATATTTTGAAGTTATCACCCTGTTTTTTTACTAACCCATGCACACAAAACTTGACGTTTCTACTTATAAAATAGTTGAGTTCTTTCCCTAGCTATTGAACTAAATAATGCTTACGTAATTACATATATAATTTATTTTTCATTAATGGGCAAAATATTCAATATAATATTATCACAGCCGCCAATTAAGATGTAATTCAGAATTCATTTGATGTCACTTTGGGCTGAGAGTTGACCTACTAAGCAGTATAAAAATGTCTAGCTGCAGCATGTTCGTTCTGGTAGCAAATTTTCATTAAAATACTTGAGGTCACAGACATTTTCTTCATTAAATGTTTATTACTTTTTTTTGCTTTTAACTTTTGTATATAATATAAGTTTTACAATAAATACCTGCGTAGTTAATTTTGTTGCCATAGCTTTGTTATGATATACAAAAATTTTCCGAAAGAAATTCCAAAATTTTCCCGGAAAAAAACTGGTCTTATTTTTCTGGCTATCGAACTCATTCAAGCCATTTACCAAAGAAAGGTACTTACCAAGATTCATCAAAATCTCCGAATTATTTCTTGAATTATCAGTGTGATACATAAATACCTATATATATATATATATATATATATATATATATATATATATATATATATATATATATATATATATATATATATATATACATAAATATTGCTTTGTTATTATAGCTAAACCCAAATTTGAAAACAAACTAAAATATTATATGAGTAAGTCGAACTAACATGCACTACACAAAAACCAAACCGACAAACACTAAATGATCATGACGTAACTGTAAGCTAAGAAATTAACAATTCTAGATAATGTCAGGATCGAAAAGGGTAAATTACAATGCATATTGTGGGGTAAACATAGCATATACCGAAAAGACTCATATAATCAAAGAACAGTATTAGAATTTATTTAGTGAGTCAAACGACAGTAGTCCATATAGATCAGATCATAGATGCACAAGTAGTGAAGTAAATGTCTAAGATAGGATGCGAAATTTGTAAGAGTAAACTATATGTGGTCAGAAACGTTGGACAATAATAAATAGAAGGACTGCAAATTTGTTAGCCACAGTGAAATATATGTTAAGCAAAGATTGTAAGAGTGAACTATATGTGGTCACAAACCTTGGACAATAACCAATAAAAGGACTCCAAATTTGTTAGTCACAGTGAAATCTAGGTTGAGTAAAGATATAAATTAGATTATGAAAGGGTTGTTGTATTAGCTAGTATAAGTTTTGTAGTAATTTAAGTAAATTAAATTTACAACATTTTGATGTGACGTGTAAAAGGTACCAAAGAGAAGTCACAGTTTATATTTTTACAAGTCAAACGAAGAAAAGTTGCTGGAAAAACATAGCTAGAGGCACAAGCTAAGTAATTTGAGTGCAAATTAGGTGTTAAAGTGCTTCAAAATTAAATGAATTTAAGTTTTATTGAATATTACGATACAAAAATCAAACCTACGCCAATTTTGGACGAGAAAAATAAACATTAAAAAACATTTATATTCAAAAGAAATTGGCACAAAACTGTTCATTTTTTAATGCAGAATATAATGACAGGTAGAAAATGTAAATAAGTAAAGTCATTAAATGAAAAATTAATGTTTTAATGAAAAATGGAAGATGTCATAATAGCAAATATTAATCATTTGATAATGACAGATTAAAAATTTTCTTCAGATAGTGACTTGGATTGCATTGTATCCATGGAAACAGACAGGCGGAATGCGAAAATCGACAGAAATTCCTTTAAGAAAACAGTGAAGTATCTCTTGTTTTGGTCAGGATTTAAGCAAGCAACAAGCTGTCAAACCTGCTCTTGAAAAACGTAATAAAAAGTGCCGTTGAAAGTAAATAAATGTTGAGCAAATTAACCTCTTCTTACAAGGAGGCTGTAGAACGTAAATTGTTACGTCTGTACAATAAATTAGTGAGTAAAAACAAATTCATATCACTGTGAAAGGAGATAATCATCCAGCTATAACAGTCAACGATTTTTAGCACTAAAAACAACATATTTATTTGTAAGATGTAAAACAAACTCATGTGTACCAGATTTAACCTAACATTATAATTGACATTAGTGAACTAAACTAGTTTTCAAGTAAAACGAAAACATATTGCCAAGCACGAACACGCTAAAGGTGATTTATCCGATTTTTAGTTCTTACACAAATGCAGAGGGCGTCCTATACTGATACGGGTCGTGAAAACATGGACAAGTAAAAATATAATCCATTTGAACTTTTTAGACGTGACATGTGTCGCATAAGGTTGTTTTGAAATTAGAAAGTACCTAATGATAATATAAATAAGTAAACTAAATTTTGTTATGTCACTACATAGTTGTTTTGTATGTTTTAAAGTAAGTAATTTATCAAAACGTTTAATTCAAAAAGGCCGATAATGCATAGAGAAAAATATTCATTAATGATTTCTAGTTAATCAAAATCTAGCATAAAAAATTTGTTGTTAAGGAGAAAATGTAAAAACAGTGTAAATTAAGAGATAATAAACTGTTGGATAATTTTTTGAATTGAAATAGAATATTAATAATTTGGTAAATATATTTGGAACCAACAAAAGAATATATATAAAAATAAAAGTAGAGATTTGCAATAATCAAAAACAAAACACATATTTTGGCGCTAGGTGTTGTTTTTAAACTATTACCATGGCATTTTTAAACCACTACCTGAAGAAATTGAGAGTCCGACTGAGCAGCTAAAATCACATGTAGGTGTAGAATATGTTGTAACTAGGTAATCGATGTTTTAATTAATACAAGAGGTATATTTATTTAATCGTTATATTTTCTGAAATATAGAGTGCTACATAAAAATATAAGACAAGTATACAGACCTTAACAACACATAAGAAAACAAAAATACACACACACACATCAATAATACCAGAACACGTTAAAATATATACAGTAAACAAAAGAAAAAAAGCATACAAAATAAAACAGAACAAGAGAAACAACATTCACTTTAATAATATAAAAACTTATAAAAACGTATAAAAATACAAATATTAAAAAAAAACTATATATACCCTATATATAAATTTATAACTATATATATATATATATATATATTGATATAAAAATTGATATTTACCCCGAATGTGGATTCTAGAGGTCCTTGTTTGAGCTCATTAGAAGAATTTTTAATTCAAAAGTAGCAATCTCTTCAATAGCAAATTTTCTCTACACTAATTCGTTAAATTAGAGATTGAATTCCAGTCAAACGGAATTTTTAAAACTTCAAAAGTAATTACAATATTAGCTAACATGTACTATCTTTTCTATTTAAATAAGTGGGATATTAGCATATCTACTGTGTGAGCAAAAAAACATTCTGTTGTCAGCAACACGTAATGCTGGGTACGGCAAATATTCCTACTCTTCCTAAACACGAACATGATAAAGAAAATTGGGTTGGTCAGACAAACCTGCTTTCTGGCTTTGTCGTTGACGACATTGGCAACGTTTTTAAATGCCAGAAAAGAAGAAACGTTAAAAGACAGATTAAAAGCGAATTCAGACATTTCAAAATAACGCTAAGGAGTTTTTATTTTGTATGCTTATCCACGCAACTTAAATTTATTACTATCTAGTGCTATCTTGTTTATTTTAAAAACCATTTTTATATATCATTTGAAATTCATTTCAAAATTTAAAACTTTTTCAGTGCTTTTGAGATTTAATTATATCTGCCGAGTAATGTTAATAAGTATTTTTATGCAAACAAATAAAGATCCCCGACCTGTCATCATATGATGTCAGCAAATAAAAGATTAGGAATGAGTCTCCTGTCATTTTTAGATAACCTCCAAAAGTAATATAACGACTTTTTATAAGGATTATAATAAACACAGTGGTTTTGGCTCCTGAGTGAATTGTGTAGTATGTATTACTCAAAGACCGTGCTAAAAAGGGCTCGATGTGGCCTACTTGCCTGTCGCTAGCCTCCACACCATTGCTACTTGCTACTACTAAAAGACCGAAGCTGGACATTGTGATTGGAAACTGAAACAAAAAGCAGAATCAACTGAAAACCACAAAATAATAAGAGTTATACGCTAGATACGTATTTCGACCACGAAGTTGTCTTAATCAGTAGCTGTCGCTTAACTGTTTAGCGACAGATGAACTTCGTTATCGAAATACTAAAATACACGTCTCCGTTATTATTTTTGTGCTTTTTGGGGTGATTCAGCTTTTTGTTTATTTATTACTAGTAATTTTGGAAAATAATAAATCTTAATTCAAAGTAAGAATCAAAAACTGTACAATAGTCTATAGCATATATTTTTCTTACAAGAAGTCAATTATTAGCTAACCACCTCAATGGTAGTAGATATACTTTCTGAACATGTTGAAATCTGCTTTTGTTCAGGAAAATGTGGAGTAAAAAATTCGATGAAAATACTGAAGAGAAATAATTGTTTAAAAAAATATAAATTGCTGAGGATGAGAAGATGTAAATAAAATCTTCCTAGACATTAAGCAAACGCGCTGTGAGGACAATTGTTTACCGTCAAGTTGCTGCAACTTTTTAACGTGAATCTGTGTGTAAGTCAATTTATTTTTGTGGTTTTTGTGGACAATGAGTGATTTGAAATTAGCATAAAAAAGCGTGATACAATTTTTGACAAAAAAGTCATGCAGCCAAAGTTATGCACAAACGTATATGATTGCTGTACGATGAAAATCTTTCATCATTTTCTTAACAAAATTTTTGGGTTAACCCGTTCAAATGGGGCAAAGAATCCAAAAAAGTGGACGACCTGTGAAAGCATGAAGCAAAGACAACATGAAGAAAATGGAAATGCCTAGCCAGTTCAATGTTAGGAGATAGAATTTCTGAACATGTTGCAACCTGATTTTGATCACGAAAATACGGATTATGTGATGTTACAGAATCAACGAATCAAAGTTCAGATTATCGCCAATGAAATAGACATCTGTTAAACATTCGTGTTGACAATTTTGCATGAATATTTGGGGTTAACTAAATTGTTGGCGTGCCTAATTTCCAGAATACTGACCGCCGGACAAGAGTTGTTCAGGCCAACAATTTTCTAAGACTGTATATCGTAACCAAAACCTTTTTTCCAAAATGACAACACGTGATAAAACGTGGGAGTTCCACTGGGATTTTCGAACAAAACAAGAGTCAATACAATAGTTGCAGAAAAGATCTCAACCACCAAAAACAAATACGCAAATAACTGCAGGGAAGGTGATGGCGACAAGTTTTGGGGATAATAAAGACATTATTTGGATTGGGTTTATGCAGAATGGGTCTAAAATCACCGTATATTTCTATAAAGAAGCAACTAAAAATTTTAAAGCTGCTAAAGGCCAAAAGAGAACACTTTATTTTGCCCAAAAAACTTAATTGGTGAACGAAAATTGCAGAGTTCATAAAGTTAAGGAGGAAATCAACGACATTTTTTTTTATTACGGCACCCTGCTTACAGCTATCTAGTACCATCGGCATATAACCTCTTTGATAAGCTGCTAAACCAACACTTGCGATGGCATCGATTTTTTTCAGATGAAGATTTAAAAGAAGTCATTATCGACTCTTTTGAGATGTTACTAAAAGACATTTTCTAAAAGGTATCCATTGCTTTATTGAAGAAGTGTTGGACTAAATGCGTAGCTGTTAAAGGTTCATATGTCGAAAATTTTTGTTTTTCTCTTAATCTTTTCTTTTTAATTTTAACTTTAGTCTTGGCTTGACTGTAATTTATTGTGTATTTTCTTTAGCCGGTAACTTACCTAACATTTATACACAAAAAATTCTTATAACAATTCCCTCCACTACACCAATATACTGCATCACTAAAAATTCGCTACGCGACACGATTCGACTATGTTAGATTTCTTATTGCAAAATTTCGTTTTTATAAAAAGCACTGAAGCTCGATACATTTTATAAAAATAGGTTAACATTTTGTAATAACCTCATTGCTAATACACAAACTTGTTAATGTATAACAAGATTTTAATTAACTTGTTTAAATCCAAACAAACTTTGTAGCAAGCGTACCCAGTTCAAGGATAGCAAACGGAAATTTCTATTTTATTAAAGAGTACAGGAGACATCTTGAAATAATTACCTCAGACGCAGTCTTGACTTCAAAAATAAGCAATTCAAAGCATCGGTGAAACTTTACAATCCTTTAGCGACAGCATAAAGTCGAGTCGGAGATAAAATCCTTTATATTAGGAAGTTTTAATTGTCATGATGGCCATTAAAAATTGATCCTCGCTTATTTACATTGCCGTCTTGTTTTATTAATTTTAGAAATTGCTGGAGGAATTCCTAGTGACTTTATTAATTGTTAAAAGAAACATCTGTAAATTTCAAATTAAATAATAAAAATTGCAATGAGCTATGTATGTACATTTTGAATACTGCCACATATTCTCTATTCCTGTTCAACAGAAACAAAACCTGGACGCAGCAAGTGCGTTATGGTAGTGAATTTTCATAGAAATGATCTGGCACAAAATATTTTATTATAACTTTTTTTCTTGTAACATAGAAATCTAAATTTTGGTGTATAGTTTACTTTTTATATCTTAAACCTACCTACCAAATTTGGTTATCATAGATTTTTTATTTTTTAAGATATATTTTTTTTTCGAATGAAAACTCAGAAATGTCCCGGAAAACCTCGTCCGATTTTCCTTACTAACGAACTTGTCTAAGTCATTTACAAAAGGAAGGTGCACGCCAAAATTTATCAAAATCCACCCATTATTTTTTGAGTTATCGGTGTGATACAAACACACAAACACACACACACACACACACACATATATATATATATATATATATATATATATATATATATATATATATATATATATATATATATATATTGAAAATGACCCCGGATATGGGTTCTAAGAGTCCTAGTTCGCACTCATTGGCTAAATTTTTTTCAAAATTCAAAACTCGGGGTGTCCCCATTAGTAAACTTTTTCTACGAAAAATCACTAAAAGATCAAATATCTTTTCCACAGTAAAGTGCGCCATAAAATGCACACTAATTTATCCATTGTGACTAATATAAAGTAGTGAAATATTGATATTAGCACGCATAAATATGTGTGACGTGAAATAATTATATACAGTGTGCAACACACTTATGGAATAAAATTCATTATTCAGCAAAAAGTAGTTTTTGTGGAAAAAGCAAAGACAAGTGAAGTTTAATTGGTCGAACATTATCTTATAATCATAGTTTAATAAATTAAACTTCCACTATTTTACCCCCACCATCCATTTATTATCCAATTTTTTTAAACAGCAACCCTACATTTTTTCATCACAATTCGATGGATCACATTTTTCTGAATGCAGAGATACCCCATACGTATGGTCTAATATTACACTTCTCAATACAGGGTGGAAATTTAATACCGGAATATTAAAACTAAACAGTTTACCCTGAAATTCAAATTTCAAAAATACACTTAATACAAACGTCCCTTTCTTATAATAAATGTTCAAAATGTTCTCCATTCACTTGCACACAACGAAATAATCTGATTTGGAGTTCTTCACTGACTTTTATCTTACATTTTTATCTTGTCTTTTATCTAAAACCTACTTGGTGTCATTAATCGTTTCTTATTAACTACCAATTTTTGCAGTGTGAAAGGTGAAATTTACCAGTTCTGTTTTATTTTGTGGTGTATTGTGTTGAATGCACTGCCTCCTAATAAATTTGCCCTAATTTTGTTCCGATAATTTCCATTAATTTTTGGTCTAATAATGCGATTCTTAACTGAAACTCTGCAAACAAAAATATTAATGATGAGTGGGTATGGTGATATGTGTAGAATACAGGCACAAGTTGTTAACCTATTTAATGAAAAACATCCAGATTTGCCCCCACTAACCCAGGGAACTGTGTCTAAGATACATTTACAGTTTCGTGATTATGGACACGTTAAACCACTGCCTAGGAGACCGAAGTTTGTTGAAGAAGATGTAAAACTCAATATTTTATTGGCTTTCAAGAAGAACCAACAACTTCTACCCGTCAAGTTGCACGTGAAAATTATGTTAGTCAGTCAACAGTTTTAAGTTGTCCCAAAAACGAAAAAAATGCATCCCTATAAACTACAACACGTCCAAGAGTTGATTGACGGTGATTATGATAGAAGACTGCTGGATATGTTACATAGAAATGTTATTCCTTCTGCTGACGTTCTGTTTTCCGATGAAGCAACATTTATTTTAAATGGCGATATAAACAAGCAAAATTGAAGATACTGGGCTGCCGAAAACCTCCACTGGATGCGACAAACACACACTTGGCGTCCTCAGAAGTTGAACGTTTGGGTTGGTATCATTGATGATCACATAGTTGGACCTGTTTTTATAGAAAATCTAAACGGTCCAAGATATTTAGAAATGCTAAGACAACAGGTTATCCCAATGTTAGCAGAATTGTATCCAAATGTAATGGAACCTAATATTCCCCATGAAAAGATATGGTTTAACAAGAAGGTGCACCGCCCCACTTGGCTTTTCAAGTACGGGAATATTTACACGAAGTCTTTCCACAAAGATGGATTGGACGAAGAGGTTTCGTAGAATGGCCCGCTAGATCACCAGATCTTACACCTCTTGATTTATTTTTATGGGGATACCTTAAAAACAGAGTGTATAAAACGCAACCTGCTGATTTATATAATTTGAAAATGAAAATCACAACAGAAATTAGGAACGTAACGTCTGACGTGTTGAACAGAGTTAGAGAAGAATTTCAGAACAGATTATTTCGTTGTCTGCAAGTGAATGTAGAACATCTTGAACATTTATTATAAGAAAGGGGCGTTTTTATTAAGTTTATTTTCGAAATTTGAATTTCAGGGTAAACTGTTTAGTTTTAATATTCCGGTATTTAATTTCCACCCTGTATTGGAAACTGTAGTATTAGACCATACATATGGGGTATCTCCGCATTCAGAAAAATGTGATCCATTGAATTGTGATAAAAAAATGTAGGGTTGCTATTTAAAAAAAATAGTGTGGTGGGGGTAAAATGGTGGGATTTAATTTTTTTTAACTATGATTATAAGATAATGTTCGACAAATTAAGCTTCACGTGTCTCAGCGTTTTCCATAAAACTACTTTTTGCTGAATAATGAATTTTATTCCATAAGTGTATTTCACACTGTATATATATATATATATATATATATATATATATATATATATATATATATATATATATATATATATATATATATATATATATATATACAGATAACAGTTCGAAAGGAAATTTATTTTCAATTCGTAACCGAAAAGTATTAATTTAAAATTAAAAAAAAGAACGGTCAATGAGAAACACATTTTAGCTTAAGCACAGTTGGAGAACCCAAATCACCACAATACATTAAAAAAGGACCTGACGATCGTTTTAGTAACGAAGTTAGCGTCATGAGAGAATGAACAATTCTGTGGTCATCACACGTTCCAATCTTCACTTAGTGAACATATTTAAAGATATGCTTTTTCCAAAAGACTTGTTATGAACATACATCTAATCTTAATTTAACAAAAAAGAAAAAGTTGTAAAAACCAGAGTTTGTCATTTGACTGCCTGCATAACATATATGCCAGGTCAACTTTAAACAAGTTATATACAACTAATTAAAAAACTAAGTACGAGTGCAACGATTTTTATTAGCGACATAGGTTAAGACGTCCCACATTTCTTTTATGTCAAATTAGGTTTTGTAAGTTTGTGGTTTTATATTAAGCTAACCGAGTCTTTATAGAATTTTAGTAGTCCGGAACAAAGTACGTCTGTGAAGACGAAGAATATTTGGCATATCTGTGAAGTACACCATAGTTGATGTAAAAAATAATAAGAAACTCCACAAAGAGAGAAACATGAAAGAAAACTTGGTAAGGCCAGCTATACATGAAGTTTCCAAGCTTCTCAGAGTAGTGCCTAGCCAAGCGAATAAGATGAAAAAGTATCAGTGATTTAGGGCTTAGACTACGGTGTCGGTTTGTTCAGAATATGTTTTGTAACACTTCCAAGTTGCAGTACAACTAACGTCCAAAAATCTTGGGACACCTGGATTTTATTCCCGGTGGTGGCAGTTTCGTTTGTGTAACTTTCATCCGCGCATAAGCTTGTCAGAGCTCCCATATATCAAAACGCCATTTATTTTGTGCTTTGTAACAGTGCATTTTGTGACTTTGAACGCTGCTCCACGAGCAGCAGACAATCGTACACTACTCATTTTCTAAAATTAGCCATGGCATTTTTTGTGTTTTTGCTATTACATTTGAGAAATGGTTATATTAATCGATATTAATATGCATGTGCATTAATGTGCATGACGTGACAAATAAGCTATAAACTTGTGCTTTTTTATTGGACGCATTCTGACAGGTGGATTCCAAATAATGCCATCAAACGTTTCAAAGTGGCATTTCAAACTTAAATATTGCCAAATCAAAATAACGATTTAATGAGTCGTATAGGCCTTTGGCCTATCAGCGCTTCGACTCCAATGAGTCTTTTGTGCATCACTCTTTTTTCTAACAGTTGCCCAAAAAGTTTAGATTTTTCATGTAGTCCACTATCTTTTGGGAGTTATTTTACATATTCCCTGTGATGTTAGGGTCGCCCCTCCAAGATACTTGAGTTTTTGCAGAACTGAGTCATATAGTCGCATAGCACGTATTCTACTGTTTCTGCTGATTTTTGTAATGCAGTTTTCACTGTCTGCCTTGCACATCTTCATAAGGTGATACCTTACTGGCGAGTGTCATGTAACTATTCTCAAGTCGTTCCTATTCAAACCAAAAAACAGTTCAGACTTCTCTGTTGACATGGCGATAAACGGTTTTGCCTGCTTTAAGCCTGGCGTTTTCTCCAGTATGACACCATTGGTTTTTCCCCAAGTATCAAGTTCATTTCTTACGTGGTTTTTTGTTAGTCCACAATAGGGCTCTGGAAGATAAAATGGTGTTGTTGCTGCCTTTTTTGCAAGGGTATCTGCTTTATTATTTCCTTCAATGCCTCGATGCCCTGGTACCTACATCAAACTTACTTTGTGGTTCCTAACCAGTTGCTTTAAGGATGTTTTGCATTCCCAGGTCAGTTGAGACTCGGTTTTAAAATATTTCAGAATGTTTCGTATTGTCTCGCTGTCTGACAATATGTGGATCTTTTGGTTTCTGAGTCTTCTTTATATGCACTTCCATACACAGATATTTATAGCAAGCATTTCTGCTTGGAAGATGGTGGAAGTTTTTCATAGGTACTTAGCGAGTCTAAAGTTGGGTCCTCTTATTCCTAGTCCTGCTCCCTCCAGTTGTTTAGACTTGTCTGTATACCATACAGATGAGAATTTGAATGGAATTCTGAAGTCCAGTTTGGCTGACATTATGTCTGTTGGTTTGGCGAGTCACTCCAGTGGAATTATTTTCAGTATCTTCAAGTGGCCAACCAAGTCTCCTGGTTTGAATTTGTCGGCTTGGAATAGTCTTGAGGTATTTAGTGTTGCTTCCCTCCTCACGCATATGTGCAGTGAAGAAAGATTCAGCAGTCATCTATTGCAGATGTAGGGCATGATGTCATAACTCCCGTTATTCAAGACCGATCATCCTCTGCAATTGTTGCAATTTGCTTTGTGTTGAGGCGTGTTCCGTTTTTGGCCATCATACCAGAATAGATGCATATGTGACCATGGGTTTGACCCCAGGTTGGTATAGCCAGTGTAAGATTAAGAAGCTTTCTAAGTATTTAACTTCATTGGAAAATTGTATCTGTGTTTGAATCAGAGTGGGAGCTTTTAAATTTAGTTTCTTTCTTTTCGTGAATGGGACAAAAACTGTCTTGTGAGGATTGACATTAAGTCCATCTGTCTCACACCAGTTATTTACTACATTTAGGACTTTTTGGATTAGGTTGGATATTAGAGCATCGTGCTTGCCCTTTACTCTTATGACAATATCATCTGCGTATCCTTGGACCATGAATCCAGCCCTCCTCAATGTAGTCATAAGTTTATCAACAATAAGCGACCACAGCAGAGGCGATAGCGCTCCTCATTGAGAACAACCTTTTGCCGTCGTCACTGTTACATTGGTTTCAAAAGAACGATAGTTCTTTTGCCAGTACCAAAAAATTTACAAGTTTGCTCGCAAAAATATTTATGCACACGAATTGGGGAAAATTGGAAGTTGTTAGACTATTGCTGTATTTACATGCATTAGTGTATCCAATAAAAGCTTTCGGTAGTGCATCTGAAATAGCCGAATTTTTATAAATAAATGATTAACTGGCAAATAATCTGCCGAAAGTATCGCTTCAAAAATTTAACCGATGTTGCTTCTTTTAGAAATTTATTTATGATCAAAAGTCTCGACTAATCGGTTAATCACAATTTCAGATTTGGGAAACAATTGGCTATGACCTAGTCGTGCTTAAATATATAAACGTATCAGCACATTAATTTTGTCATTTTGCCTTGACAAACATTCGTACTCTCAATGAATTTAGTTGTTTCTGTTTAGCAATATATAATTTTGTAATTTTTATTGGTTTCCAGACATTATTACCGTTGTATCCTTTAAACCATATTTAAGCTTATAAATATATCAGGTGATTAACTTTATCATGTCATTGAGTTCCTAACAATAATTTGATAAAAGTCTGAACGCAACAAGTGCATTATGGTAGTGAATTTTCATAGAAACACTTTTTTTATTAAAAGCTTATAACATTTTTTTCTTACAAGATAGAGATTTAGTTACCATAGCTTTGTGATTTTCGGAGATAAACATTTTTTTCGAAAGGAAACCCAACATTTTCCCGGAAAACCTGTTCCAATTTTCCTGTCTAACTGTATATATATATATATATATATATATATATATATATATATATATATATATATATATATATATATATATATAAACATATAAAAATTGAAAGTGACCCCGGATATGGCTTCCAGGGGTCCTCGTTCGCGCTCATCTAAAGAAATTGTTTCAAAATTCAAAAGTCGGGATCTCCCCATTAGTGAGTATTTTCTACGAAAACTCACTAACAAGGAAAAGACAAGCTACTTGACAACAATATCGGCATCTTCAATTCTCAACTAGACCTTCATCTTGCTTCTAAAAAGGGATATGTAAAACTTCAGACGCAGCAAATGCGTTCTGATATCGAATTAAAAAAAAACGTTTCCAACTGCAATAACTTGCTCTTGTATTAACTGAGAAACTTTAATTGTGGTACATAGCAATTGTTGTCTATATCCAATATGTGTACTTAGTACATTTCATCAAAACACTGTTATTCTATTTGCAGATACAATTTTCGTTGGAAAAAATTGATTTCTTTTTGCGAAAAACTGATCCAAGTAGGCAGGCTAATGTACTCGTTCAAGACATTTACATGGTTTCCATTATAAAATTTTGCAGTAGGGTTTTCCCGAGAACTGCTGAGAATTTCTAGTAACCCTAAATTCTTCAAGAGGGTGAATCGCATTACACCGTCCAGTTTTTTATCAGAATTTTTTCCTATTTTTTTATCTTAGAATTTATATTTAGACAAGCTGTGTAAAATTGTAAAAAATAAGATTCAATGACTTGCATAAATTGTTAAATTTGTAAAAGCAATAATACACACACATACACACACACACACACACACACACACACACACACACACACACACACACACACACACACACACACACACACACACATATATATATATATATATATATATATATATATATATATATATATATATATATATATATATATATATATATATATATATATATAATATATATATATATATATATATATATATATAATGATAACAACTTGTGTCCAGGATATGCAGAAATTGGATGTTTCGGCTACCGATTTGAAGTCATTTTCAGATGATCAAGGAAGTATCGAAGAAAAGAAACTGCCTGGGTCGTTGTCGAAGTCATTAGTCGAGTTGGTCACGTTTATTGTACCATGTACAGTAATAACGGTATTAAGATTAAGAATATTTGCTGGATAAAAAAATTAGGTTATAAACCTGTCTATTGATGTAGGGTTTGCTTTGCGTATTCGTAATAAACATATACTCAACAGACAGTTTTACGATCCCATTCTTGAACCCAACAAATATTCTTAATCCGCTTAATACCGTTATTACGTACCTAGCACAATATTAAATCTTACCAACCTGACAATAAATGACTCCGATAACGGCACCGGTAAACGCTTCACTGTAAATAACACAGCATCATCAGGCAGCAGTCAGATATCTCCCAGGTCCAGTGTTGAATACACTGAGAACTAGATACCATTTTCAGTGAGATCTGATGAGTGGGCAGATTGGGGCCCCGGAATCGTACTACAACAACCCAACCTACTCTTATCCACCGCTCAAAGAAATAGACAGATTGGGGCATTAGAGTTCCAAGTGACCGGGTAAGCCTTTCCGTATATATATATGTATATATATATATATATATATATATATATATATATATATATATATATATATATATATATATATATATATGTGTGTGTGTGTGTGTATGTATGAGTGGGTGTCTTTCCAAAGGCTTCCTCCCAGGTTTTGAATGTGACAGATACTAGGTTTTAGGGTTGAACCGCAACCAATATTCGATATTTATATCTCAACGAACTACGACCGGCCTGACGTAACCTGACTACCGTTTCCATACACTTTGTTGTCAGAATAGTTACATGGACGCGGTTCAACATTATATATATATATATATATATATATATATATATATATATATATATATATATATATATATATCAATACATTTTTCAAAAGTTTTAAAGTCGTAGTATCGGTCCTAGAGATTTTTTTCTATGATCATTTGCTAATAAAAAAAGTTACATTTTTTAGATTCTTATTTAGCTCATCAGTTCCTGTCTATAAAGTCATACTAGACTGTAAAAAACGAAATCGGAATCCAAGCGCATAGCGTACTGAATTAGTAGCTAAGAAAACTTTCAAGTATGAGACAATTGTAATTAAGCGTACATAAATAGATACATGTCAAATGTAAGCTAGGGTCGAGAATTTTAAAGGCTATTTTTATATGCAAATTGTAACAAAGTTTGTTCTCGCTATGCTAATGTACATACATTTATACATATTTTCTAGTTAAATATTCTCTGTTACGTTGGTTTCAGTATTTTTATCCAGATTCATGAAGTCATCCAAGTTCTCTTGCCCAGAACAATGAACTCTTTATTACATTTAAGACTAGACACTAAAAAGACATATGTTCTTGAATGATGATCAAGCTTTATGTGTTGAAATTTTTAAATAAATAAAGTTTTTAATTAAAACAAATACTAACCGCCATGTAACCTGCTAGATATACTGATATCTAACAACGTCAATATACAAGCATATTTTATTATTCCAAAATTAATTGTTAAAGTGTAGCAGAATAAATGAAACTAAAAATGAAAAATGTAAAACTGTCTGTATTATGGACCATATAAAATATCGGAGATCTTGAACTAAAATAAAAGTAGACTGTAAAGCAAACGTACTTGCAAATTTTCTAGCAAAATATTAAAATATCAAAAAGATAGAATACATATATAACTTAATATTAGCAAACTTTTATTTTAAAAAATGCTAATAGTGGTATCGATGGTGAGACTTTGATATATATATATATATATATATATATATATATATATATATATATATATATATATATATATATATATATATATATATACAGGTATCCCGGAATTCAATTCAATGTACAACCGACCTACCACAGATTTTTCAGCCAAAATTAGGTCGATTAAGATCAACTCACTTCTATACAAAGTTGCACCGTTTAGCCACCAGAGGGCTTCAAAGTTATTTTTTTTTTCTATTTTTTTTACCTATCTCCTAAACAGGTAATCCGATCATATTCAAATTTGAGACAACTATTGTAATGAGCAAGTGGTTTAGTCGTTATGAGAACAAGTGCCATTGCACCCATGCAAGGGTGTAAACTACCCCCACCCCAAACTTTTTTTATCGTATTGATTTCTCTGGCCGTTTGATAAGTAACGCGTTCATTTATTTTCAAAGACCGATCTTTTTTTCAAATTTTTGTTGCTTTTGTAAAATTTTGCTTACTCTTTTAGTTTTTGTGCAAAATAGCTTTTAAGTTAAAGTTTGATGGAGAAATACAATACTTCATAAATTTGTTTATTCATTAACCATAGAAACAATAAGATAAGTCAAATTTGTGTAAAGTTTCAATTGAAACAAATTAAATCTAACTCATTAATTGTTCGATATGGCAACCATTCACTCGCCTTAAAGCTTCTAGTCTACGTAAATAATTAAAACTTATACGCTCTAAATTTTCCCTATTCCGCGGTGAGACAACAGCTTCTTCAATTCTATCCCACAATTGCTCCTCGGTATTAATTTCCATAGTGAAACGTCGCAACGATTTAAATCTGGTGAACGTACTGGCCAAGGAACAGGAGCATCGTGACCTCCGCCAATCCATTTATTGGGAAATTACTCACTAAGGTAATCCCTGACAATGCGTCCAAAATGGGGTGGTGCACCGTCATGCATGTAACACATGTCACGACGTCACATTAATTTTGAATTCGCGCTGAAAATGTCTTACATGAACTGCGTGATGATTTTCGTCTGCATAATGGTGATCATTATGAAAATTTGTAACACCTCGCCGCGTGAAACATGCCTTATCTATAAAAAGCACCTTTTTGTGAAAGTTTGCATCTATCCCCCTTTTCTGACGCATAATGCGTTCAAATAAAAGGCGTGCGTCATGGTCACCAGGCAGCAGTTCTTGGACAGGTCGTAAATGGTATGGGTGCAGTAGCTGTTGCTTCAGTATACGATTTACTGCTGTTTTTGGAATTCCAATTTGGTGCTCTAACAGCCTCGTACTAATGCTTGGATTCTCCCTTACGATATCCAATACTTGCTCTTCTTCACAAATACGGCCAGCATTAGGTCTGTGCACACTTAGCATTCCAGTCTCCCTTAGCGATAGACGCAAATGTTCTGCGATCAGGAGTTTGCCTACTTGAACATTTCTCCCTGTAGACTTGCACACTTTGCTGAAGTTATGTTGGCATAAACCTTACACTAAAACCATATTTACTTGCTCAGAAACACTATAAACCATAGCCATATTCTTAAAAATTACCTTATTAATTTGTCACTTTGGCAAATACTATTATGCAATAATACGATGTAGTGTCAAAATACGCATATATCAAATTCATTTCCGTAGTAACAGGATTTAATTATTTAAGTATCGTTTAATGCAACTATCAGTGGTTAGCTTAATACCATTTTGCGCAAAAACTAAGAGAGTAAGCAAAATTTTACAAAAGCAACGAAAATTTGAAAAAAGATCGGTCTTTGAAAAAAATGAACGTGTTATCTATCTAACGGCCACAGAAATAAATACGATACAAAAGTTAGGGGTGGGGGGTAGTTAACACCCTTGCAGGGGTGCAATTGCACTAGTTCTCATAACGACACAAGTAAACCGCTTGCTCATTACAATATTTCTGCGAAATTTTAATATGATCGGATTACCTGTTTAGGAGATAGGTAAAACAATAGAAAAAAATAATAACTTTGAAGCCCTCTGGCGGCTAAACGCTGCAACTTTGTATAGAAGTGAGTTGATCTTAATCGACCCAATTTTGGCTGAAAAACCTGTGGTAGGTCGGTTGCACATTGAATTCCGGGACAGCCTGTATATATATATATATATATATATATATATATATATATATATATATATATATATATATATATATGTGTGCATGTATCCAACCGATAACTCAAAAAGTTATTAACCGATTTTAATGAAACTCGGCAAGAATCTTTCTTTTATTAATAGCTTAGAAGAGTTCGCTGGCCAGCCATATCGCATCAGTTTCAAAAAAAAACATAATTTTTCCGAAAAAAAAATTGTATATCTCAAAAAATAACATAGTTATCTTGATGAAATTTTGTTGATATGTTACCCTGGTAAATACCTTATCACAAACCAACATTCAACTTTCTAGGTTTATAGAAAATTGAGTTATGCAAATTTGAAGCATTTAATAAAAATTCGCAACCATAAGGCACCTGCTGTGTCCCGAATTTTTTTAAATTATAAAACAAAATTTAGTTTTAACATAATTATGGTTGTATCGAAAATGTTTATTCTTATTTCTCATTATACTTATATGACGACGAGTTAAAGGTATATGTATTGTTACTTGGGATTTTAGCGAGTTTTTATTTTAAAAAATTCGTTAATATAGAGGTATCGATGGTGACACTGCAAACATTTTTTAAATGCGCGAATTTGGCACCCTGGCACCCGAAACCAAGGTCAGTTAGAATTTTTATATGTTTATATATATATATATATATATATATATATATATATATATATATATATATATATATATATATATATATAGTGCGACTTTATAACGTTTTTACAAAAATTCAAGACATGATTCACTCTCCACATTTTATGTTGGATGCAAGCATGTTTGTATAGCACAATGTAAAATTAATAGCAATAGCAACAAATATAGTGGAGTATAATATATAAGTACCTAACTACCTGCGCAGAACTTGTTTCTAGTTCTTAAGGTAAAGTAGCGCATCTGGTACCACAAAAATGTTTTATTTACTACATATTGCTTGCAAACAATGTAGCTTCCCTTTACTATAGAACTTGCTCAGTAAACTGTTGCACATACATCTCACTGACCCGACAGATTTCGCTTTTCACTATTTACCACTGTCAAAGGAATGTCAACCAAATTAATCTGTTTTATTTAAATCTGAACTAGTAAACAATATACATAAATATTGCATACTATCTTTTTTTAATTAAATATATTTTAAAATCTAAAAAACCTACCAACTTGTGCATTAGTCAAAAATTTAACTGATATTTTTTATGTTAGCTACAAATATATTACAGGTGGGATTGCTAATATACCAATAATTATCAAATATGTAAATCACAATGCACAATTTTGTTATAAACCGCAATGCTATGTGGAAAGATCAAACCGAAGTATCGAAACTATTTAAACTGCATAACTGGTCTACTATATATCATCAGGTTGTTACTATTAAAATACAATTGTGTTCATATGACAGCCACCAAATACCAGTTTAAATTATACCCTTAGTCGATATGTCATAATTAATTAATGTTGGATACAAATGCTTTACAATCCAGTTCTCTTCATACAAAATATCCATTGAAAATGAATAGAAATTAATTAAATACTATTCATTAATACGCATTATAATAACATTACGATTATTTTGAACTATAATAATGGCTGATTATGTAGGTAAATACGAAGGGTTTTATATTATAACTCTATACGTTACTTCCTAATGTTATATTAAAATAGTGACATTTATTAACATTGTCAGAATGTAGGTACTTTATATAAATAGTTATCATATAGGAAATTTATTTATTGTCGATTTTCGAAAAAAATTAGGATAAGATCAGTTTGTACATCGGTCATAAAAAAACACACAAATGCCCAACAAATACTGGAAATTCAAAATTGATAAAGAGAAAAATCTCTGTATTTTGAAATCTATCGACTTTTTCCACTAGAATTTATGCGCAAAAATGAAAATTAAGTGCAATTGACAACTTGCAGTGTTAGAGCCTCGGTGGTTCAGTGGTAAAAACGTGTGCCTCTGAACCGAAGGGTACTGGGTTCGATCACAGGGTACTCCTTTCACTTTTTCAGTACATACTGTACCATTAACATCAACCGAGGTTGTGGCATTGTATTTGAGCAAGTTGAATGTCTGCACGTACCGCCCTTCGGAGGGGGCGTAAAGCCGTCGGTCCCGTGTCCATGCGATGTTGGGCACGTTAGAGATCCCTACCCTCCTTACAGAAAGGCAGGGGTTCGGCAAAATTTCTAGGATAGTGAGGTGAGACTGCTCCCTGGCGTCGGTGATTGGCCATAGACGTGTAAATAGGCCGACGTTAAAGAAATAAACACACGCACACAACTTGCAGTGAATAATAATAATAACCTATAAAAATTTGAGCAAAAACTCATTTTTAGAAATTTAACTATTTTTGAACTCAAAATTAAAATGTGGTCATTATACATTGAAAAACGAATGTTGTCTAACTCTGTGGCTTGTACTCTTTTGAAAATCCACAATATAATAAAACATATTGTCGGGATATAATTTGTTTGTGAAAAAAAATATCGTGGGAAAAACATGTTTTTGGTAAGTAAATGAAGAGTACTAGTAAGGAATATAGCCCGTTCCCAACTATTTTTTGTATAACAAACATATATAGAAGTAGTTATGTCACTTTTGTAAAACAGAACTTTATAACAAAGGTTTGGAAGTGACTTTTGGTTTCTTAACATCTAAGGCGATTATTTTATAAAATGTCATTACTTATGTAAGATATCCATCGAAAATATGTGTTAGATGGCATTTAATAACGTGTTAATAACACGGCAGTAAAAGACAGCCTGTCAAACAACCATACTCTTTACTTAAACTACAAAAAACTAGAACATATTTACAAGAATGAACGTGCGTCATATTTCGACATGCCCTCCTTGCCTTTCTGTGCATTTTTATATTTTACTTCTTTAGCACATTTCTCTTCGTGCACTTGTGAAAAGCTTTCCAGTGATTAGAGCTACACACTGGCGAGTTTTTTCTTCTAAGTAATAAATGTTTTGAAAAGGTATGTGTTTACAAATATTATTTTCAAAGAGCGACATAAAAATCGTAAGGAGTGACATCAGGAAACCCCGGCGGCAAAAGCGTTTGTGAAAATCTACTCAGCCATTTTCTCTAATATCTCTAGGCAGTTTCTCACTGACGCAGTGCTATGTGCAGACCACCATCTTGTTGGAAATGCATTCGCCGTGTTTGTTCGTCAGTGCGCTATACTAATTTTGTGTTAACTCGAGCGTTAACTAGAGCTGTCGTGACAACATAAGAGTGTTAACTAGAGCTGTCGTGACAATATACTACCTGGTTCCGCACCGAGATGGCGACCCTGTCGTATATCTCACAATGTTCTAGAGGCTGGCTATCATAGCCGTATTAGTTTATAGCTGTATTCTCGCTGTGATTAGTATAGCGCACTGACGAGCTCTAATTAGAGCGAAACCGGTCTTCGTTTGTAATTAGTGTGATAATACATTTAGCCTTACATTCATTGAACTTTGTGAGATGCACGACAGGGTCGCCATCTCGGTGCGGAACCTGGTAGTATGTTGTCACGACAGTCCCAAATAACATAAAATGTTATAAAATAGAGACTGTGTACAACCAACTAACAATTTTGTAAATTGTCAGCCCTGGCCCATTTCTTCCCTAATATAGGGACAATGTATGTAAGGCTAGATGTATTCTCACCATAATTAGAACCGCAGACCGGTTTTGATCTATTAAGCGAGAACACACCTATAAAGTAATACGGCTATGGTAGCCAGCCTCCTAAAACATCGTAAGATGTACGACAGGGTCGCCATCTCACAATATTATAGGAGGCTGGCTACCATAGTCGTATTGCTTTGTAGGTGTCTTCTCGCTGTAATTAGTATACCGTGCTGACGACTTAATGAGATCAAGACCGGTCTGCGGTTCTAATTATGGTGAGAATACATCTAGCCTTACATACATTGTCCCTATATTACGGAATAAATGGGCTAGTGCTGGCAATTTACAAAATTGTTAGTTGGTTGTATACAGTCTCTATTTTATAACATTTTGTACCGAGATGGCGACCTTGTCGTACATCTCACAATGTTCTAGGAGGCTAACTACCATAGCCGTATTACTTTATAGGTGTGTTCTCTCTGTAATTAGTATACCGTACTGACGAGCTCTAACCGGTCTGCGGTTCTAATTATGGTGAGAATACATCTAGCCTTACTTACTTACATTATCTCTGTATTAGGGAAGAAATAGGCCAGGGCTGACAATTTATAAAATTGTCAGTTGGTTGTACACAGTCTATATCTATAACATTTTGTGTTAACTAGAGCTGTCGTGACAACATACTACCTGGTTATGCACCGAGATGGCGACCCCGTCGTACTTCTCACAATGTTCTAGGAGGCTGACTACCATAGCCGTATTACTTTATAGGTGTGTTCTCGCTGTGATTAGTATAGCGCACTGGCGAGCTCTAATTAGAGGGAAACCGATCTGTGCTTCTAATTACGCTGAGAATACATCTATCCTTACATACATTGTCTCTGTATCTGGGGAATAAATGGGCCAGGGCTGAAAATTGATAAAATTGTTAGTTGGTTGTACACAGTCTCTATCTGTAACATTTTGTGTTAACTAGAGCTGTCGTGACAACATACTACTTGGTTTCGCACCTAGAAGGCGACCCTGTACTTCATCACACAATGTTCAAATACGGGGATTTTTTTTCGTCAATCACAAATTTTCTGATTTCCGACCTTGAAAATGTGTAAATGGCATTAAAGCCGCAGCCATGTAAATTTGACGACACACACTGATTTTCCATCTTAAACAAACCAGATGCGTTTGTGCCTTTTTCATTATACTCGATGCACAAACGAATCCTACCAAAAATGTTTGCGAAAATCGATAGTAAAAAAAATTCCATTTAGTAATAACTTTATAAATGGTACTGTATCTTGTTTTGGTTATAGATTTAAAACTCAACAGGCACTCTCCAGGTATGTCGGGATTTTAGGTACCTGTCCTAGGTTTCATATACCTATATCTGATAAAAATTTGATTGAAAATAAATCTAGAGAATGGCCATGCCATATAAATACGTCGATAGAATTGTTCTAAAAGATTTCCCTAGTAACCATTTTTTTTCCATTCCAGTTTCTAACGGCTGTGTATTTTTATCGTCTCTAATCATGATTAAATGAGTTTTGTTGTTTGTCTCCCAGCCATAATAATAAGGGTGAAACGTGTTACTTAGGGAATAATAATAAATATCATCAAATTCAGAAAATAAGAAGACATAATTCCCTGATTAGGCCCAGTATAGTTTTTCATATCAATTTAGGCTGAGCGACGCTTTTTGGTAGGTCAACACCAGACGACTTCTCTCGTGTCTTTCTTTTATAACTAGCATGGATGAGTTCGTTGGGCACTCTAGTCGGACCAGTTTTCCGGAGAAATTCTTTAAAAAATGTATTCCCGGAAATAACAAAGTTACTTTATTAGAAATTGGTAGGCATGTTTTGATTATAGAAACTTTATTATGCGTAACAAGTTAAAAGATAAATTATTTTAGTTTAAAAGACTTTTATGAACATTCGCTATCATAACGCACTTGCGGCGTAGGGACTTTTTAGACGTTTATTATATTGATAAGGATCTATCTCATTAATTGCCAGTCATGACTCTGTCTCGGTGAGCTGTTTCCAATTCAAATAAACATGAAATTTGTTGTAAGTAAAAAAATCTCTGCCTGCTATAAAATCATAAAATAAAACATTTTTGGAGTTAATCCTGAGATGCGTTTTCTATTTATTTGATATTTCGGTGCGGTCTTGTGGTCAGGTATATCAGCTGAATCAGTTTGGTTGTGTAGTCTGGACTGAGACGGTAGATCGGCGGACCAGCGGACGATAGACGGTTGTGTTACGATTGCTATAAATCCTTGCTAATAGCTTCGAGTACAATGGTAAAGCTAGTCGTCGTGAATTTGCCGATACGCCTTTTCACTGTCGCTCCGCTACCGACGGATACAGGAAACAGGATACCTACTAATACAACTAAATTATTTTTCTTACATTAAGTCAGAATTTCATCAAAAACTTAAAGAGTAAATTCATTTAGATGTGTATAAAACATCATAAACAAATTTTAAGAAAATTGCTGGGTCGATTAAAAACAAATTTCTTAAGAATTCTATATATATGTCTCTAATTTTCGTACCCCTATGTTGCTATGTTCTAACAGCTTACTTTCGATGTAAACTAGTATGTTGGTTAGATGATTAATACTGTTTTTTTTAAACATACAGTTGTTATAAATATGTCAGAACTAGATCCCTCTCACGCGTAGGTATAACAATAATACCTTATATTATTTGGGATAATAATCATCATGTAGATAAAGAAAATCTCAAGTCATTAAAAAATGTCAGGCAATTAGTTACAGTTAGACAGTTAGACGCTTACGAAAGTATATATATATATATATATATATATATATATATATATATATATATATATATATATATATATATAATCAAAAATGTTCCGGTGTATAGTATAGTTCGATTTGTTATCTTAGTAATCAGTGTATCTAAAACGAATATTTAATAAGGAAACGGTTTTACAAAAACAGGCAATGGAATTTCAATTACAGGGATTTTCAACTAATCCGGTTTGTCTGTATACCTTTGTAGAGGACGCTGTTCGCAACTGCCTGACGTCTTACATATACGTAGTGGTTCTAGTTTTTATTCTCTTAGTTTACTTATCCATCTGGTGACGTTAACTTTGTTAGCGAAAAGATCGTCAGGCCTGAAAACTGTATTGTGATGAATTGGATTCTCCAAATTGTACTTATCAGTGCTCATCGCAGGTTCTAATCTTCACTCATTTACAAGAAGAATATTTTACACACCAGTGTTAAATACTTAAACTTAGTAATTTTGTTTAGAAAGATCAAGTGATCATGGTTCGGAATCTTAATTTAAAGCTGATTTTTACTACAAAATGTAAAATAGAAACTGTTTTTTTTGTAGGTTATCGACTAGAAATAGGTTATGCTATCGAACTTTCTTGCATAATATTTTGATGCTTTATCATACTTTCATATTTTGTTTAAATACCTATATATGTTTTCTTGAGTTGCTTAGCTAAAATCGTCACTAATTTTTCCAACAATAATATTGAGATATTTTAATAGGCAACAAAGATTTTCATTCTAATGCTTTTACCATTTTATTGCTACCACTTAAAAAGAGTAGTCACCTGGCTAAGTGGCGCAAAACTTTAGTTGACCCACACATTTCGTCCAAAAAATTAATTTCGTTATAGCATTGTAAACCGATACGAAAACGTCTTTCGAAACTGCGGCGTTATGTTTGAACAAGGTAAATACATACATACATACATTCCGTTCCTCATAAAAGGCGTAAAGCTGAAGGCCCCATGTACCATGCGATTTCGGTCACATTCAACAATGCTACCGTTTTTATAAAAGCAAGAAGTTCAAAAATATTTCCAGGTGATTTGGTTAAACAATTTCTTAATCTCGGTAATAAATAATACAATACAAGAATACAAAATAATTTTTATTTGAATTCTTAAGGAACATCTACCTAATATTCAGTGAAAAAATAATTTCCTTGTTTACCTTTTTCTTTAGTTAAAAAAAATATTTCCTTATTTTGGATTTAAGTATTTATTATTAGTATATACATCACGGTTATTTTCTGAATAAAGTATTTTTGTGTGTATATTTGTAATCGTTGACTTTTAACTGGGTGTACTTATATAAACACTTTTCTCGAGACGTTATCGGTATTAAGTATAAATAATATTATTTTTTACAAAAGCCAATAACTCTAAATTAAATTAATTTATAAAATAAAAATAACATTAAAACATTATGTGTTTTTTTACCTTTCATCTATTTCCGCGACTATAGTCAATCACCGACGCCAATACGCAGTTTCACTTCACCAAACTGGAAACTTGGCCAATCCTTTTCCTTTCGGTAAGAAGGGTAGGTATTTTCAATGTGTTTGACATCGTATGGTACACGGAATCGGCCGTTTTACGCTCTCTTCTTCGGCGAGAGGGGGGGGGGGGGGACCTGTAGGCATTTAACTTGCTCAGATACAATGCCCCAACCTTAGTAGTTTTTATCTTTCAATATATGTAAAATTATCTGACTGTTAATAATTTTGAAAATGTGATTGTTTGATTGGCTGGGTTAGGATGCGAACCCGAAACCACTGCGCTGACAGAGACTGCAGATTGAACATTAATCCCATGTTTGTCATTATGCTTCAAACAACTAAGCTCATATCTGTTTTCATCAACCACAAATCTCATATTAAAGATTGTTTTCATTGTACAGATTAACTTTTAGTACTTCAGCGGGTTCATTTTCTGTTTTGAATTAATAAAAAGTTTTTAAACATATTTTTTCACTCAGTGATAAATAGAAAAATAAATATGTATTTGTCAAATAATTACTATTTTAGTTTATATGTGATAGCTTATATATCATATATATATATATATATATATATATATATATATATATATATATATATATATATATATATATATATAGCTTAATGGCCGAATAAATTGCTTTTGAAAAAGTTTGGTTAGAACAGTCTTTTAGCAGCTTGTAACCCAGTAAAGCGTATAGCCATTCAAAATTTTAATATCTAATATATTCCCTTCTACATACACAATATGGTACATGGTGACTAATATCACAGCTTTTTAGGGAGAATCTCACTTCTGGCGTAACAAGTAGGGGTGTGTATGACTTACCGTATATGAATTTGTTGTGAACATTCGCATTATTAGACTTCGCTATATTATATCATTTCCTCAATGTCTTTAGGGTTCCTTTTACTTGATATTTCCATTTATTAAACGGCATTTAAAATAACTCGTTTACCAGATGACTTTTTACCTTTGAGGTCGAAAGGTCACTAGGGGTTAATGTTTGAATTTATAGCACAAAAGGGACAACTTATCCCCTAATATAGTAAAATATAACCTTTCCATAGGGCAAACGTTACCCTACTGCAATTCTCGCGGTTCATAAATTTCAAATCGTAAAAACGAAACTGAACTTGCCATAGTTTCTCAGGCGCTTGAATGAGTTGACTAGAATATTACACTTGACGTATCAAAACTATATTTTAAACAATAAATCACATCTAAAAGCTTTATTGTGTACAAGAAAACTTTTCGTATAAAGGAAAGTGATTTCTTTTACCTATCTTTCAATGTCACCAAGTCCTAAAAAGCAATATTACTTATTATAAGATGCTTTCAAAGTACACGCAGTAAAAAATATATGAGGCTATCACTAAAATAATCGTACCCAAATTTTTATTCAATCTTTCAAATTTTAGTGTAGATAAAGCTGTATCTGTAATAGAAATTACACCTAACCTAAAAGTTGACAAAATTTTTGCTGCAGTGTTCTTTTTTCAGTAAAAGATCATGTACCCACATTTTCACTACCTACCTAATTATAATCTGAAAATAAATTGCTTTACATTTTCTGTACGAGCGACTTATACCCCACCTTAATGATTTCCTGGCTCGCAATGCTTTAATATTAAAAGAATCAGGATAAGAAAAATAATAAAATAATAAATAACAAACAACAGAAATCAAAGAAAGTTCACAAATATAAAAATAACAATACAAAATTATAAGTATATTATATGACCTCCATTCTGTTCAAGACGTTTTGCTATTCTTCTCTGCGCCTTTCAAGTAGCGGTACCTATGATTTATGTTGGGCAGAGTCATGCAAATGTCATTGTAATTCAATTTAGTACCTCTCCTCGAGTGTTTGTTGCTGTTCCATGAACTTTTGTCTTTATCCGCAAAGATAAAAGTCGAGAGGAGTTAAATCCGGTGAACGAGCAGTTCGCTTCCAAGGTCCATTAAAACCAAATCAGCTGTCCTCAAACATACACGTTAGCTCTAGATTAACGTCTCTCTAATTATGAACTGGTACACTATATAACTGATCGCGACAGTCTCGTCTTACATTTGGATGCAGCGTGTTTAAATAATTTGTCACAGATTCTCCAGAAGTTACAAATATTGTTGTTTATTCAAGATTTCGTCATATATTTCACAGCATACAGTGTCATCTAAAATGAGACAAAACACACTGAAACGGAAACGGTCTTCAAAATGTCTATTTTTAGATATGTGGGGGTCTTGATTTGCCCAGTAATGAGTATGTACAAGATTTACAAGCCCTTTCTGTGTAAATTTTGATTAATCTGTGTAAATTTTGATTAATCTGTCCAAATAACTGCATGCTAAAGTTTTGATCTGCAGTTAGGGAAATATGAATGGAAATGAACTCTAAGACCTCAATATGCCTACTCCTTAGAGTGGCGAACAAGGTTAGGTTGGGTTGTTATAGCACGACTACAAGGCCTAAATCCACCTACTTCCCAAATCCACCAGAAATCGTGTCGTAGGCCTCAGTGTGTTCAATGCCGGACCTCTCTAAGATCAATCTCTGGTGTAGGATGAGAAATACTTGGTTCTCGGCTTGAACTGCGTCCAGAATTGAATAAAAATTGACGGGTTGCCTCTCCTTTGGAGCCATTTTCAAGAAGTTAAGGAAATATGAAAGAAAATGGACTCTAAGGCCTCAATCTACCTACTCCTTAGAGCGGTGAGGGTAGGCTGGGTTGGTGTAGCTCGATTATGGAGCCTCAATCTGCCTACTTTCAAATCTCTTTCAGGGCTTGGGTTGAACACACTGAGACCTTAGAGACGATCTACAGTGTGATTTAGGGAGTAGACAGACTGAGGCTTCAGAGTTCATTTCCTAGCAGAAGCCCATGTGGAGTTGTAATAAATTCTAGACGCGATTTAATCCGGGAGCCATTTCTCATTCATATATATATATATATATATATATATATATATATATATATATATATATATATATATATACAGAGAGAGAGAGAGAGAGAGACCATGATTTACTTAAACGTGATTGTGGTTAAAGTTTTTTAGTTTTACGCCAAAAATCCACTGTGGCAGTCTGCAGTTAACAGTTGATTATTTAAAATTTGCTCAATTATAAAGCATTTTAATCATGATGCACCTAGCAAAATATATTATACATTTCAATGGATGCACCTAAAGAGTGCATTATTTTTGGTTCAAAGAGTCTTTTGATTTACTATATAGGTCGTAAGTACTTTATCTTCAATCTAAAATTGGAATATTCATATTCTTCAAATTGTATAAACTGTTGAGGCATGTGTAGACATACATAAATAGTTATAGAACAAGAAATAAAAAAATAAATAGAGGTATGTAAGACTAATATAATTAAGTGCCAATGTGATTAGGTACTCTCCTAACAATCGTAAGTTAATATGATGCTAAATAGAGTGAATGAGTGAATGCTTTAGTCAGCAAAATAATTGTTACAGACACCAATCAATTATCACAGCATAATTAGGCAACTTTCAACTTAACGGCCTCTCATGGTAATAATCGATCAGTAATCAAGGCAAAGAGGTCGAGAGTGCTTAAACATCACTTTGAGCGGCTTGAAGCGGCGTGCTCAAGAGGCGCTCTGGCCTATGTCTTCCTACTGGAGTTCACAATTCACCAATACTTTAACAACCAGAAGAGTATCTTGTATAAAAATCTATAACGCTATGTTGCCAATAAAAATAAGTTAAAAGAAGTTGAGCAAAGTAGAATCAACATCAACTAAAACAGATTTACATCTACACATTATAATACTTTTTGTATATCAACGAAATCTCTTATTATTTTCTAAGTCTTCTCGAATAACAAATTAAAATATTTTAAAAAAATATTATGTACTTTTCATTTTTAATGCTGCGGGGCATTGCTCTCTTTTGGTTTTAAAATGTATAATACGTTGTAATTATGTCTTAATAAAAACTATGTAAGCGTGTTTGTGCGTCGATATTGCGATACTTGCGATACTCCCGACTTATTGTTAGAAACATCCCGTGTGTAGCTATTTGACCGAGGTGTGGTACTGCATGGTTGCTGGATGTCGGGGTTGGCAAAAGGGGCCCGATGTGGCCTACTTGCTTGGCTCTAGCCTTCCCGCCATTGCTATTATTACTTCAACTGCTGGTGTTAACAAAGACTATTCTCAGTTAGTTTCCTAAAAATGCTTAGTGCCTTAAGGCTAAGAAAATGAGCGGCAGTTAGTTTTACTTTTAAATGTGTGAGCTAATTTTTAAAGATTTCTTCTGAAATACAAATACAAAAAACAATCCAGAGTCAAAAAAACCAACTGCCGCTGTGGTTTAGTGTGTATTGATACAATAAAACGTAACGGTAATAAAATATGTATATCTAAGCAAAAAACCACTTGACGATTAGGTTAAGTGAAAAAAACTAGCAGTGGCTGAGCCCGCACTTATGCAAGAAAGTCAAAAATGTTGGGATACAGACAAATCCTGACTAGAACTTCCAAATGTAACATTTGCTTAAACAACGAAGTTGTCAAAATTTAGAAACATGGAAACAATTTCAACACACAAAAAAATTGTAATTTGAGTTGAACGTGGACTCCGGTGCTTAAGAAGACTGTGCGTATGAGAGATCAGCTTATAATAAGTCTGCGCACTGTCATTCGCCAGTTACTATTATTACTACATAAATGTGAAAAGAGGCATTAATCTATAAATTCAAAAATATATTATAAACAAACAAAAGTAAACCGAAAAAAGAAACTAAACAGAAGTATACGCTAAGAAACAGTTAATAGAATGAACACAAAACTTGCTAAAAAAGATCCACATAAGACCCTGTAAACTAACCGTACGGTAACTTTGGCAAATTTAAATAACACTTGTAAAAACAAATCAAAATGGTAGCTCCTTTTTGACATTAAACTTAAAAAGCTCAACATTTCAGAAACCGCTAGACTTAGTTATATTGAATGCATATTATACAAATTTAAGCACCATGCTTTTATGAACTACATCACATAACCATATATAGGTGTTCTATTTATACGTGACTTGATGTTTCAAAAACGTAAGAATTGCAGCTCTATTACGAAAATGAATATATTACAGACATTTTCTAAAAGTATAATATACATGCCTAACATATAAAATGTGCAGCGGTCAAATGTTCGGAGATATGAAAACTTGAAAACACTGATGTAGAAACTATTTTTTATATTTCTCAATAACTTATAAACGGTTAATTTTATATATAGAGTCGCCCATTGAAAACAAGCTGGCATCCATAACTGCCAGGAAAATATTTTGTCGAAAAAAACCTGAAATACGTCAAGTTTGCTTGTGACCAGGACAACTCTTGTCGCAAAAAATATAGCCCAAACTTTACCCTCCTAAGCGGGGGTGTCATCCCTAATTTTTTTCAAATAGGAATAGGGGTCACGTGATAGCTCGCTAAAAAGAGCTTTTGATTCCCTATACACTGCTTTTTAATTTTTGCAATTAGGCCTATCAGTTTAGAAGATATGGATTTTTGAAACATCACTTATGCATTTCCCGAGAAATTCTCAATGCTTAAGTTGGGCATCACCAGCATCCATTACAAGATAAAAATGTTGTTAAAGGTTTGCGTAGGTAATAAAAGTCATTTAGATTAAGGTGCTCCAAAAAATGTTAGGGAAAAATTTGAACAAAATTTATAAATTGTGCGGAAGTTGGTGGAGCTCAATTTGAACATTTATTGGATTAACGTTTAATTCGTTGCTATGCTGGTTTGTTGGCTTAATAAAATGATGGGTCCTAATTATTTTCAACATTTACTTCAATACTATGCTAAGTTTTTAAGTGAAACAATTTAGTTTCTTTTTCAAAACTCCATGCCTTGTAAACGAATAGACCGAATTTCAAAAGTAAAAAAGCAATGTATAGGGAATCAAATGTTATTTTCAACGAGATGACCCCTATTCCTTTCTGAAAAAAATTTAGGGATGACACCCCCGATTAGGAGGGTAAAGTGTGGGATATACTTCTTGCGGCAAAAGTTGTCCCTCTCACAAGCAAATATGAGGTGTTTCAGGGTTTTTTCGACAAAATATTTTCCTGGGAGTCATGGCTGCCAGCTTGTTTTTAATGGGCCACTGTATAGAAAATGCTATACAAATTGCATTAAAATTAAACGTAGATTCACTGTAGTTAAAACAATAAGAGTTAATACCGACTTCCGTTATAACTGGAGGTCTATCCATACTGAAAATATTTTTGTTTAAAGAATGGAATAAACTAATATGTAGATGGTAAAATTATAATAAATAAAGATAATTTTAACAACAGGCACGTAAGCTTATAATACACGGGTTGCGAGTGCATAAAATGTGTATTACGTCATTGTTAAGAAATTAAAAATATACCCTAAAAATTAAATTTATATTGCTAAATTGGCAACCCTGTTAGCAGATACGATATACATGCATTGACAATGTCAGATGAGCTTTAAAAGCAAAAGCACATTTTTTTATTTTAGACGGCGCGTGCACGCTTGTGGCTGGGGGCTGCATACCACAGATCTTTTTATGAACGGCATCATGTTACAGTTGTATTCTGTATATAAATCTATTGTGTAATCTGTAAGAGGGAATCTATGGAAAAGATGAGGTACAAACTGTGCTGTATTACAAAGGGGACGCTTCACTACACAATGTAGCTTTTTACCACATTGTTGTCTGATAATTATTTTGATGGAGACTGATTTCCTACCAACTCTGATTCCAAATTTAATAAATAATTATGAAATAAGTACAAAATTAAATAGTATGGTAACCATATTTTATTACTCAGCTCTGCAGACAACCACACGCAATTTTATCAAGCCTTTCATCGTGTCATCGTAAAGACAGTTGAGCTTCGCTGTTCGGAGATAGTCACTATAATTATATGAAGCCAATTGATTTAGCTCTTGAATCAAAACTTTTCTATTGAGTGGCCAAATCACTAAAATCAAAAAAAGGTGACTGACATATTCGTTGTTCTTTGACAAGCGTCCATGTCCACGGATAATTGTTACAATAGCTAACTTCTTCATTCTTGGTTCTAGAGAGTCGATCAATCAGCAAAGTTGCTTAATCATTTTCATACCGTTTAATAGTTACAATTAAAATTAATCATCGCAGTTCTGAGATAGTCATTTGTCTTTTTAGTGAATTTTTATTTTTAAAAAATTCACTAATAGAGAGGTATCGATGGTGAGACTTTGCAAAATTTTTTTCAAATGAGCGCGAACCAGGACCCCTAGAATCCATATCCGGGGTCAGTTTCAATTTTTATATTTTATATATATATATATATATATATATATATATATATATATATATATATATATATATATATATATATATATATATATGTATCTATCCGATAACTTAAAAAATAATTACCCGATTAATTAATCTTCTAATAGACCAGGCAAATGTATTTTCTAAAAAAAATTAGATACTCAACCACATTTAAGCGTGGAGGTAGGTCAACGGGTCCTAACAACTAGGCCCCCTAGAACCCATATCCATGGTCAGTTTCAATTTTTATATGTTTATATATTCTTTTTCAAAATTCAAAAGTCGGGATCTCCTCATTAGTTAATTTTTTTGTAGGAAAATTCACTAAAAAGAAATACTTCAGAAGCCAAATCGATCGGCGTCATAAAATTCTGAGTGTTTTATTTTAGAAAATTAAGAACATATGATTATCTCAGAAATGCTTAATAATTTTTTTCACGATACCACCATCAAACGCTTCAAAGAAAATTTGCTATCGTTATTATTAGGACCAAACATAAACATCTGTGAACACCCGGTATATATATATATATATATATATATATATATATATATATATATATATATATATATATATATATATATAACTGTCTGTACAGTTACTGTTTTCTAGGGGTAATGTGAAAGAATTCTAATTTACCCAATCGGGTCTTTTTAATTAAAACATTTGACATATTAGCGTGACTAAAACATAAAGTACCTTCTGATATCTAAGAATTTTTTAATCTTGAACCTTTATCCGAGAAAGGTGCATTTTAAATCAAAAGTGAATACAGGCGGAGAAACTTCTTCTTTTGTAAACGTATTGTGTTAGTTTTTTATCTGTGGTTTGGTTTTGAGTACGAGCTCATTTAACCACTCTCCAGACACCTAATTTTGTCCAGAAATGTTTAACATTTGTAAGTGTATCATATTCCAACAATCAGGGAAGTTTCATTTTTACAAATTTAGTTTATATTAGTGATTTAAAAAGTTATTTAGGTATTTAATAATTCTCTTAGGTTATAAAAATATATCAAACCACTTTCTTTATTTATGATTCCCTAAAACGATACAAGCTGTCTATAACTTTAGCTTTACCTTTTAAGATAAATAAAATACTTTGTATGAATTCCGAAGCACAAAAATCAAATCAGATGTCAAACGAATAAAACTGAAAGTCGTTTGTTATATTTAAGCTGATTCGAACAGCTAAATGGTTCAAAATACAGCAAAACAAATCCATAAATCCATGTAATCTTTTCCACACCCCTTAACATTGTGAATGGGAACAAAAAGACACATTAGAAAGGTAAAGTACAGATGTGTGTTCTCTTAGACGGCCGAAATAAATCTGAGAAGGCAACAAAAAGTTGAAAAGCAAATAAAGTCAAGGGGCGTTCTCCACCAATATACAATAGTTCAAGCTACCTTTATATATAATAATTAGTCAAACATATGTTTTCAATAAACGGTTGAGCCCTCCAATAAAATTCTATACGATATACGTAACTGATTACGTATAAAGAATGGTTGTGAACTATGATTTTAAATAATACTTTAAGGATGAAAATAAGTACACTTTTCCAATATGATAATCTTAATTTTAACTATATAAATATGCTGCCGAATCTTTTTAGTGTGACAAGGCGAAGGTGAGAATAATTTGTGTGTCCAACATCGCATGATACACCGGAATAACGGCTTCACGTCAACTCTGCAACTTAATAAGGCACACAACTAAACTTTCAGTGTGTGGTACAGTATGCACCAAATAAAGCACCAAAGTTAGATAAACGTAAGAACTATATTTGCGTCCTTAACAAAATGAGCAAAACTATTATCGATTGGTCTATCAACTTTATTAAAATATTTTTGGTAGAGAAACAGATAGTGTTGCAAAACTGTATAAGTGTTTTAGAACCAAAGCAAATCTAATATACTTTGGGGTGTCCATTACAATGTGATATAGGGGATTAACGGGTTTACCGCACTACTAAAACTTACTTGGGAGTTTTATTTCAACCACTACCTTATCATCAGCAGGTATCACAAAAAGTTGAAAGTTATGGAGTTTAATTTACATATGATGAATAAAAACGAATCTCATAACGTTTGCTGTTCAGTGAGCCGGTATTTTATTTTGCCGAATAATGCCACAGAACTGATCCTATTTTTCAGCTTTAAGAAACGCGCATGGTGCGTGTAGTGTGGAATTCCGGAATTCTTGCCAAACCCTTTTCTTCCTGTAAGAGGAGTAGAGATATTTAACGTGCCCAACATCGCATGGTGCACGGGACCGGCGGCTCTAAGCTACCTCTGAAGGACAAAACTTGCAGATATTCAACTTGCTTAAACACAACCTCGGTTGGTGTTAATTTTATAGTATGTACTGGAAAGGTGAAATGACGCTTCTACTGGGAATCTAACCGTCAAGCTTAGCTTCAGAGGCACACGTCCTTACCACTACGTCACCGAGGCTGCCATGTGTACGTTAAAGACAGTGTAACCCATACGTATACTTTCTTCGTATCTTTATTAAATACATCAAAAGAAAGAATGTACGAAATATAAGATAAGCTGTTTATTATAAATAACTCATTTCGCCACCATCCAACGAACAAACACGTAACGTAGACGCTGGATATGAACCCACATCCCGAGCAAAGGAAACCGTCCTGGTTAGCGTCAGCTCACGAATATCGTGCTCCTTGAATCTGTAATGTTTTAATGTTTTAGTTCGATTTGCTAAGTTAATTTTTAGAACAGTAAAAATAGATATGGGTAATTTGAGCCAAACGTTTAAAGTTAAATAAGGTGCATTTAATTTCATAAAGAATATAGACCTATAATTTATGCAAATTGTGACTTGGTAAGGTGTAAAGGCTTTATAATGAATATAGAAATACACTTTCAAGCTATACCTATATATGACGAAGATATATTTTCAACTTAATTACATATATTTTACTGACAATGAATTATTATTTTTATGATTTCCTAATGAACTCTGTAGGATAAGCTTAATCTTTTATTAGTGAATTTTCCTAGAAAAAATTCACTAATGGAGAGATCCCGACTTTTGAATTTAAAAAATTTTTTTTTGTAAATGAGCGCGAACTAGGATCCCTAAAACCCATATCCGGGGTCAGTTTCAATTTTTATATGTTTATATATATATATATATATATATATATATATATATATATATATATATATATATATATATATATATATATATATATATATATATATATATATATATATATATATATATATATATGTATGTATCACCCCGATAGGTTTGTTAGTCAGGAAAATCGGGCGAGGTTTTCCGTGAAAATTTTGAGTTTTCATTCTGTGGAGACCGGTTACGGAGCATGATGATTCACCAACCAGGAACGTGGACGGAAGACGGAGCACGAACGTTGGGGAAATGGATTCATTTGTTAAATGTAGCGCGGTCTAGTAAATATATGTAATAATTCACTGTGTAATCGAAAAATATTTATATATTAATAAAACTCTTTGTGACTATAGAACATTGTGTGTTTATTGTGAATACTATAGGGCACCACAAGTGGCGACGAGGATTCTATGAACGTATATACGTCTAAATTATAAAGGTAAAAATTCTTAACTGTACAAACTGCAAAGAGATAATAATTTAATTATGATATGTTTTTTTGCCACACTAAACATGTGGCTACATTTCTGAATATTAACTTGGATTTCGATGCCTACAGCATGCATATATGTATATATATATATATATATATATATATATATATATATATATATATATATATATATATATATATATATATATATATATATGTGTGTGTGTGTGTGTGTATATAGGTGTATATATAGATATGTGTATATATGAGCGTGTGTATGTGAATTACTGTGGGTATCGAGGTAGGGCTGAGAGCACCAAAATGAGGGCTGTGCGCACCAAAGAAAGCAAAACAGTAGGGCTGTGAGCACCACAGAAACAGAAAAAATTAAACAGAGAATGGCTGTGAGCCAAATATGTGTGTATGTGTGTACATATATGTGTATATATGTATTTATGAAAGACTCCCAATTATGAACCAACGACTATGAAACACGAGTTTGCTTTTTTTACAATAAGAATGCGCACGCGAATAAATAAATAAATAAATAAATAAATAAATATATATATATATATATATATATATATATATATATATATATATATATATGTATATATATATATATATATATATATATATATATATATATATATATATATATATATATATATATATTTAGAAACGTTATTATATTTTAGTGAAATATCTACTATATATTCCTACGATAAATCGAGATAAGATCAATGCGACTTGATAAACATGTTTTATTAAAATAAGTCAATTTGTGAATTTATTGGGAATTATATTGTAAACAAAATCAGGTGAATGAAATCACTTAAAAATACATTTCATTGTATTTATGTAGGTAAAAAAGGTAAAGGTAAGATGCTTACTGGCAATTATGCCATTGCTGACCCTTTTTGCTCATCTAAACTAACCTACTCTCCACCTTGAGCTCGATCTCAACGACGACAGTGATTTTGAAAAATCATCCGCCGTCGGTGAGTCTCGAACCGTCGACCCCCGAGTCCGTATTGGAAAATCTGAATCAACTTTCCCGCACGGCCACGGAGGCGCTATTTATGTAGGTATGTATATAATAACAATATCGGCAAGTTTGAACTATATATTAACCATTACAACACTATATTTTATTTTGTTTATATTTTGCTTTATTGTGTGGCGCTACCTATTTAACCGAATGTTTTTGACAATTGATGACGTATGTTAAACGGGGAAAATTCTTGTTTCGAGTAATTTTTATATTAACTTTATGCTAGGTCTCTTGTAACCCATAAATTGTTCGATTTAGACATCTAAATATTACATAATATGTCATAAAAAAATTAGTACAGTAAAAAAACCGTACTTTGGATTGAGATCTTTATATGTTTTTTCTCGCGTGCGTATGGAAATTAATATAACACACTTTTGATTCTTTATTCTTTGTTTTCCTTCTTCTTTCCTAGTCAACTATGGCAGACACGGGAATCAGACAATTCTTATGCGATACCCTCGACAAGGCTTTACTTAGAGCAGAGTGGGAGAAATGGCTCAGAGCGATATATCTATACCTAGCCTCGGAAGGTATCACCGATGTCGTATAGAAGAGAAACAAACTTTTGCACCTGGGCAGTCCACAGTTACAAGAGGTAGCTTATAGTTTACTGGGAGCTATTGAATCAGTCAATACGGAAGGAAATAACGTTTTTAAAACACTAGTGGATAAATTATCAGACTACTTCTTCTCCCAAACAAAATTCTACATTTGAACGCCATGTATTCCGAAGTATCAAGAAAGACGAAAGTGAAAACTTTAACAAATTCTTGTTGAAGATAAGACAACAGGCGAAGCGTTGTTTTTTCGGTAGTACTATTATGGAAGCTGGTTAAATAAACATGAACGATAAAATTATTGATTGTTGGGCTTCACCAGAGTTAAAAAGGAAACTTTTGGAAAAGGAACGTACTCTCAACGAAATTACTGAGCTTTGTCAGGTGCACGAACAAATATCAAACCAAGTAACGGTTATGAGTGCAGGTTCAAGTGGCCAAAGTACCTCATCTCTGACAGTAAACAAAATTGAAACAAGGCACCACAGACAGGTGTACCCATGTTCGAGGTGCGGGAAAACTAATCATAATAATATAAAAGTATGCCCGGCCCAAGACGTCAAATGTCGAAAGTGTGGCTTTCAAGGTCATTTTGCTATCTGTTGTAGAACGCGCGAAACACCTAAAAAGCCATTCCAGTCCAAGTTTCCCCGAGGTGGTAAACGATTTAGATCGGGGGTAAATTTTGTGGATACTGAAGATACTGAAGAAACTGTTTTAGTGTCCATAAAGCAAAGCAGTCCAACCAAGATGATTCGTGTGACGACTTGGTCAAATGTTTAGTAGGTGGTGTAGAATTAATATTGCTTATAGATTCGGGGTCAAAAGCCAACATAATAAGAGGAACTGACTGGGAATCACTTTCTTCACATAACGCAATTATTTGGGATCTTACCACAAATAATACGGATTCACTAAAACCATATGGCACTAGTAGTTCACTTGAAATTAAATACAGATTCACAACAACAATTAGCATCCCAGGTGAAAGTGAGCTCACTTCATCTTTTTATGTGATAACAAATGGAGACATTTCCATAGTGGGAAAAGATACAGCCAAGGAATTGGGAATATTAAAGTTAGGACTTAATTTAAATAAAATAGAGAAAACAACCCCGTTTCCCAAAGTAAAAGATGTTTTAGTAAAACTATGCATAGACCCATACGTAAAACCCGTACAACAACCAGTAAGAAGAGTTCCAGTCGCAGTCGAATCACAGGTCGAAGACAAACTGAACGAGGCCTTACGAAATGACATGGTTGAAAGACTAATGGAACCTAGCGCTTAAATTGCACCGGTAGTTGTTATTTTTAAGTCCAGCGGAGAGATTCGAATCTGCGCTGATATGCATAGAGCGAACGAAGCTATCCAAAGAGAGAACTACCCGTTGGGGAAATGGATTCATTTGTTGAATGTAACGCGGTCTAGTTAGGATATGTAATAATTCACTGTGTAATCGAGATATATTTATATATTAATAAAACTATTTGTGACTATAGAACATTGTGTGTTTATTGTGAATACTATAGGGCACCACACATTCGAAAAAAGATTTTATCTCAAAAAATGAAAAAGATATGATAACCAAATTTGGTAGGTAGGTTTACGATATAAAAAGCAAACTACACAACAACATTTAGATTTTTGTTACAAGAAAAAAAAAGGTATAATAAAATATTTTGTGTCAGATCATTTCTATGAAAATTCACTACTATAACGCACTTGTTGCGTCCAGGCTTTTTAAATTATTGGCAAATTTAAATTAAAAAGTTAATATTTTAACCCACAAGTGTTTTAAGATTTCTAAAATTTGATACAATAAATTACAATTAATAAACTTCTACAGTTTTTTACAAACCTAACATGACCTGGTGTTGTATATGTATATACTATAGTAAAACACTTTACTATTTTATCAAGGAAAAATACAAATAACATTTTATAAGACCAATTGTTTTTAAGACTAATGTTTGAGCCTACCGACAACAGTAATTAAGTCTACGAATTAAGATATTAATTAGTGGACCGATAATCGACTAAGAGGCTAGAAAAATCACAGATATTGTGCAATATATAGGATGTTAAATTTATCGCCATACTAAGACGTATTATAACCGTCTATATGCTTGTGTGAAGTGTAACGTGCCCCATGACTTTAAGTTATGTAACTAATTAAGAAACACACCTTACTTTACACAGTACTTTTTATGCGACGGTAATCACCCAGAAAACTAATAAAGGTTGTAGAGTCTACAAAGAGCCGAAAGAAATGTGTGGGAACAATCCGCAAACCCAAATTCAACAGGGTGCATCTCGACGGCCAGTTGTTAAAACCACATTACATTATGTGTGTGTGTGTGTGTTTTGTTTCTTTAACGTCGACCTATTTCCGCGACTATGGCTAATCACCGACGCAAGAGAGCAGTTTGACCTCACTATCCTGGAAATTTTGCCGAACCCCTGCCTTCCTGTAAAGAGGGTAGGGATGTTTAACGTACCCAACATCGCATGGACACGGGACGGACGGCTTTATGCCCCCTCCGAAGGGACGAACATGCAGACATTCAACTTGCTCAAATACAATGCCAGAACATCGGTTGATGTTAATGTTACAGTTTGTACTGAAAAAGTGAAAGGAGAACCCTGGGATCGAACCCAGTACCCTTCGGTTCAGAGGCACGCGTTCTTACCCCTGAACCACCGAGGTACTACATTACAATATGAAGGCAGTAGTGTTACCTACGCTGCAATAGCAGTGGAAAATACACAACAAAAACCCCAGATAAATCGCAGCATGGAACAATGCTTTCATCAGCTTAAAAATGTGTTTTAACAACTTATGGAAAAAACAGCATGATCATAAGCATGATGTATACATTCATTAACGGAGTAGTGCACTAAAATTTGATATTAAGGATTATTTTATGGATGCCAATGGCATGCAGCCCGAAAAGCAAGAGTTTGAATTATTTTTTAACGTACACATTCCTAATTTATGAAACACACGTTACCACCAAGAACGTCATTTATTAAAAATCCAAAGTAGGCAGTCTGCTGGACCAATCATCCAGATGGAACAGTACTACGGTAGCCATAGTCATTAACTCAATAACACACAAATAATTGCCGAACCATGAAAAAGCATACCCGTAGGCAACAACAATACATGTACGTATGTTTTCTAGTTCACTAACCATATCAGCTATTTGTTGTCCTGCTAGACATAGAATAAGTGAAAATATACTAAAGATGATGCTCAAGACTCTTGACAAATATTGTTTGTGGTGGTGACAATAATGTAAAGCAAACCAATTTGGGACTATACAAATCTAAAAGCACAGAGTAAAAAAATTAATAACAAATGTGCATTAGAGCTGTCCCTCTAGTTGCGAACCAACATACTGACCAGCAGATTCAAACAAAATACCAGACTTTTTGGACTATTTTATGGTTAGTGGTATAACACCTTGATACAAAATCACGCGTTGGCTTTTCGTCAGATGATACACCTATTGTATACACTGTGAGCACAACAGTTCAGGAGCACTTCAAGAGCGACATTGTTCAACAATCACTACAACTAGGACCTCTTCAAAAAACTAATAAACAAGCAATTTAACTTTTAAGCAAGCACTAAAACAAATAAAGAGGTTGGCGATTTTACAATAAGCTTTATAACTACTGTGCAATCAGCTTCGTTGCAACAATGATAGACTTAGAGAAGAAAACTCCGAAAGAATTTATGACACTTGTGACAGATAGAAGAAGACTTAGAAGCATATAGCAAAGTACTAGATTCTCTTCGGACAAGGCACCTTTTAATCGTATCTTCAACAAACTACAGAAAAAAGTTACAGGAGCCAGAAACTAGTTGCTTATCTTTTATTTGTAAAATTTAGCAAAGACCATACTTTTTATAATGCTGACAAATGAGACACAATTTATCCTTTCCACCACTCCAAAATGTGATATATTCTAGCTAAAATCAGAAACAGAAAATACAGTTATTTGCTCAACACCTCGAGGCTGGCTTTATTCCATAGAAAACAAATATTCCCAATTATGAGCAAAGTTTCAAGTGACGTAGGAAATACGAGGTCTTAACATTAGAAAACGTTCTGACTATGACATGATAACGAGAAAAATATTTTTGTCAAGATATTATTTTGTGCTGCCACATCGTCAATTTTCTTAGAAATTCTCTAAACATCTTGTTTTTTGCCTTCAAAACATCCATGATGGTTTTATGTTTTCACAGAAGTTTATTACGTTGAAGAACAAGATTTTTTTAAATTTTAATATAAGTCGTACCACAATAATTTTCAAATGTCACTTGCCATTACTGAAACAGTTTCCTGACAAAGACATAAAGTACTCGACGTTGTTCATTAATTCAATATTAAGGTTGATACATTTAATTATGTTCCTAAAGCAAAGAAAGGCCAAATCGTACAATCATATTTTCCTTTAGAAATTTTTTGAATACCTACTAGAAAAATACATGTAAAAGAATGATTGTGGCAATTTACGGGATTACCAATATTCAACAATTAAGCAGTGTCTGAGACTGGTTCACAAAATTCAAAAAGTAATGGAAGCGGGGCGACACGCTGAACTTGTTTTTCTTGATATAATCGAAGCTTTCGAAAGATTATGGCATGATGGTCTGCTATATAAAATTAAGAAGCTGCTGTCGAGCCAATATTATTTGGTATTCAGTCTTACCCCAAAACTCACAGCATCCGAGCTGGGCATGGTTAGGAATTTGTCAATAATTCATCCCTCAAAATCTGGAGTGCTCCAAGGCAGTGTACTGAACCTCATCCTGTAGATACTATACAGAGCAGATTTACCAACAGCATCTGACTCAATAACAAAAGCTTTTGCAAATGACACTGTACTAATTACTAGAATTGCTAAACAGTCATAAATATCTTATAAACTCATTTAAATCTGATAGAAACTTGGCTAAAAAAAAGTGAATAAGTATGTTATTTTTACGTTTAAGCAAAGCGAGTGTCTTTTAGTGCAAATTAAGAGGAAACCTCAGACAGGTGAAGCACATTATTTAAGTATATATCTGGACAAAAAACTAACTTTCCTAATAGGTAGAATAGCAGCATTAAATCTACCAAATTAATTATTTATATGTGAATAAATTATCAAATCAGTTTGGATTTACGGAATAGAACAGTGGACATCCTCCAGTAAATCAAATGTAAACATCATATAACCGTTTAAAACAAAAACCCTACCAGTTGTAGCAGATATTTTATATCTAATATGTTACCAACCACACTGTTAATCCAGATTTTAAGATACTGTTACAAAGCACTTTAATAGACGTAGGTGCGGTGTTGCCACATCTCCAGAATTTCCCCAACATCTGGGAATTTTTGCACAATCTGGCAACACCGCCTCCCCACCCCCCTGGGGGTGCCTGGGGTGACCCCCCTCAGGCGAAGTCTCAACCCTCTAGGACCAGAAATAACGAAGTTACCAACTTGTACCCCGTCGGAACGGATAACTGAGGTCTGCACATTCCGAACACCCTGTATATACACCCTGTATACGCAGAGAACCCTTACACCCTGTATACGCAGAGAGATCTTATAGTTCGAGAAACACCTCTTGTGTAACATAGGAGTGGTGACCACATTTGGATCACCTGTATATACATCCCCCTGTATACACACGGGACCGATCTGTATTCACAGAACCTTCTAGTAAAAGAAGGTCCTAGAACGTTCTGGAATGGAACACTCTAGAAAGGAGGGGAAGGTACGGCGAGTATATAAAAGCGAAAGCAAGCCAGCCGGAGTTAGTTCAGTTCAGTAAGAGAATGTGGTAGTGACTTGAAGCAGTGTAAAGTGAGTAGTGACTGTAGTACCAGATTAGTGACTTTTGTTGAGAGTAGTAATTGTAAGGCCAGTAAATGAAGTGTTTTGTGAGAGAGACATTCTAGAAATTTTATTGTATCCATATTTAGAGTGTAAATAAAGTTGTTTTGTTAAAATTTAAAGTCTCACTTATCCAGAACCCGGAGAAAACGCAACAATTTGGTGTCAGAAGTGTGGGATAAGTGAGTGAAGAAGTGGACAATTAAGCTAGTTGTAAATGGTAAACACCAGATCGACTGACTACGACAAGATGGCTGAAATCAAAGAGTTGATGGACTTACTGAAAAGACAACGCGAAGAAGACGAGAGAAGACGACAAGAAGATAAAGAAGACCTCAAGAGGCAACGCGAAGAAGACGAACAACGGCGACAAGAAGATGAAAGAAGACGACGCGAAGAAGACGAACAGCGGCGACAAGAAGATGAAAGAAGACGACGCGAAGAAGACGAACAGCGGCGACAAGAAGATGAAAGAAGACGACAACAGGAAGAACAGAGGCGCCTTGAAGATAAAGAAGAACTCAAGAAGCAACGCGAAGAAGACGAAAAACGGCGACAAGAAGACAAAGAAGACATCCGAAGTATGTTCCATGATATGAGAGTCGATGTAAAAGAAGAAATTGAACAGATCAACGAACAAATAGAAAATGTGGACAGGAAAGTAGATAATGTAACAGAGGATTTGAATAAACGATGGGAAGAAGTTGAAGGGTTGAAAGAACAAATGAAGATGATGATGAAAGGCACAGAAGTCAGACATAGAGAACTGACAGAACAGGTGATGGGCCAAACTGATAGAACTCAACCAAGAGGAGTTACTGGAATGTCCCCAGCTCAAAATCGTCCGGAAGAAGATATGCCAATCGTGCAGCAGCCTCATGGAACCTTGAAGCCGCCGACTTTTGACGGAGAAACATCGTGGCCCATGTACAGGAGGCAGTTTGAGGCGGCAGCTCTCAGCAATGGGTGGAGCGAACAACAGGCAGCAACTGCTCTAATTCTCTCGCTTCGAGGTAAAGCCCTAGAAATCCTCCAGAACATCCCGGAGTCGAAACAGCAAAACTACTTAACAGTGATACAGGCCCTAGATTTGAGATATGGTAACAAGTACATGAGCCAGGTCTACCAGACACAACTAAAGTCAAGGGTCCAGAAGCCAAATGAGACGCTGCAAGAATTTAGTGCCGAAGTGGAGAAACTTGTGCGACTGGCATATCCCCAAGCCCCAGAAGAATTTGTCAACCAGATAACCGTCCAGACCTTCATCGATGGGGTACTTGATAATGAAATGCAACAAGCTTTAAGGCTCGGAAGGTTGAAAACACTTACGGACTGCGTAATTTATGGCTTGGAATTTGAAGCAGCGAAGAATGCATCTCAACCTCGCCGCAACAGGCTGCGCGAGGTGAAGGAGATAGAGGAATTTGCAGACACGACAGCGGAACTAAGGCAAGAAATGAAAATGATAAAAGAAGCCATAAGCAAGCTCACTGTACCGGTTGGGGCACGTAGGACGAAAGCAGATTGGTCAGACATAGAATGTTACAAGTGTGGTAGGAAAGGGCACATAAGTAGACAGTGCTCACAAACCCAACAGGTGGCTCGCAGAAGACAAGAATACACCAACAGTGAGCGGCGTCAGGGAAACGACCTGACGCCAGTGTAAGGGGGCGGCAGCTGGCGTGCGAGTCCCAAGGCCCCAAAGTAAAGGTCTCCACTATCCGACGCTACCACGAGAGCCTCGTTATACCTGGCAGCATAGACGGAAGACAATGCAGTTTCACCATCGATACTGGTGCCACTAGATCCGTTGTACGTCCAGACATGTTGCCAAACAAGTCAGCACTCACTACCAACAAACAGCCTGTGTTGGAGACGGCAAAAGGAGATAGAATACCCGTGCATGGAGAGGCCACTGTTTACATTAGGCTGGGTAGTACTGGGCTACAGGTAAGGGCTGTCGTCGCAGAAATCGTCGACGAATTTATTCTGGGCCTGGATTTAATGGAAGATTTAGATGTCCTATCAGTAGACTTCCAGAATAAGATCTTGAAAATCGGTAACGAAGAGTTGTATTTATCTCCAACAGCAGGCGAAGCTAATCCCAGGGTGAGACTTATTGTCGACGAAGATACACGGATTCCTGGTAACAGTGAGAAGATTGTCAGAGCCAGGCTAGAGAAGAAACTTGATGGTATGTCTGCTCTCATAGCGGAGCCCCTAAAAGATAGACATGATGGTGCCCTCGTCGCACGATGCTTAGTAGACCCGAAGAGGACAATACCCATAAGAGTGGCTAACGTGCAAACTAACAGGGTCACACTGAAGAAAGGTGAGGTTATCGCCACTTGCGAACCTATTGACCGAGTGACGTTGTCCAAAAACGTGACACCCACTGCATTAGACAGAAGACTGCCAGTAGAAATAGTAGAGCGGTTCAAGAATTCATGGGGCCAATTGAACAATATGGAGATGGGGATGGCCCTGAAGTTCGTATTGGAGGAGGCCGATATTTTCGCTCAAGATAAAATCACAGGTCGTACGAGTCTAGTGCAACACAGAATTAATACTGGCGACGCAAGACCAATTAGACAGCCGCCGAGAAGACTGCCTTTTGCCAAGCAGTCAGAAATCAAGGCGATGGTTAACGAAATGCTGGAAGATGGTGTGATCGAGGAGTCTAATAGTCCTTGGTCGTCCCCAGTAGTTTTGGTCACCAAGAAAGACGGCACTATGAGATTTTGCGTGGACTATAGGAAGCTGAATGATGTCACCAAGAAAGACAGTTATCCCCTGCCCCGGATCGACGACACTTTGAACACTTTGGCCGGATCAAAGTGGTTCTCTACATTAGACCTGAAAAGTGGCTACTGGCAAGTAGAACTCCATAAAGACGATAAGGAGAAGACTGCTTTTTCAACCGGGAATGGGTTGTACCAATTCAAGGTCATGCCATTCGGCTTATGTAATGCTCCTGCCACCTTCGAGCGACTAATGGAGTTAGTGCTGAGAGGACTTACATGGGAAACATGCCTGGTGTATCTCGACGATGTCATGGTGATTGGAAGGACTTTCGATGAACACCTGTCGAATCTGAAGCAGGTTTTCTCCAGGCTGAGAGGTGCCAATCTGCAACTCAATCCCAAGAAATGCGTCCTCTTCCAGAAGAAAGTGAGTTTCCTCGGACATGTCGTTTCTGAGAAAGGGATAGAAACTGATCCAGAGAAAATAAAGGCAGTAAGAGACTGGCCTGTGCCGAAGAACAAACATGAGGTGAGAAGTTTTCTGGGACTTTGCAGCTACTACCGACGCTTTGTAAAGTACTTCAGCAGCATTGCGAAACCTCTGCATAGCCTGACTGAAAATAAGGCCGAGTTCATCTGGTCACCAGATTGCCAAGAGTCTTTTAGAGAGCTCAAACATCGTCTTCTCACTGCTCCTGTGCTGGCTTATCCTCAGGACGAAGGACTGTTTATACTGGACACCGATGCTTCCCAGTATGGCATTGGGGCAGTACTCTCACAGCTCCAAGCCGGAGAAGAAGTTGTGATAGGCTACTTCAGCAAAACGTTCGGAAAAGCAGAAAGAAATTACTGTGTAACCCGGAAAGAACTGCTGGCAGTTGTAAGATCCATCGAACATTTCCACAGCTTCCTGTACGGAAGAACATTCCGCGTGAGGTCAGATCACTCTGCTCTGCAATGGCTTCTGAACTTTAGAAATCCCGAAGGACAGATAGCCCGATGGATAGAGAAACTGCAGAGCTACGACTTCCGGATTGAACATCGAAGAGGAAGAAGTCACGCTAATGCAGACAGCCTGTCAAGAAGACCATGTTCAGTGCATGAATGTAAATTTTGCGAGCGACAAGAGAGCAAAGAGATCGACAAAGTAACTCATCAGATCAAACAACTGGTGGCAGGACAGGAGAATAACACCGATCTAGACGTAAATCTTGAATACATCAGAGACGCACAGAAAACAGATCCAGACTTGAAAAATATTAGAGAATGGCTACAAAAGGGGAAAAGACCTGAGTGGCACGATGTGTCCCGGTTTGGGGCGAGGTTAAAGGCTACTGGCTACAATGGGACTCATTGTGTCTAAAGAATGACATGATCACTCGAAAATGGGAAACTGCCGATGGTAGAGACTGTATATACCAGACCGTTGTGCCAAGTGAGTGCATAGACAGTGTTCTTCAAGAGTTACACAATAGTAGAAGTGGAGGCCACTTTGGGGTCAACAGGACTCTTGCCAGAGTGAGAGACCGCTTCTATTGGATAAACTGCCGAAGAAGCGTGGAAGAATGGTGCAAAAGGTGTGACCAATGTGCTTCAAAGAAAGGACCAAAGACCCGATCCAGAGGAAAAATGATGCAGTACATCTCAGGTACACCGTGGGAGAGAGTTGCCGTAGACATCGCAGGACCTTTTCCCATCACAGAGTCTGGGAACAGATACATAATGGTGGCGATGGACTACTTCTCGAAATGGCCTGAAGTTGCGCCGATCCCCAACCAAGAGGCAACGACCGTGGCAAAAGCCCTGATGGAAAATGTCATATCACGGCATGGCGTACCCTTGGAGATTCACACCGACCAGGGCCGGAATTTCGAATCAGAGGTCTGGAAGAGCCTAATGGACTTGCTAGGCATAAAGAAAACGAGAACAACGCCACTCCACCCTCAATCAGACGGCATGGTAGAACGGCATAACAGGACCATCAATCAGTATCTTGCTATGTTTGTTGACGAGAATCATAGAACCTGGGACAAGCTGATACCTCTGTTCCTCCTAGCTTACAGAAGCTCTCAGCATGAATCTACCGGCTACACTCCATCCATGATGTTGACCGGCAGAGAGATGCGGCTACCAATCGACATGACGAGACCACCACCGAACGAGGACATAGCGGACCTAGCTACGTTACCTGAGTATGTCGCCGACCTAGAAGGAAAACTGCGCACTATACACAGATGTGTCAGAGATAGGCTCCTCTTAAGCAGTGACCGGATGAAGATGCGCTTGGATCGCAGAGCAACACCCCATACATTCAAGGAAGGTGATGCAGTGTGGCTGTACCAACCAACAAGGAGAAAGGGCCTCAGTCCCAAACTTCAGAAACCATGGGAAGGGCCATACTTGGTAACTAAGAAAATTAACGACCTAGTCTACAGAATCCAGCTGTCTCCAAGAACTAAACCCAAAGTTGTTCACATAGAGAGGTTGAGTCCCTATCGGGGCAACGAACCCCCAAGTTGGCGGCCGGTAAATACTGTTCGGGACGAACAGTCTTAAGGAGGGGGGCAGTGTTACAAAGCACTTTAATAGACGTAGGTGCGGTGTTGCCACATCTCCAGAATTTCCCCAACATCTGGGAATTTTTGCACAATCTGGCAACACCGCCTCCCCACCCCCCTGGGGGTGCCTGGGGTGACCCCCCTCAGGCGAAGTCTCAACCCTCTAGGACCAGAAATAACGAAGTTACCAACTTGTACCCCGTCGGAACGGATAACTGAGGTCTGCACATTCCGAACACCCTGTATATACACCCTGTATACGCAGAGAACCCTTACACCCTGTATACGCAGAGAGATCTTATAGTTCGAGAAACACCTCTTGTGTAACATAGGAGTGGTGACCACATTTGGATCACCTGTATATACATCCCCCTGTATACACACGGGACCGATCTGTATTCACAGAACCTTCTAGTAAAAGAAGGTCCTAGAACGTTCTGGAATGGAACACTCTAGAAAGGAGGGGAAGGTACGGCGAGTATATAAAAGCGAAAGCAAGCCAGCCGGAGTTAGTTCAGTTCAGTAAGAGAATGTGGTAGTGACTTGAAGCAGTGTAAAGTGAGTAGTGACTGTAGTACCAGATTAGTGACTTTTGTTGAGAGTAGTAATTGTAAGGCCAGTAAATGAAGTGTTTTGTGAGAGAGACATTCTAGAAATTTTATTGTATCCATATTTAGAGTGTAAATAAAGTTGTTTTGTTAAAATTTAAAGTCTCACTTATCCAGAACCCGGAGAAAACGCAACAATACGATGGGTTTACGCATCCCAAATACAGCTACAAAACGCCATATAAAACTAGAAGTTGATCAAAATAGCACAGCCAGAAGACTCAACAAAAAATGGCCCAAAGATCTAGTGGTGTCATAACCGGTTAATTTCCTATCGAGAGGAAGCTTACGGTATCACCACTGCATGTGATTTCGTCCTGTCAGCCATTATCAGATCAGTTTAGAACATAATTATTATTGTAATACTTTGTACACGATTGCATCGTTAAAGTAACGTTAATTTTGTCATACTTGTAGAGACATCTGGATTAACTAAGTAACTAGATGTTACGTTAGGAATGGAGAATTTTCTCCTAGCAGTAAAATGTTCGCATAACATCAATTAGTGACTTTCTTTTGAAACTTAGATACATGCTCTAGAACATTATGTAACAGTCATTTTATCAAAGTTTATCATAAACCATTTTTATAAAACCTAAAGCTAAATCGCCCCATAATCACAGTCAGTTGTGAGCTAAATACATATTTCCACAACAAAGTTGTCTTCATCAATAGCTATCACTAACATTATAATCAGTTAGTCTTAGGTACTGATATAAAGCCTGGGTGGTTCAGCGGTAAGAACATATGCCTTTGAACCGAAGGGTACTGGGCTCGATTCCAGGGTACTCCTTTCACTTTTTCAGTACATACTGTACAATTAACATCAACCGAGGTTGTGGCATTGTATTTGAGCAAGTTGAATATATGCACGTTCCGCCCTTCGGAGGGGGCGTAAAGACGCCGGTCCCGTGTACATGCGATGTTGGGCACGTTAAAGATCCCTACCCCCCTTACAGAAAGGCAGGGGTTCGGCAAAATTTCCAGGATAGTGAGGTGAAACTGCTCCCTGGCGTCGGTGATTGGCCATAGTCGCGGAAATAGGCAGAAGTTAAAGAAATAAAAACACAGACAACAGCTACTGATGAAGAAAACTTCGTTGTCGAAATACGCATCCACCGCATCACTCTCTCTCTTAATTTTTGTGGTGTTTTTGGAGTAATTCTGCTTTATGTTTCAGGTTTCATCCACAGTGGCCAACGTCGGTCTTTTACTTTTTATGTTTTTTCATTTTTCGCTACGTTGCCGTAGACAGATTGTTTCGGAATGATTTTTCAATTGTTACAAACTTCCAGTCTATTGTGTTCATTGTATTCGTGAATATTATGATAATATGCTTAAAACGCCAGCATTAGATATCAGAATAGAGCATAAGCAGAAAAGTCGACGTCATCCACGTACCGTACTGATGACACTGACCTTCTCGTTGACCCATCTCCTATATCTTCTGCAGGTCTACATCTAAAGTAATGCTTGATTGATTCAGACTCGTTTTTTCGATTCTTTTACTGAAGTGCAAATAAATCACAATGAAATAGTGGCGGGGTTGCTCTGGGGTGCATAACAAAGTAGGCTGTGGTTTTTGTGAACTGATTTTTGGTAGAATTTGCGCGTGACGTTTCTCGCACCTACTTTTTGTTGCTTCTCAAATTACCGCCATACTGTATTAATATTACTTTAAAAACTGTCCCTCTATTAAAACGTGCTTATTTTGAATTGTAAATATTATTCAAGTGTTAATATATTCTACTGAGATAGGAATGCTTTTACTTGAAACTTTAAAATTACCATTTTCTACGTTGTGGATGTAACAAAAAGTACATGCCGAAATAAAACACTGTTTAAAACTTTGACTCATATTAGCATCTTATACTTTTACCACAAAGATTATTTCCGTAAAACGTGTTAATTTCTTATATATTTATTAAACTATTTTCGAATATATCTGTTAAGTAATTAAAGTATTAATTGATGTTTAATAAACATTATTTTGTAAAAATATAATTTATGCATGATGTGGTCCTATTATTAGGGAACGCACACTCATTTAGGTTTTATTAGATGAGATGCTGTTCTTATCGTTATTTTTATACATTATTAGTGAATTAAAAAAAAAGAAATTCACTAATGAGGAGATCCCGACTTTTCAATTTTGAAAAAAATTGTTTAAATGAGCGCGAACTAGGCCCTTTAGAACCCATATCCGGGGTCAGTTTCCATTTATATATATATATATATATATATATATATATATATATATATATATATATATATATATATATATATATATATATATATATATATGTATATATATATATATATATATATATATATATATATATATATCACACCCATAACAAAAAATAATGGGCCGATTTTGATGAAATTTTCTGAGTACCTTCATTTTTCAAGTGGCTTAGACAAATTTGTTAGCCAGGAAAATCGGAGCAGGTTTTCCTGGAAAATTGTGTGTTTTCTTTCGGAAAAAAATTATAGCTCCGGAAATAACAAAGGGGAACCAAATTTGGTAAGCCTATTTCTATTATAAGGAGTGAACCATGTACCAACATTTAGGTCTGCAAGTTTAACGGAAAAAAAACCGCCAAAGTCGCGATTTGAAACGTCAAAATTGGCACAATTTGGGCAAAGAATCAGAAATAAATACGGATTATGTAAAGAAAATGTCGTAAAAAAAGTATTCTTCAAACACTTAAGTTTCAGCTCCAATCGTGATTGTCCTTCATTTTACTAAAATATTTCCAGAAATTTCATTTCAAATACACAATTTTGCTGATGCTTTGGCGGTAGTTCTAGTTAAGTTTATGGTTTAATGGTCTATAATCTTTAGTTAATTTTCCTAGAAAAACTTCGTTAATTAGGAGACCGCGATTTGTTAATTTTAAGAAGATTTCTTCAAATGAGCGCAAACTAGGCCCCCTAGAATCCATATCCCGGGTTAGTTTCAGTTTTTATCTGTTTGCATACATAAAGGGTGACGCATTTCTACGGTAAGCCTCAACATAATTGTTTTTTTTTTCTTTAACGTCGACCTATTTCCGCGACTATGACCAATCACCGACGCCAGGGAGCAGTTTCACGTCACTCTCCTGGAAATGTTGCCAAACCCCTGACTTTCTGTAAGGAGGGTAGGGATCTTTAACGTGCCCAACATAGCATGGACACGAGACCGACGGCTTTACACCCTCTCCGAAGGGCGGATGTGCACACATTCAACTTGCTTAAATACAAAAAACTCGGTTGATGTTAATGTTACAGTTTGTACTGAAAAAGTGAAAGGAAAACCCTGGGATCGAACTGAGTACCCTTCGGTTCAAAGGCACACGTTCTTGCCCCTGAACCACCGAACTCCCTTATATTATTGGAACAAATTTGGTTGCCTTTATTTGCTGGTTTCGGAGATAAAATCTTTTTTTCCGAAAGAAAACACGAAACACAAAATTTTCCGGAAAAACCTGTGCCGATTTTCCTGGCTAATATATATATATATATATATATATATATATATATATATATATATATATATATATATATATATATATATATATATATATATATATATATATATATAAACATATATAAATTGAAACTGTCCCTGGACATGGGTTCTAGGGGGCCTAGTTCGCGCTCATTTGAAGAATTTTTTTCAAAATTCAAATCGGGATCTTTTCATTAGTGCATTTTTTAAAAGAAAATTCACTAAAAATACATTAAACATTTGCTAGATAACCCAAAGGATAAAAATAACACCATATAATTGTCGGGAATCTATGAAATAGGTTCTAAGGTTTGTAAACTTAAGTATGTTGGGTAAACTAAAATAACTATGGAAACTAGACTTTAAGAATATTTAGCGCAACCGACGCTATTGATAAATCATCTATTGCTCAGCATATTTGGGATAATCATCATGTAGATAAAGAAAATCTCAAGTCAAAAAAAAAATGTCAGGCATTCACGTCAGCTGGATGCTTACAAAAGTATATATACCGTTAGAAATGTAAACAAAAATGTTTCAATGACTAGAGTAGGTCCGGTTCTATGTAGTCCATTGTTCTACCTGTTATCTTAATAATCAGTATGTCCTTCCTAGAAGGAATATTTGATAACCATAAACAGTATTACAAAAGCAGGTATGCAGTTTTAATTACAGGGATGTAAGACTCAACAGCGGGCGTCTGTCTGTACACCTTCGTAGAGGACGCTGTTCGCAACTGCTTTGGAACTAACATAAAAAGTAGATATAGTCTTTATTCGCTTAGTTTATTCATCCCTCTGATGACGCTAACTTTTAGCGAAACAATGGTCAGGTCTAAATACTGTATTGTGATGAATTGGGTTCTCCAAATTGTACTTATTAGTGCTCATCACAGGTTACAATCTTCACTCAATATATATATATATATATATATATATATATATATATATATATATATATATATATATATATATATATATATATATATATATATATATATATATATTCAAAGAGATCTCTCTGAGGCCTAGGGTTAAACACACTGAGACCTCACAGACGATCTCCGGCGAGATTTGGGGAGTAGGCAGATTGAGGCCCCGTAATCGAGCTACAACAACCCAACCCACCTTTGTCCACCGCTCTAAGGAGTAGGCAGATTGAGGCCTTAGAGTGTCCTTACATATTTCCTTTACCCACCTTTGTCCACCACTCTAAGGAGTAGGCAGATTGAGGCCTTAGAGTATCCTTACATATTTCCTTTACCCACCTTTGTCCACCACTCTAAGTAGTAGGCAGATTGAGGCCTTAGAGTGTCCTTACATATTTCCTTTACCCACCTTTGTCCACCACTCTAAGGAGTACGCAGATTGAGGCCTTAGACTGTCCTTACATATTTCCTTTACCCACCTTTGTCCACCACTCTAAGGATTTTTTATTTTTTTTAATTTCAACAACACACCACGAGGGCTTACAGCCTAAATACTATCGTACCGTGGGTGTTGACAAGGAGGAAAGAGGCAGCTTGTTAATTCTGGACTTGAAGGTTTGGAGGTTCGGAGGAGAAGGAAAAACATGTGCCGGCAAGGAATTCCACAACTTGGAAGTCCTCGCGACAAAAGAGCGGGCATAACAAGATGTTCTATGTCTGGTGACCTGGACAGTAAAAGGGTGCATTCGCTCTGTTCCCCTAGTGGATCTGTTGGGGGCGCCAGGTGGGGGAACTATGGAGGAAAGCTCCTCTGAGCAGTGCCCGTGCAGATATCTATAAAAGAGAGAGAGAGAGAGGTCACCAACGGCACGTCGGTGGGCAAGGGATGGCAGCCTTTGGGTGAGGGTAGGGTCACCGATGAGACGTATAGCTCTCTTTTGAATGGAGTCCAGGATAGCGAGTGTAGAAGCGGCCGCGGCACCCCAGATGTGGGAGCAGTATTCAAGGTTTGGCCTTATTTGTGAAGTATATAAGGTATAGAGATTAGCTGGTGAAAAGTATTTGCGAGCCCGGAAGAGGAAACCTAATTTCTTAGCAGCCGCTTCTGCAATTGATGTGACATGTTGGTGCCAATTAAGATTTCGATCCACAGAAATGCCAACAAGAGAAAAGGACTCATTACTTTGAATAACTTGGTTGTTCATTGTGATGGGTCTAGTGCTAGTGTATCTCTTGTGAGAAAGAAAGCAAGACTTAGTTTTGGTGGGGTTGAATTGTACAAGATTTCTACTTCCCCAGTCTAATATTTTTTGGAGATCCATGGAGACAGAACCCTCCATGAGTCTGCGATCCTCATCTAATTGGGCTAAAGGGACAGGCTTAGAATATTGTATATTTGAATGGGGGTGCTGTCGTCCGCGTAGCTGTGAACTGGGTTGGATGTGCTCGAGAGGAGGTCATTGATGTGGAGAAGAAACAAAGTAGGGGCTAAAGCTGAACCTTGAGGAACTCCTGCATTAATTGGATACAGTTTAGAGGAATGGCCATCCACAACAACAGATATGCTCCTGTTGGAGAGGAAATTTGCTGTCCACATACAGAGTTTTGGTGGTAAGCCATTATTAAGCAGCGCTGCGTGCCAGACCTGGTCGAATGCTTTGGATATGTCTAGAGCAACAATCTGGGATTCACCGTGTTGTTCCATAGACTTGTTCCAAGAATGGGTGACAAAGGAAAGGAGGTCGGCAGTCGATCTGCGCTGACGGAATCCATACTGCCTGTCGTTGATTAGACTGTGTTTTTCAAGAAATTTTAGTAATTCGGTGTTTATATACTTTTCCATCACTTTAGAGACGACTGAAAGGAGAGAAATGGGCCTGTAGTTGCTGGGAAGCGCTTTGGATCCTTTCTTGGGGATGGGTTGTACTCGAGCAGTTTTCCAGTTACTAGGGAATATGCCTTTATTATAAGATATCTGAAACAGACGAGTCAGGACAGGAGCAAGCTCTGGTGCGCATTTTTTGAGAACAATTGCTGGGATCTCGTCAAGGCCAGAGGCTTTCCTGGTATTAAGAGAAGAGAGCATCTTTCGTACCTTTTTGGGTTTGAAAATGATATCCGTCATTTTATGCGCGACATTGGGGACTGTTGGTGGTTGAACATTTGGAGGTGGGTTGAGAGTAGAATTGCCGGCGAACAACGAAGCAAAAAGTTCAGCCTTGCCCAGGGCGGTAGAAACAATTTCATCCCCTGAGACAAGAGGTGGGAACGTGCTTTTGCAGAAATTATTCCCAATAGATTTAGCAAGAGTCCAGAAGGGTTTGCCGCCGTTGGAGCTTAAAAGGACTTTGTTTTTGATGTGGTTATTAAACGAGTTTTTTGCCTCAGAAAGAATGCGGACATAGCGGTTTCTTGCGTCGTTAAATGCTTGACGATTTTCTTGACTGGGATTGTGTAGAAGCGTTTTGTGAGCTTTGACCTTTTCAAGTCTGGCCTTGTCACAGGATTTAGAGAACCAGGGCTTTTGAGTGGCTGAAGAGGTTTTCTGTGTACGTGGGATAAATAATTCCATGCCAGCTTGGATAATTTCGGTGACGTTTTGTGAGATATCAGAGGGGTCAGGATGAGAGAAGCAGACAGACGCCCATGGAAATGAGGAAAAGTAATCCCGCATTTCGTCCCAGTTTGCGGAGTTGTAGTGCCAAACCATACGTGGGTGTGATGACTGTGTGACCTAGGGTTGCATTGCGCAGGAAGCAGTGACCATGCCGTGGTCTGAGCGCCCAAGGGGGGCGGTGACTGATATCTTATAGCATTCAGGTTGTGTAGTAAGAAGGAGATCCAAGGGATTTGAGCTGTGTGTTGGGATACGAGGAAAGTAAGTAGGTTGCTGAACCATATTGGCTAAAGAATTGCTGACTGCAAAGACCTCCGCTGCTCTCCCTTGTGGATCGGTTTTTGAAGATCCTAACCATTCCTTATTATGGACATTGAAGTCACCAAGAATAGTGTCCTCGGAGGAAGAATATTCAGAAATCAGATAGTCGGTTTTTTCAGAAAGGTAGTCAAAGAGCTGGACAAAGTTGTTGTCAGAAGGTGACCGGTAAATGCAACAGATGAATTTAGTTGCAGCCCTGAGAGAAAGTTTTATCCATAGTATGTCTTTTCTTCCAGCTTCTAAATTGGGGAGTCTGGTGCAGGGTAGATTGCTACGGACGTATGCGCACACGCCTCCATGCAATCTAAAGGAAGTAAGGAGCTCATACCCCGGGAAATTAAGGTGATTAGTGGCTGTTTTGGCACTGATTTGGGTTTCGGTGAGGAAGAGGAGTTGGGGCCTGTTAGCCTGGAGGAAATTGTGGACGGAGTTCAGGTTAGAATTTAGGCCACATATATTCGAAAAGGATATGTTAAATCTAATAAGGAGTAGGAAGATTGAGGCCTTAGAGTGTCCTCACATATTTCCTTTACCTCTTGAAAATGGCTCCAAAGCAGGAGCCGAAACGTCGAGTTTTCATAAATTCTGGACGCGGTTCAACCCGAGAACCAAGTACATCTCACATTAAAGACCGCGTAAATCTTTCTGAACATATATATATATATATATATATATATATATATATATATATATATATATATATATATATATATATATATATATATAAACATACAAAAATCGAAACTGAGAAATTGTAACATACTTTGAATAAATGGGGTTTATAGAATAAAATATAATTAGCAAAACTATTTTACACACGGTTAGATGTACCTATTGTGTTTGATATTTCATAAATTTAATAAAAATGAAGAACTTTTGAGAGAGATAAATCCATTAAATCCGCTTGCTCGCTCAAAACCAGGTATTCGTGACGAATTGAATTCCAAAGCTTCGAAGAAGTCAACTTTGCGCTTCTCATTATAAAAAAGTAGTTATTCTATGCAATTATTTACTGTGAGTCTATGTTGAGTATCGATTATGTGCTTTGTAGATATAGATTTTTCAGGCTGGTTGTCTCTAGATGCCAGATATGTTCTTTGTGTTAAGTGTTGAAGCCTCAAGAAGTTTGGTCAATGTATCAACCCATTGCAATATGTACAGCTTCTGTCAAAAACCACGATTTATCTTTTGCGTTGAATGGCAAATCACGCGTCTTGTTATAAGACTTAAACATCATCTTTGTATTTGCACTGGCATATAACATTTTCGAAATATTTTCTGAAATGTTCCCAAAAATAAGCAAATTTATTACATTTTTTGTTTCTGATATCTGTGTAACCTAAATTTAGTGGTAATTTCTATTATTATGTTAACAACGTAACAATTATTAAATATTATATGCTCGATTATTAAAATTGATTTTTTGCAAATTGACTTAAGACATTTATAGAAACTGACATTGCACAATCAGTGATGAATAATATGCTGACAGTTTTTGTTAAAAAAAGGTAACATGAATCGTATGGTATAGTTGTGCCTGAATGCGTGGGTTTCTGGTATACTGAAAATTTAAGTAAATTAATTTTCTACATTTTAATGGTTAAATCCAAGAAACGTATACTACTGTTAGTCGATATGTGTAAAAATTTATTTAATTATGCAGCGCCCCCTCGAAAACATGCTGAAATACCATCTGCATATCTGCAAAATGAAGGCCTCCCTATGGTAGTCGTTGTCTGTTTTATTAGCCAAGATATTTATTAAAAACTTTGGAAAAGAACTTTTAATCTTAGAAGTTTCACCTAATATTGCCTTTTGGTACGGATATAAAATTAGCTTGTACAGATTTTAACGCAGTATACGTTGATCACACTTTTGGAAGCTTCAACGCTCGATACATATTTCGGCATTTATAAGTAACCGCGCTGACAATTCTACGTTTGCAAAATATATTATTTACATTCGTTTAGATTATCTATATTTTGTGGCAAATAGGCATTGGGTCTGAAGCCAAAAACTGCTACACACACACACACACACCCGCGCACGCGCGCACACACGCACACACACACACACACATTCAACCTAGGCCCACAATAAATAACTGCATCCGAAATGTACGCCATCCTGCACTGTGTGCGGGAGAACAAGAGGAGGGGCTTCACCAACAAGCGGATCCTCATAGCCACATACAGACAGGCAGCCCTTAAGGCACTAAGTAGTCCACGGGTAAATTCCTGGCTGGTGAGTGAGTGCCGAGACGAGACGAGCAACCTGGCTGGGCAGAATAAGGTGACCCTCATCTGGGTGCCGGGTCACTCGGGGGTCAAAGACAATGAAGAAACTGACAGTCTCGCGAAGAGAGGGTCAGCAGAACCATTTATGGGACCAGAATCGGCTCTGGGCGTGACAAAAAGCACTGCCAGGGGAGCCATTAAGTCCAGGGCTCAGACATGGGAAGTCAATAATTGACGGACCCAGTTCAAAGAGAGCTGTGGAGCTGCTAAATCTCAGCAGAGGACAGCTCAGAAACACAACAGGTCTCTTGACATGGCTGTCAAGAAACACCTGCATAAAATGGGGCGGTTCGAAGGGGACCTCGCATGCAGACTCTGCGGCGAGGGGGGAGGAATCAGCCCAGCACATCCTGTGCGAGTGTAAAGCTCTGGACCGCAAAAGACAACTGATCTACGGTCAGTCTATACCGGAGACAGAGCAATATAAAACTTCACCCTACCAACCGCTGTGCAGCCTAGTTCAAGAGACACAGTGCTTTTGGAATGGGTGGAATAAGACTAAGGGTATGCACAATCAACCAAAGGTTGCAGTGCTATCGGGGCGGCTTGGCCGCGGACGAGTCCTGAGGGAAAAAAATAACTGCATAGAACAACCAACTATAATTTTGTAATGACTAGAGATAACAAGCACATTCGCAACAACTATGTACCTTGTTTTAAGTGAGCAAATTTATTTCCCTTTTACAGAAGCCCTTCTTTTTAATTAAATTTATGAATCATCAAGTAGGATACATATCATTGATCTAAAACAGTGTTAATACTTGTAATACATTGATATATATATATATATATATATATATATATATATATATATATATATATATATATATATATATATATATATATATATATATATATATATATATATATATATATATATATATATATATATATATATATATATACATATATATATATTATATATATATATATATATAAATATTTTTGTTATATGGAACCTGCTTCTATCATTGTTATTTTATAATTGTTGTTATGGTTATCATTACGAATAGATTTTATTTTCATGTTAGATATTAACATACACGTAGACATTTTAGAGACATAATCTGTCCTTTTATTTAAAACACTTTTTTAATCAAAATCCAATAACGTAGCAACATATTTGTTATATAGTGTACATATTTTCAATTTAGTTGCGCCTGACAATGCTGTCAAAGGTGAAACCGTTTGCAGATTAGATAAAAAGAACCCGTGAAGAAACATCTGTATTTATTATGAAGCGGTTTTCCCAAGTTAGAACAACAACAATCGATTAATAATTTAAATTATTTGTGATTGCTAATGTATCTTACCTTTCCAGTTATACCCGCTGATTCTTTGTTTATTATATTTTTCAACATTGCACCCCTTGTGAGTGCTTATATGAGGTCTCAAATTTCTGAGAGAAGGTGACCAAGTCAAACACATTATTTAATAAGAGGTCATTATAATATGAAAAACATTTAAAAATATGAGATATGAAACCTCAGGGCAAGCCTATAGAAGATTATTTGATATGTGCAAACTCATAATCCTAAAAAAAAAAATGGTGAGCATCAATCGTCGACGAAGTGTCATCCAGTTGACATATAGCGAGTTATATGCACGAATTGTTTTAAATCAGAAATCAAATCTCTATAATATCAGGTTATTGGAATCATCGGTGTCAGCAGTATTGCAGCAGTGTGGAGTTAACACGATTGAGGGAGTAAATTTGTCAAGCCTCGAAGCTCAGATCATGCCATTCTATTACGGTATTTTATCTTATCTCAAAACCGATATTAATGGGTTTAATCCTTAAAAGCTTAAAAATGAAACGTGTTTTAAACTAGGTTTAGTAATTTCATTTAATTTACAACAAAGCTATTTAGAAGTGAGTCGATTAATTAACAAGCAAGTAGATACATTCGGCAGCACTATAATTAAAGGAAAAGAATTTTAGTGTAGCTTCACAGAGGGTCTTTGGATTTGGTTAGATTTTAATTTGAATTTAAATTAAAAGTAGTTTATAAAACATAACGGATACTTTGCTTAGCTGCAAAAGCACCTAAAAATTTTATTTCAGAAGACACTGTAAAAATAGTCATCTGCCTACAGTAACCATAATAATATGTAACTATATGTTTCTGTTACTACACATACAATTGGAATGATGAAGAAAATGGAATGTATACAAATTGAAACATGCAAAGAAACTGGAGACGTTTAAAGAAGAAACTAATAAGGTAAATCCCAACAAAGCAATATCTGTACCGCCAGACAAAAAGATAGACCTAAAGGCAGCCGCGGACAAAGTGTTGGACAAGAAAAACTAGAACCAAGGAAACCGCGAATAATATCACAAATACTAAAACAGGAACAGGTGAGGAAACATTACGAACGAAGAGGCTGACAGTAAATATAAACAATTTAAAACTATGATCAGACAAAAATATAGAAGAGTTATGTCACGGAAAAGAAATTAATTATAAATAAAAGAATACAGTGTATCCAGATAAAGATGCACAGTATGAGGATCTCGAAAACGGTAAAATACAGTTCCGTTTAAATTCGAAAAAATGTACGCAATTTAGGGCCCACTAGCACACACTTTTGCATATCTTCACTGTAGCGTTTTTCTTGAGAAAAAACTGGTCTCTGAAATGAGCCGTATTCCTTTAAATTTTCAACCAAGCTTATGAAAATTGTTTTATTAGGCCGTCTTCTTTCTGGGTATATATCCAGGTAGAAATATACAGCAGAAAAACAATTTCCGTGAGACAACATGTAGCATGTTACCTTATCAAACCATCGCAAAAATCAAAACCACTATAGATCATGTGCAATAACAGACAACTACTGTGCAATACAACAACAATACGTCTTGTCGACAATTAAATTAAAATTAATTATATTTTTGTCAATATTTTATGTTAAAAATCGGCTACAAGCCTTAATGCGTTACATCACTCGATTGCATATTGAAAACTGTTTACTATAATTGTCGTAGCATACTAGCACATATTTAAGAAAATGAAGTTGATGATGATTGCTAGAAAATGAAACCTATACAAAATTTATGGTGACCAGGATATACAAGTTGTAATGAAGATGTGTTTTTAGTTTTTCCTATCTGTAAAAATCGCCACAGCAAAGAATAAAAGGGGTTTTCTAAAAACTCGGTTTTTCCAAGATAACTCGAAACAGAAAAATATATCAGCGATTTGTTCTTGCATGTGTAAATTGCAAAATAACTATATTGTTCACAACTTTCTTCTAATTTAACTGTCGTGTACCGTTGTCGATATCCCCATACTATACATTCTTACCTTGGACACACTGTATATATGAGATTGGGAAGATAAACCAGATATTCTGGCAGACCAATTTTAAGAGAAGAATTTGAAGCCCTTGAAGAACCTAGGCAAACAAAAACTCCTAGTGTAGACGAATTAATAGCGTAACTTTTAAACATTTTGGTGAAAAAATGAAAGGAGAACTCAACTGATTGCGACATGATATAAATCGGGAAATCTGCCGAGTTAGTTTATGAAGAGTAGAAGTATTACTATTCCAAAAACATCGAACGCGCAAAAATGCAACCAGCAAAGGACAATAATAAGTGTATAGCGTCATGTGGTGAAGACTTCACTAATTACAGTAAAAAATAAAATGAGAAGCCAAACTGACTTTCTTGAATGTAGATCAGTTCGGAATAAGACTTGGCCGCGGAACTAGAGGAGCAGTACTTAAAACAAGAGGACGAAGGAGAATTAAGAAAAGTACCGATACCTTTATCGCTTTCGTAGGCCTGGAAAAAGCATTTGATAATGTGAATTGAAAAAAAAGTTTTATAGAATGAAGAGAGGTGGGTTTGATTGGAGGGTACATTGATACAAAAATAAAATGGTCGGGACGCAGCAAGTGCGTTATGGTAGTAAATTTTCATTAAATGCTTCAAATTTAAATAACTTAATTTTATATAAGCTTAGAAAGCTGAATTTGGGTACATAGTAAGGTATTTCCTAAGGCAACATATCCACTATATTTCATTAAGATACCTTTGTAACTTTCGGAGAAACTTTTTTTTTTCGAAAGAAAACAAATTTTTTCCCGGAAAGCCTTGTCCGATTTTCTGGCTAACGAACTCATCCAAGCTACTAATAACAGAAAGGTACTTGCCGAGTTTCATCCAAACAGGTTAATTACTTTTTGAGTTATCGGTTGGATACATACATACATACATACATACATATATATATATATATATATATATATATATATATATATATATATATATATATATATATATATATATATATATATATATATATATATATAAACATATAAAATACTGCTAAGACAATAGCTTTAACCGTTTTAAATTTTATTACAGAACCTAAATTGTCAACCACCGAGCTTATTGCTGTTGTCTGCGATGGTACAGTCTTAAAACACTGGATCTCACACTGGTGTAATACATTTGTTAGAATTACATCTATAACGACCGTTGCAATGGCTAATATGTGAATTACATGCAAACGAATTGCCACTGAGGCATTTGGTTTGATATCGGGATGAAAATACCACAGGTCCTCTATCGTTTTTAGGTCCCATCGGCAAACTTATTGAATCTTGCCAGCTGTTACCAGTTGTGTGCTATGGAATAATCGAAGTTGAGTTACCTCGTGTTAATTTAAAAGAACTTAGCACGGATCAAAATTATTTATACCAGATATATACTGCCATATCTACTGAAAACTGTCCAGCTAATTTAGCGAATAAGTCTCCTGCCAAGATGTCTCATGCGAGATGGCTTACTACGGCAAATCGTATTTTTGGCTGTATTTTACAATTAGGATTTAGGAAAATATTAGGCTGCAGTTCGAAAGAGAAGGATAATATTAATTTAAAGACCACCATATTTTTTCTTTAACGTCGGTCTATTTCCGCGACTATGGCCAACCACCGACGCCAGGGAGCAGGTTCACCTCACTTCACCCTGGAAATTTTGCTGAATCCCTACCTTTCTGTAAGGAGGGTAGGGAGCTTTAAGGTGCCCAACATCGCATGGACACGGCACGCCTCTTAAGTGCGTTACGTGCAGACATTCAACTTGCTCAAATACAATGCTAGAACATCAGTTGAGAACACCATTAGGAAATGCAAAATTCCTAACTTTAATTTTAAAACGGCAGCCTATGTTGACTTAATAAACAGGCAAGTGTTCAAAGATGCGGAGTCTCCAATAACGAAACAATTAACTGATGAAAAAATTCAACAATGCATTGAAACACATGATTTTCTAGAAGGAAATCTATGGAAGTTACCTTGCCACATGCAGGCAGTTGAAAGAGGTATCAAGTTGATGACAGAAGAGTCTTTGACAGTATGTGGTTTCAGTATCAGAGATTGTTGGATACGTGCAACTTTCGCATCCAGAACCACAATGCCAAAGTTCAATACAACATGCAACAATCATACCTAAGAAACAAACTAAAAATACGGATGTGCCACTCGACGTCCGACACTTTGATATTGCTGAAGCCTTTGACAGAGTCATCATCATTTAATTATCAACTCCCTCTGATACCCCTCATCGGGTCATACCTGAAACAGAGGAAGTTCCGGGTCAAACACCTGGAAACCAGTTCTAGAATCCACGGCTGGCCTCCCGCAGGGTTTTGTTGTCTCCCCTGTGCTGTACAATATATTTGTCGCAGACATACAGGCACCGCACCTAAACGTGACATACGCACTGTACGCAGACTACACTACCATCCTCAGCAGCTCCACGCAGTCGAGCATAATAACTCAACCTCTACAAACAGGCGTAGACGAGCTGCAAGACTGGTAGATAAAATCATGTCGAGCCATAAACCCCGACAAATGCTCAACAGTCCTATTTTCCAAGACGGGACACACACCTTCTGAAAATATATCACTGGAAAACCATATAATTCCCTGGCAACACTGCCAAATACCGCGGGGTTTTCCTCGACAAACGATTAATATGGGTCCCCCATGTCCAACATGCCCAAACTGCTCATGTACAAAGTCATAATCCAGACAGCCTTGATATATGCATCCCCTGCATGGGCCACCACGGTCGATACACACATTAAGACTCTTCAAATCATCCAGAATAAAATTCCGAGAATGGTTACTGGAGCGTCATGGCTTGTCAGAATCAGTCAGATTCACTCTCATCTGAAAATGCCCTCAACAATTGAGTTTATAACGTAACTATCCACCACTCAGTTCGCACACCAAAATCCTCTTCTCTGTAGTGCCACCGACTACGATGAGCAACTTCCACTGAGACATAATCGTCCTAAGCTTATCCCGACCTGATAACGCCCCCGCAAAAAACATTCAAATCTCAAAGTCATTGCGTGAAATAATTCCGACGGAGGTATGGTCCGGTACTCCAGGGAGTGGAGTTTAGTGGGTAAGAGTTCCACATTACCTCAGTATCCCACACAGTACGGTGTATGAATGAGATGTGCATGCGGCATTCTCCACTCCTGATTCCAAAAAAAAGTCCGACGTTAGATTATTTGGCAGTCAGACGCAGCAAGGTCAATTCAGTTTCACTTCAACGTCACATTTGAGAATGCTTACCACAAGAGTAATCGAAACGTTAGTCTTGAATACCAATAGCTCAGGGAGCATAACCTGGATGACTTAGTCTAGTCTATTTAGTGCCAACCGCGAAAGGCTATATAGTGTTTGAAGGTTAAAATATTCTCGTTCTAACTTTTCTTCGATGTGGTGGATGTTCTTGGTGTGATAACTATTTTCTATGTATTTTTTAATGTTCTTGGTGTCAGTTGTACTTATTTTTGCTCTATGCAAAAGTACTTACATTTCTCTTGAGCTTTTACTTCCAAGTAACAGAACTTTCGTTGTTCAGTTCCAAAAAGTAATGCGTAGAAGATAGCCAGCAATCTTAACTAAAATTTAGCGAATTTTCGTATAAAAAAATCGATTATAACGAGATCACGGTTTTAGAACTTTCAGAAAATGTTTTGAATATTTCCTGTTGCACCAAAAATGTAGTGTTTTACAAGTTACCAAAGTGTAATTGTACAAGTTACAAAAATAAATACAACGCCGCTTATTTAATATCCGTCAATGTATGCTTACAGTGACAAAAAATAATAATTTAACATGCATTTTAATTAAAGATTAGTGAACACTAAGACAGTAACTGAACACACTGTATATTGGAGTGGGCCAGTCTGCAAACACGACTGGGCTTCCATTTTGGGGAGCTCTAAGGTTTGAGGCCGAACCGAGGCGTTGTGTAATGTTCATCCACCTCAACAATCATACACGTTGATTTCATATTCAAATAAGTGTTTACATTTGACCACCACTAAGCAAGCAATTCGTTATGTATGATAAAGCGATCCTGTCACGTGTGAAAATCCTCATGAATGCTTTTGAGTAAAGACAGTACCGTCAGTTTTATGCCAGTCCAATATATCCTGTTTTCATACAAATGTCAAATAAAACAAGGGGCAAAACTATACCAGCAGGCATTTCCTCGGCTCACTCCCTATCAACATATCATAACTGTTGTCCATTTAACTAGGTTGCGAAGGGTTGTAATAGAATTTACGAATTCCCCTAATGCTAACCCTTTTGATTTTAATACATATTTTTTCCATTTTAATGCGTATTCTTTCAATAGGCTAACAAACAAAATACGTAATTAACTCAAATAGCTGGTTATTAAATACAAGATACGCGGCTTTCAAGTGCAATATTTCATAAATACTATTACATACACGACACTAATTAATGTCCAGTTTCTTTAACAAAGTTGACTTACTCACAAGTTATTTAGCCAACTTAAAAATAAGTCCTATGTTGTAATTAAAGTAATTGAAACAATTCGTTTTAAGTTAGAAATGATTTCCACTCTCAAAGAATGGGATCGATTGTCGTCGTCAATGACTTTGTCATAATTCTATAATAGAGTTTTTATTGTGTTCAACATTATATGCTGATGCAAAAGCTTTTTATTTTGGTTTTATTGTTGCCTGTTGTGCTGCAGAAACTACACCTCGTCTAAAAATTATGTGGAATTTTCCTTTCTTCCTATCATAATTACCTTTGAGTGACAGTTTATAATTTGAGGTCTGAAGACTTTAACCCGAACTTCGAGTGATTTGAGTTTATTTCAATAAGAAAATTACAATCTGTCATTGTGGTTGTTTAAAGCCACCAGAAAACAAAAAAGACAAGACCCAGGTAGCAAAAACACATAGGTATAGTTCAACAGTTATATGAAAATGTTGTTCGAGAAATGCAAGAATTTGTTAGATTATCTAATATTGGTAAGTTGCCAAACCAGATGAAAAATATTTGGACGAAATTTGGTAGCTTTTTTTCGGTTGCAGTTCGACGAAATGGTTTACAAGACAGCAGGGAATTTCTGCTGCTTGAGAAATCCTTCACCAAGGATGTAGTTACAGAGCAAGAAAACCTATGACAATACAGCTGTTATTGAAAAGCAAATTCCGGGAATATTTCAATTCCACAAAGGTTTTAGAGGTTGTAATTTTAAAAATGTCTTTATTACGGATGAAGCTTGTTTTCAAATGGGCAATAATCTTTTACAGAGCAAATTCTGAGAAAACTTGAATAACAAATATTTTCAAAACGATAATTTAAAAAATATCTTCATTACGGTTGAAGCCTCTTTTTAGCTGGGTGACAATCGTTTATGGATAGTAACTGGGTGACAATCGTTTACGTAAATTAAAAAAATGTAGACATACGGTGCAAAAATTAAAGTTTCGGCGGCGGGATTTTATTACGCGGTGTCAGTGAATTGTGCATTATCGATGGTAAAGCAGGTAATACACGTTAATGTATAATTTTATCGAATATTTTGACCAAAGAGCCTTGTTTTCTAAGCGTTGGCGATTACAACAATCTCAGACTTTTAGTTATAAAAACTTTGTTGCACGATAGCAGCAATGCTTACTGACTTAAGTCCGATTAAAACATTTTGGAGCTCATTAATGTCTAGGTGGAGTGGACAACGTTTTGAACTTTGCTCATATAAAATAAGTATTTCTTATCAATGTTCTCAATTTTCACAAACTTTCCAAATGTACTATACTGGTTATAACAAATTTGGCTTTGGGCATTGCGTGGCTTAAGACAATTAACATACATCTCCTGTCTGATGATGCTGTCAAGCAGCGAAACAGGTTACAGAGAAGAAAACAAACATTCGTGAAGCCAGAGAAATAGCTTCTACGTTTGTATTTAGTATGGTACCATTTCACCAAATAATGGCAACCAGAATTAATAGAAAGAGCGTGTCATGGCTTGCAAATATTTGTTTTTGCTGTTAAAAGTTTACTGACCAAGTCTTTTTGTAAACAACACTTTTCCCCTAGCGTCAGAACGTAGAAAAGTAAGACGTTACTCAATGACGACATTTTTAATCTGTTAGCTTCTAGAAAAGCTACAAATTCGGAATTAAATGGGACCTGAAGCTAAATTAGAATGAACGTAAAGGTACTTATGGAAAGCATGCCTAAAACTTACGAAATGCTTTCTGATAAGCTGAAAGTAGGACGCTCTTATATGGTATAAAAATATACAAACACGTGGCAGCAGCTTTGTAGACAAATAAACGTATATTTGACAATTAATTAACGCGAGTAGTCCAATTACAATTCTAACACAGCTGATACCCAAACGGATGCTAGTAAAAATGCTGAAAAGTGAACTGATAAGCCGTAAGTGACGACTATTTACATGGTATTGATTGCGGCAATAATTTTGTAAACAACACGACTAATTTCAGAATTAATTGGGGCAACTCGTATAATTAGAATTACAACGGGAACTGGGAAGGGTACAAGGGTTTCAGCGTGTCGAATAACTGAGTGTATATAATTTAAATTGAAATCTTATCTATATGATACGACCTTTGACCAACGGGTGGCCGCTAATCTACTGTTTAGTGCGGTCTATAGTTTGCTTACCGAACGATCGGAGCAGTAAAAATAATTTGCAGGTTACAACCATTGTTACACCATAATTGAGATCAATATTTATTTTGTACAATTTTAAGCACATCCCGAAATAGTATTGTTTACTTTTCATTTTGTCACAAAATGTCACAAATATCGTTCGATTTCAATCATTAGTTTTCAAAGGTTCAATCTTAAAAAAATTCCGAAGGCTACATTTCACTATACATGTTCTTATGTTTAACGTTGGCCTATTTTAGCGACTATCGCCAATGACCGACGGGAAGAAGCAGCTTCACCTCATTAATATGGCAACTTTTTCGAACCCTGTCGTTTGCTAGTAGAGTAGGAACCTTTTACGTGTTCCTGATGCTAGAAAAGTATATTGTATACAAGTATTGTAACCTAAAGATTATCGTTGTCATATCAACTGAAGGGTAATCAAAAATATATTTCTTTTGATTTTCGAATATATATATATATATATATATATATATATATATATATATATATATATATATATATATATATATATCTACTATTACGTCGGCCTATTTCCGCGACTATTGACAATCACCGTCGCCAGGGAGCAGTTTCACCTCACTATCCTGGAAATTTTGCCGAACCCCTGCCTTTCCGTAAGTAGGATAGGGATCTTTAACGCGCCCAACATCGCAGGGCCACGGGACCGACGGCTTTACGCGCCCTCTGATATATATATATATATATATATATATATATATATATATATATATATATATATATATATATATATATATATATATATATATATATATAAATATATATATATATATATATATTTATTTATATTGATAGAAATGCAAAAGCAAGAAACATACGCTGAACAAAATTTTTAAAGTGACATTTTATAAACATATTTTGACAGTTTAGTTTAGAACATAAAATGAAATTGTGTTAACTGCAAGCACAAGCTTATGCTTATTTGTGGAACATACTGTAACATTTGAATCAATAAAACATACTATACTATACTACTACTATATATATATATATATATATATATATATATATATATATATATATATATATATATATATATATATATATATATATATATATGATAATGGTCATATAAAGAAGTCAGAGACTTGTACATATATTATTTGACATAATTTAATCCTTTCTGTCGAAATGTGTTTGACGTATGCCTTCCAAAAGTTATTAACTTCAGATTTTGACGTACGAAAATTTAATTACCGTTTTCTCTCATCTAATGTTTCAATCATTGCCTACATTCATTACAGGTCCCAACCATATCAAATTTCTCTTGGGATAAAAATCTGTTCTAACCACTCCATATAGTACAAAATTTCTAAAATTTAACCAGGATATAAATGACAGTATCTAACTGACATAACTTATTGATTATATGTGTGTGTGTGGGTGATCCTAAAGGTTTCCGCGGTCACTAGTATGTCACCAAGTGTGAGATACACTTGGTTCTAGGCTTAAACGGCGTCCAGAATTTATTAATACTCGCCATTTCAGCTCCTGTTCTCGAGCCATTTTCAACAGGTTAAGAAAGTGTGAAAAAAAATGAACTCTAAGGCAGGTTAAGGCTACAGGTTACAGTGAACCGACACATGTGAAGCCAGAAAAGTAAGTCTCTACATCTGAATTTAGTATGGAAGGGTTTCACCAAGTAAGGGCAACAACAATTAAGGAATTAGGGATGATCTATTGTCTCCTGTGGGTCCGGGGACTAATTAAAAGAATAGGCCCATGGTGACTCCTGCTTGTCGTACCAGGCGACTAATCGGAGTCAAGCAGGTGGTAGTGGACTTTACTATCACGTAAAGGAGTTTTTCACGCCCGAGGAGGTACCACCCCTTACGGACGTTTCCGGTTCTGGTGCATGAGTCGGTTTCCCTTATAAAAATGATGATGGCTCCTCCTTGTACAAAATATTCCGGAGGTGAAATACCCCCCCATTCAGATCTCCGGAGAGGGGTGTACAGGGGGAACCAGCATCAAGATTTAACATATCCTTCTCGAATATATGTGGCCTAAATTCTAACCTGAACTCCGTCCACCATTTCGTCCAGGCTAATAGGCATCAACTCCGCTTCCTCACCGAAACCTAAATCAGTGCCAAAACAGCCACTAATCACCTTAATTTTCCGGGGTATGGGCTCCTTACTTCCTTTAGATTGCATGGAGGCGTGTGCGCATACGTCCGTAGCAATCTACCCTGCACCAGACTCTTCAATTTAGAAGCTGGAAGAAAAGACATACTATGGATAAAACTCCCTCTCAGGAATATATGTGGCCTAAATTCTAACCTGAACTCCGTCCACCATTTCGTCCAGGCTAATAGGCATCAACTCCGCTTCCTCACCGAAACCTAAATCAGTGCCAAAACAGCCACTAATCACCTTAATTTTCCGGGGTATGGGCTCCTTACTTCCTTTAGATTGCATGGAGGCGTGTGCGCATACTTCCGTAGCAATCTACCCTGCACCAGACTCTTCAATTTAGAAGCTGGAAGAAAAGACATACTATGGATAAAACTCTCTCTCAGGGCTGCAACTAAATTCATCTGTTGCATTTACCGGTCACCTTCTGACAACAACTTTGTCCAGCTCTTTGACTACCTTTCTGAAAAAACCGAATATCTGATTTCTGAATATCCTTCCTCCGAGGTCACTATTCTTGGTGACTTCAATGTCTATAATAAGGAATGGCTAGGATCTTCAAAAACCGATCCACAAGGGAGAGCAGCGGAGGCATTTGCAGTCAGCAATTCTTTAGCCAATATGGTTTAGCAACCTACTTACTTTCCTCGCATCCCAACACACCGCTGAAATCCCTTGGATCTCTTTCTAACTACAAAACCTGAATGCTATAAGATATCAGTCACAGCCCGCTTGATCGCTCAGACCACGGCATGGTCACTGCTTCCTGCGCAATGCAACCCGAGGACACACAGTCATCACACCCACGTATTGTTTGGCACTACAACTTCGCGAACTTCGACGAAATGCGGGATTACTTTTCCTCATTTCCATGGGCGTCTGTCTGCTTCTCTCATCCTGACCCCTCTGATATCTCACAACACGTCACCGAAATTATCCAAGCTGGCATGGAATTATTTATTCCACGTACACAGAAAACCTCTTCAGCCACTCAAAAGCCCTGGTTCTCTAAATCCTGTGACAAGGCCAGACTTGAAATGGTCAAAGCTCACAAAAGGCTTCTACACAATCCCAGTCAAGAAAACCCTCAAGCATTTAACGACGCAAGAAACCGCTATGTCCGCATTCTTTCTGAGGCAAAAAACTCGATTAATAACCACCTCAAAAACAAAGTCCTCTCAAGATCCAAGGGCAGCAAACCCTTCTGGACTCTTGCTAAATCTATTGGGAATAATTTCTGCAAGAGCACGTTTCCACCTCTTGTTTCAGGGTATGAAATTGTTTCTACCGCCCTGGGCAAGGCTGAACTTTTTGATTTGTTGTTCGCCGGCAATTCTACTCCCAGCTCACCTCCAAATGTTCAATCACCAATAGTCCCCAATGTCGCGCATAAAATGACGGATATCATTTTCAAAACTAAAAAGGTACGAAAGATGCTATGTTCTCTTAATACCAGGAAAGCCTTTGGCCTTGACGAGATCCCAACAATTGTTTTCAAAAAATGCGCACCAGAACTTTCTTCTGTCCTGACTCGTCTGTTTCAGACATCTTACAATAGAGGCATATTCCCTAGTAACTGGATAACTGCTCGAGTACAATTCGTCCCCAAGAAAGTATCCAAAGCGCTTCCTAGTAACTACAGGCCTATTTCTTTCCTTTCAGTCGTCTCTAAAGTGATGGAAAAGTATATAAACACCGAATTACTAATATTTCTTGAAAAACACAGTCTAATCCACGACAGGCAGTATGGATTCCGTCAGAGCAGATCAACTGCCGACCTCCTTTCCTTTGTCACCCATTTTTGGAACAAGTCTATGGAACTACACGGTGAGTCCCAGATTGTCGCTCTAGACATATCCAAAGCATTCGACCTGGTCTGGCACGCAGCGCTGCTTAATAAACTTTCGGCCTATGGCCTACCACCAAAACTCTGTAACTGGATAGCAAATTTCCTCTCCAACCGGAGCATTTCTGTTGTCGTGGATAGCCGTTTCTCTAAACTGTATCTAATTAATGCAGGAGTTCCTTAAGGTTCAGCTTTAGCCCCTACTTTGTTTCTTCTCCACATCAATGACCTCTCTAGCACATCCAACCCAGTTCACAGTTGCGCGGACGACAGCACCCTCCACTCAAATATACAATATTCCAAGCCTGTCTCTTTAGCCAAATTAGATGACGATCGCAGACTCATGGAGGGTTCTGTCTCCGTGTATCTCCAAAAAATATTAGACTGGGGAAGTAGAAATCTTGTACAATTCAACCCCACAAAATCTCAGTCTTGCTTTCTTTCTCATAAGAGATACATCAGCCCTAGACCCATGACAATGAACAACCAAGTTATTCAAAGGAGCAAGTTCTTTTCACTTGTTGGCATTTCTGTGGATCGAAATATCAACTGGCACCAACATGTAACATCCATCGCAGAAGCGGCTGCTAAGAAATTAGGTTTCCTCTTCCGGGCTCGCAAATACTTTTCACCAGCTAATCTCTATACCTTATATACTTCACAAATAAGACCAAACCTGGAATACTGCTCCCACATTTAGGGTGCCGTTGCCGCTTCTACACTCGCTATCCTGGACTCCATTCAGAAGAGAGATATACGTCTCATCGGTGACCCTACCCTCACCCAAAGGCTGCGATCCCTTGCCCACCGACGTGCCGTTGGTGACCTCTCACTCTTTTATAGATATCTGCACGGGCACTGCTCAGAGAAGCTTTCTTCCATAGTACCTCCACCTGCTGCCCACAACAGATCTACCGGGGGAACAGAGAGAATGCACCCTTTTACTGTACAAGTCACCAGACATAGAACATCTTGTTATGCCCGCTCTTTTGTCCCAAGGACTTCCAAGTTGTGGAATTCCTTGCCGGCACATGTTTTCCTTCTCCTCCGAACCTCCAGAATTAACAAGTTGCCTCTTCCCTCCTTGTCGACACCCACGGCACGATAGTATTTAGGCTGTGATATACGTTTATGTGTGTTGACAAACAGAAGATCGTTGGTTAACACTGTTATACAGATTCGCGTTTATTTAAATTGCTGGTTCGTTGAATTATTTTTAAGAAGCATCTGCAGTTGTTGGGTAACTATAAAAGTGTATTATGCTTTTGCCAAACTTTGAATTAAATTCTTGATAGTTGTTGTTATGCGATCATTTATGTGGTAAAGGAAATACATTCTGACTTTACTGAACCCTGTGAGGCATTTAAATTAATGGTAAATGTATCGGACTTAACAACCAATTGCAAAGAACAATTTTCAAAAAAATTAGACATCATTGTGGAAAGTTCATAAGGTAATATGTATACTAGAAATTTGCGCAGCATCACTGGTGGGTTCTGACATGAGAAATCATTAGAAATGCCAAAGATGTTTAGTTTATTTCAAATTGCTGGAATTCTCCAAGAATGAGTGATATACGCCATAACATTATCTGCCCAATGCTTTTGACAGAATTCGTTTCGACAAGTTCAAATAATAAGCAAATTTATTCAGGAACTACATAAATATTTTTAATTTGTATTCTATCTGGTATGAGAGGCAACTAAATATAGTCTACAAAGTGTTTCACTTAGGTTTATGCTTATTCTATTTGTTAGGTAATCATTGGTGTTGTGCATTCGGAAGCGGCGAGCACAGCGAGGTCGAGAGGGCACGAAGTCGAATCGAAGACCATCTATACCATCATCTACCGTCTCCCATCTACCATCTACCATCCAAGAGCGAAGAGCCAAGAGCGAACAGCATAGCGCGGGTGGGATACTGAATACTGAATACTGATACTGGATAAATGTGCTATACGGCATCTATTGTTCCGGTAAACAGTGGCGGAGTTTCACATAGCCGTTGCTATTATTAACGAATTCCATGCAGTCTCCCATAATTTTAGTCACTATCTGTAGGAAGGATACTCTCTATTCTCTCACTTGCTAATGGTGGCTGAGTTACTTTGTTTAATGCACGTGCATGTTGTTTTTATGGGGTTGGTTGATGTAATTAAACACAGGATTACAGGATAATGACTAAATCATATATGACTAACCAGGAAAATCAATCACTAGTAATTACGAAAACTAATAAACATTTTCGCTCGCCTCCTTGGAACCAAATAACAATAAATTGGTATCCACTGTTGCAGCAACTTACTTATTAATAGTGTTAGCCTTAAGCTGTTTTAAGTTCCACCTTAACAATAATGAAAATGGTTCCTCGGTATTTGTTACAATATTTTCCTATATTTATTGCCTTTAATGGCATAAAACAATACTATATGAGGTAAAAATTAAATTTTCTCAAATAAGATATGCCGACAATCGCCTTGGATGCTTTGGACTGTTAAAAAAATTAATAAGTGCATAGTAACAAAAAACAAGTAATTAGTTGTTACAAATCGTTACTTAAAACGCTAAGTATGGAGTAGTCTCGAAAGATATGGAGCGTCATCATTAGATTTAGGATGAGGAGAATACCAAGGAAGACGCAGATTTTCAGCATCAGATAAGAGCTTGGACGCAGCAAGTGCGTTATGGCGATGAACTTTCTTAGAAATCTTTTAAATCCTAATAACTCACTATTAGTTGAAATATTCAATTTTAGTAGATACATATTAAAGTCTTTAAAAAAGCACAAAAAACATCAAATTTTCATTCATATTTGATATTATAAACAATTAAATAATCTCGTTGTTGCAAGCGTTACGCCTTTCCGTACCATAGCCGCATATATACGGCAAACCCTGAACGGGTCATCAGGACCACTGCCGTATGTATACGTTCAGTGTTATACAGTATTTTTAGACCACTGCTATATATATATATATATATATATATATATATATATATATATATATATATATATATATATATATATATATATATATATATTTGTGTGTGTGTGTGTGACGGTTATTAAATTTAGCTCCCTTAGTAGGACCAGAGCCGCATAAATGTGTCATTTCGTATTGTGTTCGAGGGCCCAATGCCGAAGTAATACGACATTAAGACAGGACCACCTACCCTCCTGCCGTATAAATACGACACTTTTCTCGACGTCATAGGGAGGGGGGGGGTCAGGAAAAGTGGGGATGTGGCGTCTATGGAGCGTCCATGCTCGAGTACTAGTTGAGACTTGCATTTAGTGTTGTGTAAATTGCAGTAGAGATGAGACCTTGTACGATATGGATTCAAGTGCGGGACCGTCTACACATTTTACAAGTGGTTCTAGATGCAAAAGGAAACTGAAAGGGCTTTGTGGATTAACAAGAACTGAATTTGATAATATTTTAGCGTGCTTAGATTCCGATGAAGAGCCCTACATCGACAGCGGCAGTGAATATGAGCCTGATCGGAATGAATGCGAAACAAGTGATGAAGAAGCCGAGGATCTTGTGTATGATGAAAATGACAGTCCGGATGAAATGGAACCTGAACAAAATGATGACGTCGCAGTTGATGATCCAGATAATTCTAATATTCAAGAACACATTGCATTACCAAAGGACCTATCGCTAAAAAGAAGAAAACAGCTTTTGTGCCCAAAATACACCCATTTGACGACTCAAATTATGGTGCACATATCGAATCAGTCGAAGATAAATCAAATGCACCTAGCTACTTTCTTTTATTCATAAATCCAGAAGTAGTTGAGCTTATTGTACAGGAAACGAATAGATATGCTTCAGAAAAGAAGGAGAGCACGAAACAAAAATGGAAAGAAATAACCGAGAATGAAATTTATGTATTTTTAGCTGTTATGTTTCTTACAGCACGTCACGGGAAAAATAACATAAAAGAACATTGGTCAATAGATGCACTTCTTCACACACCAATATTCTCACAGGAAATGCCACGAAATCGTTCCTAGCTATACTTAGCATGTTACATTTTTCAAGCAATGCTGATCAGAAACAACGTGAATCGTTCCATAAAGTACGAAAAGTGTTGAATATAATGATGGCCCTTTTTGTCGAACATTTTTATCCATTCGAAAATCTTGTTATTGATGAGAGTTTAGTCCTCTTTAAAGGACGCCTACGGTTCAAACAGTACATCAAGTCTAAACGTCACCGTTTCGGTATCAGACTTTTCCTTTTATGTGACTGCGAAACCGGCTATGTCTTAAATATTATTGTATATACTGGCAAAACAACAGACATAGAACAATTTCAAGACTTAGGTATATCCGGTTCAGTTGTGGCACACCTTATGAAGCCATATTTGGAGAAAGGCCATTCGCTGTACACTGATAATTGGTATACGAGTCCTGCTTTATCAATGTACCTACACGAACACAAAACAAACTCGTGTGGTACGGTTCGTCCTAAAAGAAAATGTATGCCGAATTTGACAGCCAAAATAAACAAAGGTGAGACCATCTCAATGTCTACTGAAATCCTGCTGGCCGTTAAATGGAGAGATCGCCGTCATGTACATATGCTAACCAACAAGCATGAAGACAAAATAATCACATTAGACAAGATAGACTTTAGAACTAAGGAACAAATAAAAAAACAGCATGTATCGTGGATTATAACGCTAATATGGGCGCTGTAGATAGGTCTGATATGATGTTGAGTTCTACTGAATGTGTTAGAAAAACCGTTAAATGGTATAAGAAACTTTTTTTTTAATGGTGGACTTAGCCATGCTAAACGCACATGCGTTGTACCAAACACAAAATCCAGAAAAGGTATATATAGATTTTAAGTTGAAAATCATAAGACAGCTTATTGAGCGGTAAGATTTAGTTGCTGAAAAAACTTTTGCTTATATTGATTTCTTTATCTAATTTCAGGTACAATACCCCAGAGCCTAACCAAAAGAAGGCTTACGGGCAGACATTTTCCTGCTCCGGTACCCAATAATAAGGTTCGAAGATGTACCGTTTGCAGCCAAACCAAACTTCAGGCAAAAAAAAGAAGTCTAGGTACATGTGTGCAAAATGTAATGTTGGCCTGTGTGTACAGCCTTGTTCTAAAGTGTTCCATACAAAGCAAACATTTTGAATATATTTTGTTACGCAATAAAAAAACTCTAATATGATACTATTATAAATAAAGACATTTTTATGCACGTTTTCAATTTTTTTACACCCGACGTATATATTTGGCACTGGTCCTGGTGGCTTGCAATAAAGTCTGGTCCTGGCATACATGCATCATCATTTCAGGTGTGGTACGGAAAGGGTTAAAAGAAGTAAGCTAAACTTAAACTTATTTATTTCTTAATAATATACAGGTTGAGCATAAACAGTATATATTTTCTCTAAAAAATGGTAAGCAAGAATAATACGTGACACGAGCCGCTATCGCGTAACACTAGCTTTTAAAGTCCCTTAGCTATTAGCTGTGCTGGAGCGATCCCGACGTACTTGTCGTCCTTTATGGGCAGAACACCCTGTCCAGCCTCATCTCCTTTGTCAGTTTTCCACAGCCTTGATATGGGTTCCTCCGCTTAGATTTCATCATAGGGGTTTTCTTCTCCAAATAACTGTAACCGGCACCTCGTTAGGCCTTCGTATTGGCATAGCACATGGAGTGGGGCTTCGTCTTCTTCTTGGCAAAATCTGTACAGTACTTTGTTCGGCAGACTCATTCGGCCTATATGCTTATTGAGTCGGCAGTGTCCTGTTAATAGAAATACTATTATTCGTGTGGTATTTTTGCTTCTGCTTTTTGTAAATTTCGGAGAATGTTATCTTATGAACTCTTTGGTCTGTCTGCGAGGGAAGTTTTTTACAACTTCAGTGTTTTACTTGGGGGTCCTTTCATTAATGAATCTTTTCACGCGCTGCCTGGCCACACCGTAAAATGATTCGAAACCTATTACTTGGACGCGCCTTGCTTGTCTAGTTCGTCTGTTTTATAGTTCCATTTTTTTAATTAAGTAAAATAATTTAGAAAGAATTGAAAACACCCTTTACAAACGTATATACAATCTGGAGTTCAAGAATTAAAAGACAGGTATCTTATAATAGGTTTTCTTTTAAGACAGATCACGTTGTTAATTTCATTCCCTAGGCAGTAAAAATGAAAATATCTTATCTTATACTTCTATTACTAAAATTTGATACATACAGTGCTTCTGTGGCTTAGAATCCTCCAAAATAGGTACTTAGTCAATAATAACATAAGACATATACAATTATTTTTATTTTTAAGGATATATGTCCTAAGTGATCCAGCATTACATATATGTTTGGAATCCATATAACTTCCTAAACCACAAAAAAATAGCGAAAACAAATAAATGTATTAACCAATAGATTTATAAAATAATATTTCCTATGTCATGTTATTAATTATATGAGGGTACACTGATATCTAGTTACCCTGGAAACTTTCCAGTACGCAAAATTGAATTTAGTTGCTACAATGTTTTATATTTATACATAAGGTGTTAAAGTTTGACACCCAAAAAATGAAAAGTGCCAAAACTGTGAATTTTTAAAAACGGTATATCTAAGGAAAATTTAGATTTGAATAAAAAAAATCGGGCAGTTGTTAAGTATTTAAGTTTGAGCATAAACAGTAGATATTTTGTCTAAGAAATGATAAGCAAGAATAATACTTCCAGAATCACATATATGTTTGGAATCTATATAACTTCCTAAACCACAAAAAAATAGCGAAAATAAATAAATGTATTACCCATAGATTTATAAAAAAAAAATCCCATGTCATGTTAATAATTATACAAGGGTACACTTATATCTAGTTACCCTGGAAACTTTCCAGTACGCAAAATTAAATTCAGTTGCTATAATGTTTTATATTTATACATAAGGTGTTATACTTTGACACCCAAAAAAACAAAAGTGACAAAACTGTGAATTTTTGAAAACGGTATGTCTAAGGAAAATTTAGATTTGGATAAAAAAAATTCGTGCAGTTGTTAAGTATTTATTTTTGAAAGGATTATCGGGCAAAGAAATTTTTGCAGTTATGGTAGAGACTTTAGATAATCAATGTGCTTCGTCTGCTACTATTAAAAACTGGTTTGCGAAATATAAAAGGCAGATCAAATGTCAAAGATGAGCACCATTCTGGAAGAACAAGTCCTGTAACCACTCAAGAAAACCTTGATACTGTCCATAAAATGATCTTAGAACAAGGATGAATTTACCTGAAACATATAGCAGAAACATTGCACATTTCCTATAAACCTGTGTCTCACATTGTTCAACACGACCTGGAAATGAGAAAATATGGACAAAATGAATTTCGAAATATTTGAGTGCTGCATTAGAAGCGCGCTGGTTTGACAATGTGGAAGCAAATCTGCCACCGTTTTGAAGTAGATCCCTCAAACTTTTTGGGTCGCCTTGTCACTATGGACGAAACATGGGTCGATCACGATGATTACGAAACTTAAGGGCAATTGAAAGATTAAAAGTATTCCGGTTCTCCATGGCCTAAAACATTCCGTGTGTAAAAGTTGACTGGAAAGCTTCTTGTTACAGTTTTCTGGAAAGGTGGAACTGTTATGGGAGCAAACTATAATCAGTTGTTAACTAAAATACACGTGAAAAGTTTGGAAAAATGTCGCAGAAAACTGACCTAAGATGTGTTCTTTTTGCAAGACTCACAAATTGTTGATTGCATTGCAAGCAATTTATAAAACTGGTTCTGAATTGGTTAACCATCCTCCCTAGCATCCGAAATAAGCACCATCAGACTATTATTTATTTACAAACCTTTGAAAGGTAAACGATTTTCTACAAACAACGAAACAAGGTGTGGTTTGAGGACCAAGATAAAGCATTTCGTTAAGGCTTTAGAATTGCTTTATAAACGTTTTGCTTAATGTGTCTGTTTAATTAGCTAATATTCTGTTAATTAAAAAAAGTTGTTTAAAAAACTGCTTCATTTCCTATTATTGGCTAAGTATTTTTTAATAGCGCCTTGTCTGATTTCATTACTTTTCAGGGACCACAGGTGCCAAGTGATTTCGTTAATTTTAAATTGTGTATTGACTTATCCAAAGCTTTATGGAATGCTTTTTACTGCAACGTAAAGTATTGGTTTCTTATATTATTGCTACTGATTGTAGTAATCCTTTTGTGTTATCAAGAAAACCATTTGCAGTAAACTGCAAAGGAATTTAGCAACTAATAAGATGCGCCACTGGTGACATACTTGATGGCAGAGATAGCTGTGGTACTCTTTTACATACTCTAGTCGGTATTCAGCTACAGTACCGCGGTACCGTGGAGCTGTGGTGTGTTATACTGGTGTGCCATGAACCGTGCGGGGAATCGTGGGGAGAGAGGTTTAAGCTGATAGAAGACGGGCTATGGGCTCGGGAGCCAGAGTACCCTCGGGCCATGTTCGGTCGTACCAAGTCATGACCTTTCGTAACCTAACCTGCTTGCCAACATCACACACGCAAAGTCCTGCTCACATAGTCCAACTTACGAGTTAACATCTTCACCTTTACACTGGTGTTTTAGGAATTTGTATTAAAGATTTATATCCCAATAAAGATCAACACGAGGTGCGGAAGTAATTACACTTGATTTGGGTTTAAAGCAACTCGTGCTAGTAAGAATCACGAATATCCAAACGAGAATTATTTAATTGTTTGTAATACCTACTTCGGCTTATATAAAGCAAATGTATAAGAAATTGAGACTTAAAAAAATTTTGATCAAGTAAATATCTTTTGCAAAATATTGTATTTTAGTGTTATAAGTAAACCAAAATATTATGATTATATGGAACATTTGGTTATGTCCACTGATACTAATTATATATATATATATATATATATATATATATATATATATATATATATATATATATATATATATATATATATATATATATATATATATATATATATTTGGGTGTGTGTACGCGCGCGCGTGTGTGCGTGCGTGTATGTGCAAGTGTGTGCGTGTGTGCTTGCGCGCGCGCGTGCGGTTGTGTATATTTCAATAAAAAATATAGCCATGTTTAGATTTGACCATAAAAGAAATTGCGTTCAGCTGATCAAATAATATTCTAGGTTATTTATTGAAAAGCATAAACTTGTTTTGAAATTTGGGACGCATAGAACGTAAAAATTAATGATTTTATTACCACATAAAATTTGATGGAAATTAGGAGAAATCTAACAAATTCCTTTCAGACAAAACTTTAAAATGATCTTTTAAAAATACATATTTGTTCAGTGAACAAGAAAAGACATCTTTTACATAACAATCCGCCACCACTAATAATGTATGGTTACTTAAAAATTGACAAACAATTACATTCAAAAATATTGGGTTACAAATTCTGTTTAATTTTAATATATCATAATAATAATGAAATTTAATTTAAATAATATAACTATTCCTCCAAATGGTAAACTAGTTTCGTTCGTTTAAAGTTTGTATCTTACATTATAAAATACTTACCTATATTAAAAAACATGTTACTAAAAAATAACGTGGATGTTATAAAGAGACAAGAAATAATTAAGCTTTTTAACGAGTGCCTACATCAAAACTATTTAGACTTCATGTTAAAATTTCTATGCAAAATGAAGGCATCCGTTGTCTTCTTTATTAGGCAGCATATTTATGAAAAACTTCGAAAAACAAATTTTAACTTCAGAAGTTTCACATAACATCGTTCTCTGATACAGATATGTAAATGATATTTTAACATATCTTCTAGGTACCCATTAAATAAATTTCTAAATTTTGATAATAACCTTCATACAAATCTTTAATTCTCTTTCGATGGAGAAGCTAACAATAGTATACATTTCTTAAATTTAACCGTTAAAAACTTCACTGAGTTCACCGCCAATCCAGGTTATATATCCCCCGATGATGCTAAACTTGTTAGTGCAACGATAATCAGGCCTTAATAAAATAATCTGTGGTGAATTGGGTTATCCTTCAAGTATAGGTTATCTAATGTGTACTTATCATTAGAAAGTTGGAAAATAATTTACTAGATTTTTCAATGTTATTTCTGCATTTAAAAATAACCACGCTGAAAAATATACCTTTGCAAAAATATTATCGATACTTAACATACACCCACCGTTAACAACCGGATAGAGCCCTTAAATTTTTGTAACGACAAGTGCAAACTAAACGTTTTAGAAAATTTACAGATAAAAAATTTTCTGGACGCAGCAAGTGCGTTATGGTAGCGAATGTTCATTAAATGCTTCAAATTTGCATAACTCAATTTTCTATAAACCAAGACAATTGAGTTTTGTTATGTAGTAAGGCAACATACCAGAGAAATTTCCTGAAAGTAACTTTATTATTTGAGATACAATTTTTTTTTCAGAAAATTAACTTTTTTTAGAAAAACTGGTACGATGGGGCTGGATAACGAACTCACATAAGGCATTATTAAAAAAATTCCTGCCGAGTTTCATCAAAATCAGTTAATTACTTTTTGAGTTATCATGTGAACACACACACACACACCCACGCGCGCACGCGCGCACACGCGCGCACACGCACACGCCCACATGCGCACGCACAGATATATATATATATATATATATATATATATATATATATATATATATATATATATATATATAAATTAAATATTATATAATAATACAACAATAAAAATTCGCTAATGTAGAAACAGAATACGTGTAACTGTTATAAAAATAGTTGTAATCACGTAAGTTGACATATGTCGATATTTTCATTCGATATAATCTGCTTCTACTGCTGTTATTGTTATTTTGTTATTATAATATTATAAGTGTTGTTATAGTTATCATTGTTTTTATGATTATTTTATTTTATTTTTATGCTAAATATCGACATATATCCCATATACATTTTAAAGGCGTTTTTGTAATTTTTATTTTGTTTTTAAAGATTTTTTTATCAAAATGCCTCAACATAGCAACGGATTTTTATTTATAGTTACCATCAATGTGTATAAATAAATTCAGTTTTCTCTTGCATTGTGAAAAGGTGAAACCGTTGGCATATAAAAAAACATTTGTGAAGGCAGAGAATAGTAGATATGTTTAAATTAAATTAAAAACATTGGTGCCATTAGACATAAGAAAATTAATAATTTTGAACTTAATTTTATGATCTTTTTGTTAAAACATGAAAGTGTAAGGAGTATATATATATATATATATATATATATATATATATATATATATATATATATATATATATATATATATATATATATATATGATTGCTTTGCCATTGTTAAGGTGCAAAATAATCGTTAAACCGGAAAATAACAGTTTCCGAAATGGTCTATAAAATAAGAAAGTCAGTTTAAGCCACATACTAACTCTACACAAATTATAAATTTGTATCATTTATGTTCTTACGAAATATTTGTGTATCAGGATAATATTAAAATTCACTAACCAACAAGATGATTCGCTGTAACAACATCTTAAACATTTTAAGTGTACCTACATAATATCACCTATTAATACCGCTGTGCTTTTAGTACATTTTCTTTAAAAAAAATCTGCCGTAACTCAATTTTTACAAATAAAACAGCCTGTATTTTGTGTTTCAGAAACGTAGGGCATGCCCTGTGCATCAAGTTTTGTATAACACTCCCTATAGATTCTGCTTTTGGAAATAGTTACTTTTAGAATCGCATACATGATTCGATCAGATTATATGATTATTTAGGGAATCTAGAAAAATATTAAAATATTTAAATTAACTTTGGTCCAAAAAAGAAGGAAATAATTAATTTGATAGGATTATCTACGTTTACATTTTCATAATATGTAAGTAGTAGATAAATTGTTTTCACAGATGTTAAATGAAACTTTAAAGTGCCAGACTTAAGAAATGTTCTTATTTCTGACAGCTTGTGGCATCAAAATATAAGTATATTTCCACTTATGTTTTCCTTTACTTTCGCTGGTTAAAATTTATGCTAAAAGTTTTTTTAAAAATTACAGTTTTTTAAAATCCTAATTACAGATTAGGTATACAGGCTGTCCCACTTAGACCTTCAATTAGCCGTTTCTGGAGTACGGCTCACAATTGAAGTCTGAAATTTCACGCACGTGGGTTACTCGAAATTTCCAGTTGACTGAAAATATTGACCTTAGACTTCCGGTTATACCGAAAGTAGACGTCAACTTTCTGATTTCAAATGGAAGATGGTGTTTTTTATTACGGATCTATATTGCTCGTCAAATTTTATGGTAGGTTTTACAAACACATTGTCATTTTTTCAACCATTTTCGAGATATTTGACTTTTTTCAAAAATTTCTTAAAAAACATTGTCACATTTACACACCCGTATTTCTCTTATTTTTTTACCTGAAGAGTTGAAATGCAATCATGTAATGAGTTGATCTGTGTTTATCTGGAAATCTCTTTAAGCAACCACACGACATCTGTTAATAATTCGATTATACTCCTCGTAAATAAAAGTTATATTCAAAAGTCGTCGCATACTTTACTTATGTCGGAAGAAGACATTTAAAATGTTCATCTCCTAGGCAACCTGATAAACTGACTAATAATTATTTCTTATCGCAAATAATGTTTAACTATCTTCAAATCGGTGGGACTTAGGTATAGGGAATGCTGATACCAATCGAAAAAACAATAAACAGTACATGAACTAACGTTAGAAAATATAGGATGTTCTATTTAAAATAAAAGAGTTATTAGGTTTTAAAGTTGCCACGATTGACCGGTCTATTTCGGATACCCTGTCTAACTTGTACTAGCTTTAGTAAATGCCATGTATTTTATGGTATTTTAGAATTTGCACTTTAAAATTTCAACTCTTCAGGTTGAAAAATAAGAGAGATACAGGTGTGTAAATGTGATAATGTTTTTTAAGAAATTTTTGAAAAAAGTCAAGTATCTCGAAAACGGTTGAGAAAAATAACATAATATGTTTGTAAAACCTACCATAAAATTTGACGAGTAATCTAGATCCGTAATAAAAAATACCATCTTCCATTTGAAATAAGAAAGTTGACTGGAAATTTCGAGAAACCCATGTGCGTGAATTTTCAGACTTCAATTGTGAGCCGTACTCCATAAACGGCTAATAGAAGGTCTACGTGGGACACCTTGTATAGATTATTTAAATTTTCTGTATGCTTTTAGCACATTTTTTTAAAATGAAGTTAGTTTTCGCAAAAATGTTTTTGTTTGCGTAGCAATCATTATTTTTTCAAATTTTGGCAATTAATAATAAATGGTTAATAAGTTATTGTAAAAAACTCGTTTTCAGATTTTGTGGAATTTTTTTTGCAAATTTTCATGATTTTTTTTTTGGAAGTTACGTCGAATAGCTTTTTGTGAATAATATCTTGCTGGGGGATAAATAGCTTGAAGAGGTTCGTTGACCAGGAAAATCGGGCCAATTTTTTCGGAAACATTTTTCAAACAATAAAGTTATTTTGATGAAATATGGTACACTGTTTCTACTATATGGTTTATACTATCAACCAAATTTGAAACCTACTTTAATTAAAAAAATAATATTTAGCGTTAAAAACTATCAAAATTCACTACCATAACGCACTTGCTGCGTCCAGACTATTGTAACTTAGTTTCGATAACCTACTTAAATTATTAGCGTAAAATATTAAGCGACCTACTGTAACGTGTATACCTTGTTTAAATGAGCCAACTGATTTAATGGATTCCCCTTTCTTGGATATTCTTCCTCGTAATTAAATAAATCAAACAAAATAAATCTAACTTTTTTTTGAAAAAGTTGTAATGAGATACTGAATTGATGTATGTCGATCTTTTATTGTATAGAGACTGTTATTGTTTAGTTATTTTATTGTTGTAATTGTTATTATAGTTATTACTGTTATAGGTTAGTTCTATCTTGACATTAAATATTGACATACATCACGTAGACATTTTGAGGGCGTCATCCGTCATTTTTTGATTCATTTCATTTTCATTTTTTAAAGTACTTTTCGATCAAAACATCATAACATAGCAACAGATTTTCATTTGTAATTTTCATGGTTTCGTATTAATTCAATTTTTATATGTCTGGGGATGCTGTCAACCAGCGAAACCGGTTACAGAAACATTGAAGAACATCCTAGAACATCTAGAATTTAGAAGTGCCACTTGTTCCAGTTAGCTTACGCGCTGGCTACGTCCTTCACTTACCGAAACCAAACCCAACAGTGAAGCCAGAGAAGTAGTCCCCAAGCCTGCGTGCAGTATGGACCAGTTTCACCAATAAGGGCAACAACAATCAATAAATCTTATTATCATCAACATTCTTGTGAGCTAACTGTAAAATCACTCCGAAATAAGGCCCGCAAAATGTTATGAAAACAATATAGGAGGTCACATGTTTAGTAATCTAAAAAACACATGTAACACAACGTAAATCATAACAGTAGTTATTGTAGCACCTTTGTATACGCAAGGCGCAACGAAGAGCTCGGTCGTGTTGTCCGGTAAATATCAAGTGTAATATAAGTACATTATCACGAGACCAGTAGTAATAAATTTTCAAGATAAAAATATTCCTTGTTATGTTATAGTTTTGATTTTTGTAATAAAATTGGAAAGAAAAACAATACTAAAGACAAATCTTTTTTATTTGGCTATTTATAAGATCCTATTTTATACTTTCCGTCCAAAAAAAAAAAACGCTTATGACATTACGACTTTGAGAATTTTAACAAATTTCTTCAAATGAACGCAAACTAGAATCCCTACAACCCAGATCCAAAGTTAGCTCAAATGTTAAAATTTGTATGTCAGTTGTCTCTTCTGACTTTTCAAACTTAATCCAATGGTGACTTTCACTAAACATTTTATAACTTCATTAATGTTTATCTATGCGTGTTTCAATATTAAATTCGATTACCAACATATTGGTGTTGGACACATTGAGACAAGTTACTGCTATATGATTATCGCCATACTCACAGATTCTCTTCAAACTTGTGTAAAAGTATCTGAAAATGGCCTAACAGGACATGTCAATTAACAAATGTTGCCTTCATAGTGCATACAGTGGATAAGACGTAGAAAATATTTCATTGTTACTTTTTTTAAATCGGTCTATTTCCGCAATTATGACCAATCACCGACGCCAGGGAGCAGTTTCACCTCACTAACTGGAAATTTTGCTAAACCCCTGCCTTTCTGTAAGGAGGGTAGGGATCTTTAACGTGCCAAACATCGCATGGAGACCGGACCGACGGCTTTACGCCCCCTCCGAAGGGCGGAACGTGCAGACATTCAACTTGTTCAAATACAATGCCAGAACCTCGGTTGATGTTAATGTTACAGTATGTACTGAAAAAGTGAAAGTAGAACGCGGGGGTCGAACCCGGCACCCTTTGGTTCAGATGCACACGTTCTTACCACTGAACCACCGAGGCTCTCATTGTTACTTGAATGTAATCACCACAAAGCGTCCATTTGAAGTTTAGATTGTATTAAATTGCAAAGCAGAATACTAAAAATAGCCTAAAGCTATTCATAGTGATCAATTTGTTATTAAAAAATATCGAGTTAAGTAATTACTTTCATAATAAATATGAATTTAATATGTAAACTCAATTACATACCTTTTGTGTTAGCTTTCTTTGGTGCAATTTTAAATCACTATTTTACACTGTTAATGTATCAATTGAATACCCAAGCTAATTAAATAATTCTCTATAATTACTTTCTCTCTGACCAGAATAAGCTCGGTCAAAGACTTGCCTTTAATTTCTCTCTATATTTTTCTTAACCTTTATTAACTAACTTTTTACGAAAAAATTTCTTTGATAAAAATTCGTTATTACATCCTACGTTTTTTGCTGTTGTAGACCTGGAAAAAGCGTTCGATAAGGTGTAATCGAAAATATTCTCTCATATAACGAAGAGAGCTGGACTATATTGGAGAGATAGCGGCATTATCCTCAATCTAGCCTCACATCAAACTACCATAATAGTTATTAACTAATATGACATTGACTGGATGGTGTGTTAACAAGAACTAACCAAAAATCAATATGATGAAAGCGCACGTACTGAATATAATAATTATATGACTGCAAAAATGTGTATATAGCCAAAGAGCTAACAACTTCAACAAGTCGAAATGTTTACGTGCTTTGGGAGTATTATGAATGATCGTAAATGTAACAAAGAACTGAAAAGGTGGATCGGGGTTTCAAAGCAACCATTCAATAGACAAAATACTCTTCTCACTAATAAATATTACCGAAGGGTACTGGGTTCGATCCCAGGGTACTCCTTTCACTTTTTCAGTACAAACTGTAACGTTAACATCAGCCGAGGTTCTGGCATTGTATTTGAACAAGTTGAATGTCTGCACGTTCCGCCCTTCGGAGGGGGCGTAAAGCCGTCGGTCCCGTGTTCATGCGATGTTGGGCACGTTAAAGATCCCTACCCTCCTTACAGAAAGGCAGGGGTTCGGCCAAATTTCCAGGATAGTGAGGTGAAACTGCTCCCTGGCGTCGGTGATTGGCCATAGTCGCGGAAATAGGCCGACGTTAAACAACACACACACACAAATATATATATATATATATATATATATATATATATATATATATATATATATATATATATATATATATATATATAGAGCGAAACATGAAGAGAATAGAAGCATTTAAAATTTAAGCCAAGCTTTAGATACAGTGAGACAAGCAAGAGAAAAATTTAGAAGATGGGCAAGACTTGAAGAAAGCTCTATAGTAAAGTGCGGGTGAATTTCATCAGTTTCGCAGCCGAAATATTTTAGCTCTATCAAAAAAAAACTTAAAATCAATGTAATTTGTCTTAAAATACTTAATTTTATTTGTCAAATTGTAACAAAATGTACCTAAAGAGAAATTAGGTAAATTGCTTTTCTTTAGAATAATTTCAAAATAATTTATATAAACACTGAGGCTGAAAAGAAACTGCGATTTGTTAAAGATTTTGCATTACTTTGTTATTTTAAATAGCTTTGTATCTTCAATGAACATAGATTCATTTAGTGGGTCGAAGAAACACAATTTGATTTACGACAGTTTAATTGAAGTAATAGAAGATACCAGCATATGTTATCAAAATGCATTAAAAACATTAGCAACGTAAGTAGTCATTCTTACGCTTTAAACTCAGAGTTTTACCACTTGTATGTTTTTGTTGATCATAGGTTATATTTCCTTTTTGTTTGATCATCATAATCGATGAAATACAGTTTTCAGCCATCCGTCTTGACAGAGAACCGACCTCATCTCTGGAACTAGTGTGACCAATGAAAGGGTAGAACCGCGGAAGATAATAATGTTCAATTCCATAATGGTGACCAGGAAGAGACAGTCTTTTAACAATGGTTGTTTATCGCGGACAACTGGCAGCGTATCAAATAGTCTTATCTATATTGTTCAAGTGACAAACAATACTCTTATTGTATTTGGATGCCTGCAACCATAATATTTAAAGGAAACGCAATTCTTAGCATACAGTTTTCCGTAGACATACCTATAGATTGGGAACTGCATGTTTTTGTGTCGTTACGTCACATCTTTAACCAAATTCATATTGATTGCTACATTGTTTTGTTGCATTAACGTGATTATGATGAGATGAATAATGACGATAGATTCGTCATGAATATATTATACATGTATATGTGTATACTGCCTGAAGAACTCCCCACAAGCTGTGCGGAGATTTATAGCCGAAACCTGCATTAATAATTAACAAAATTTATCAAATATGATTGTTAGGTTATTAAAACCACATTTTTGGTTGTTTCGTAATATTTAGAGAGTGGTCCAAAATCCATTACTGTTTCTGAAAGAAGTAATCTAAAATTCCTAGTTATAGTTTTTCACTGCAAACTATATTTATAATTATTAGTTATGAACGAAAATTACTTATAATAAATAGAGACCTTTAGAACAAATAGCCCTGCTTTAACTACATATAGATTCATACTTAAAGTGTGCTAAAAGAGGTGATAGAAGAAATATGCTTGCTGAAAGAAATTAAAAGAACTATAGCAAGATATTTTGGACAAAATAATAAAATAACTTCCCAACAACATTATCTGAGACAAATGTTGAAAAAAAAAGGGAAAGGGTAGACCAAGAAGAGAAGTTCTAGGAAACCTGGCCGAATCGATTACCTGCGGAAGCTACAGTGAAATGAAAAGTGGTGTAAGAGAAAGAGAGAGAGAGAGAGAGAGAGAGAGAGAGAGAGAGAGAGAGAGAGAGAGAGAGAGAGTCATGGTTGCAATCCAAAGCGACTGTAATGAACATCTTAAAGAACTGAGGCAAATGTTATTGTTTATTAGCTTAGCTTAACCGACATATGTTTTTACATTAAGTGTAAGACTAAAATGAAAATGTTATTTTTCTAATTTTATATATATATATATATATATATATATATATATATATATATATATATATATATATATATATAAACATATAAAAATTGAAACTGACTCTCAATGTGGGTTCTAAGCTCGCGGTCATTTGAAGGAATTTTTTCAAAAGTCAAAAGTCGGGATCTTCTCATTAGTAATTTTTTTAAAAAGAAAATTCACTAAAAAGAATAGCACCGAAAATAGTGTTGTTCCAAAAAAGTTAACACAACTTTTTCAAGCCTAAGCCGTTGATAACTGAAAGGTTGGTAACACCTGTGAATCGTAAAAATGAAATATATCCTAGTCGAGGAAAAAATTAGACGGTAACTCAAAAACAAGCTTTGACTTTTGAAAAACAAGCAAAGGGTAAGTAGTATAGGGCTCAGATAGACAGCAACAGAACCAGCACAAAGTCTTGGGAAAGTTCACAAAGGGTAAAAAAAAAAGGAAATGTACAGATAGCATCAGCAAACTGAAGGATGTAGCGTGTAGTTTGATAACTCATAGCCAGAAGATTGCAAAAGTATTCAAAACTCATTTTTTCTGGGTTAGAAAAAAGCTGATAAACAACCTAGAAGGTAAAAGACCAAATGGGCAGTATGAAAAAGATGGATCGCTGTGTCAAAACTCCATATTTTAAAACCTGTCACTAACCATGAAGTGCAACAGGTTATAGTTAGCCTTAAAACCGGGACATCCCCTGGTATTGATATACTCTGCTCTAACAATATTAAGCAAACATCTGAATCGAATTCCCATCAATTAGCATATCTAATAAACAAAATATTACTTACGGCAATCTCTGCAAAATCATTTAAAATAGGCGTCATCAAACCGCGTCATAAAAATGGAATCGACTCCAATGTGGATAACCACTGACCAACCAACTTAGCAAAACTATTTGCAGAGGCTTTAAAAATAAAACTAGCCAATTTTATTGCAAAACACAGCTCGCCATCATCAAAACAGTTTGGCTCCCGCGACAGCAGCTCTATATAAAATGCGGCCACCCATCTAACGACTAAGATATATGAAGCAATTGTGACGAGGTCTTTGCTTGCAGATCGTTTTTTTCGGTAAAACGGATTGATGGTTACTATCGGATGATCTCGGGAGTCAGATTTTAAAAGGTTGAGGATGTCTGCGACCTCTTCACTAAGGACCGACCTATGTAACGATCAAACTACCTGGGTAACTTTGTGGAGAAGGGTTCGGTGGCCTTTATGTGACCCCCGAGTAAGCGGTTTTTATTCGCTGACTCGGCGTTATCCGACCACTTCTGTCCTATCAAAAGATGTAGCAGATTTGGTAGTTACAAGTTGGGGGTTAAATACTAATTGAATAATGCCGTTAGTTACCCAACCCTATATTTTAGACCAAAAACTATTTACAATATATATACAATAATATTTACAAACTATATACAATTAATGTGTACAGTTAGTTACATTAGCCAGAACTCGCCTATCTATAAAGCGGCAAGAGCTAGCGTTTGGTGAAGCGTACTGAGTCGACAAAGTACACAGCGCAAGTCAAGGCAAAAGTGTTATTAAAAATATCTGTCACAACAACGAGCGCACGGACGGGAAGTTTAAGAAGGGAAGAGATGGGATATAAGTTCCTGGACGACGTATGCGGAGTTTGAATCCGCAGCATCTCCGCTAGGGTGAAATCAGGACACAAGCATATTGACTACTTTAGCGAGCTGTGAAACCTCCGCGTCCTCACCAAAATAAGACAAGAGTTCCTAATGTATGGGGCGGAAAGCTCGAAGCTAGATAAAGTGCAAGGGGTGACGTGAAATAGACCGGTTACTTAGAGTGACCTAGATCGGCTGTGAATCCTCAGCGTCCCTATCAGGATAAATCCAAGATGGGAATATCTTGATTATTTAAGTGAGCTGTGAATTCTCAGCATCCTCACAAAAATAATACAAGATACTGTAACATACCGGGCCATATGGAGGTACAGCGATAGGTAGCACGTTACTAAAATATCCCGATTGCTAAAATTTGACTGAGCTAGGAAAATTAAAAGTAGGAAAATTCGCCACAAAATATGAATTAATTAAAACGTATAATTTCTGACCTATGATAATATTTCTGTACAGCGAAATAAGCCAAACCTGGTTTGATCGGACGGAAAGCGAAATCGGTGCGGAATCGGTACGGCCATGGACGGACTGCTGACAACTCACTGTTGTAGGCTTACTGGCAGAACTAATACTACCTTTCTACCTCGTGCGGTGTTGCCTTTTATATGATATTGAGGGCAGATCAAAATCTCCGCGTGGATTGGAATTCTAATAATCTTATGAAGGCTAGATAAGATAATAAACACGAAATACACGTTTAATTAAATGAAAACTGCTTTAAAAATATTTAACGGTGCAAATAATTTACGACATATTTATATTATTTGTATTTTGTTATTTTGCGTTTAATTAATTATTTAATCAGACGTTACGCGTTTTATAATAGTACAATAGAAAATAATGCTTCATCACACAATATATAGTTTAACTCCAAGTTAAGCCTTTGTAAATTTGAAAAAAAGCCTTTAAAGCAATAAGTACTCAAAATTATTACAGAAATGAGACGTAATGGGATTTAGAGGTGTGATCTATAGGTTAATTAAAAGTTACCTTGAGGAACGCAAACCGGTTATTACTTTAAGTGGTAAATCTAGCTCAATAAGCACTGTACGGAGCTCCTCAGGGTGCGGTCATGGGTTCACACCATGCATGAGGTATGGCAAGTTTTGCCAATTACACTGCCATAATCTTCGAAGGCAAAACATTGAAACAACTTAAAGTAGAGACAGATAAATTTACAGTTATCAAGTTTTGGCTTAAAATTGTCAAAATCTTAAAGCAGAGTAGACGAGATATTTAAGTGTACAACTTGACGGACATTTAAGGTGGTATCTACACGTCAAAATCTTTGTTAAAAAATTTCGACCATTATTTTCAAAATTTAGATTCATTAGAGATATATTAAAAAAAGAGAAATCAAAAATGTTTATTGTGCATGGTTCAATCGCAACTAAAATACGCTTTACTAGTGTAGGTGGAGTGAAACACATTTGAGCGACCTAAACATTGTGCAAAACCGCATACGTAAGATAATTTATGCAAAGTCAGATATTTAACCAAGCACCGCTATATATATATATATATATATATATATATATATATATATATATATATATATATATATATATATATACATATATATATATATATATGATATATATATATATATATATATATATATATATATATATATATATATATATATATATATATATATATATATATATATATATATATATATATATATGAGACACAACTTATGAGTGTAAAACAACTATTAACTATTTTTAAATGTTTAAATGCTGACAAATATAAAATGTAATAAACTTGATGGTCCAAGATGTTATACCTACCTCAAGAAGAAAATTTGAGATGTTGTGCCCACTGAGGTAAAAAATATAAAAACACTCCCGCGGTTTAAAAGCCGCTTAAATGCCTGGATAACGAATATACTACCTTTAGCTCTGTTCTAAGTAAAATATGTACTCGTTACCTTAAATAATTAGCCCTTATTTAAACAGAGTCTTTGTACAGAGTTTAAACTAGCTTAGCACTGCCAAATTATACACCTATGGACAAAATTGTTTGTAACAATTTTTAGTGGTAGCCGGTTGAGGCCTGTTGTTGACCTGACTTAATCACAAACAAGACTGATCAGAAAGCCTTCATGAGATTACGCAGTTTATTAAATAGTAAAGCTTTTAGCGAATTTTTTTTAATGTAATAGAGAAGTATAGATGGTGGGACTTTTTTTCAAATGAGCGCCAGTCTGATCGGACCAGTTTCGCCGGAAAAAAAGAACTTTTCCGGAAAAAAATTTGTATCTCAAAAAATTACAATTGTTATTATATGCAGATTACCTATTTAAATTTAATAATTGGTTCGTTTATTTGTTTCAGAATCCTCTATTTATTATAGTGTATACCACTTACAAACCAGAATGCCATAAAAAGGTACAACTGAACCATAAATCTGTAAATACGCTGTAGCATATTACCAAACATAGAACAAAACTGAAAATTACACCATTCTGAATAATTATACATGTTTGAAGTTCTGCCATTCATAATAAGATGAAATTCACTTACCTGTTGTAAAGAGAACAATAGCTTTTAAGCAGGAGTACTCCGCTGAGTCAACATGGAGAGCTTTTAGCTTTTCCACTTGTTCCTGAAAACAAGAAATTCGACATAAATTTTACTAAGATCAATAGCCATTGTTATAGTACAGGACATACCCGTAGTTTGTCGCTAGTACGTTAAAGTAAATTTATTTTTACTGAGTTCGATAGTATTTTGTAAGCATATCTATAAAATGCACAATAGCATTCATGATCCAGTGATATATCTTTTTGAGGTAGTACTCCAAACATGAGAACAATATATATATATATATATATATATATATATATATATATATATATATATATATATATATATATATATATATATATATATATATATATATACACCCAAGTTTTGAAATTTGTTATGGAATATTTTATCAGCTGTGTGAGTTTGTCAACTTCGTAAGTCACAATTTCTGTATAAACAAGTCTTTGTAGAGTTTCAACTAAAAATTCTAGTAATGTCATCGCTCAGGTAATTCATTTGCTTGGTTCTTAGTGACAAGAGCTTAGAAATAAACCTTAAGTAAACTAAAAAAAAGTGTATTTTCATAGGTATAACATATAAGTATCGATTTTTTGAGGCTATGCCATATGTTTGCGCACAGTAAATGTATCTATAAGTGCTACATGCCGGACGTAATCAACGATTTTAAAAGTAGATGAGGATGTTGTATGACCTATCCAAAATTTACGAAGGGTAACTTAACTAGGTCACCTGGCACCTAAAGACCGCGTCCCATTTAAACTTGACCACCACAGGTTTTCAGATATCTTATTATAAATTGTATTTAAAGGCTGAGTAGCCGAGTTTGCAAGGCGGATAACTTGCAGAGTTCGATTTAAGAGGTTCCTGGTTCATGCCCCATATTTAGACTGTCGGCTTATTCCACTCGACTCGAATGTGGAAGTGCTGGTTTCTGGTGAATTATAGGTGGTGTATTTTGTCTATACTATGTGCGTGTAAGTATCCTCTGCACAAGTCTAAGAACCTAGGGTGCGGAGCTTGTCTATTGTGGTATATTGATTTATATGTTAACAAATTTATATAGTGTAAATTAAACGATAGTTTCCTGTATCATACTGTTCCGCTTTTGGGCACAATTTGACCTCTGGACCATTTTCCAGAAAGAAGGAAGAACACATGACGTAAAACAGGAGAGAGTCATCATCGTAATGCCAAAAAGGAATCCAATGAAACTGAATATTTACATACTTCCAATGTTGGAAGGCAATATTTAAAAATTCAACAGTACTTCTGATATTATATAAGCCACAGATACCCTCACAGTTCGAATCTTGTTCTCGAGATTGATGTGTTACCCTTATAACTACATCACATCAATTTTATCTGAGAAAAAGCTGTTTTTTAAGGCAATTTATGCGTCACCGACAAACTGTATTTTCATAATAATCAGTAATGCTGAGATCTCTATATTTTCTTACTAACATCGACATTGTTCGTTATAAACTTCTTCTCTGCTTTACTCTCCCGTAAGCTGGAATCTAAAAATCAACTAATCAAAAACTAACAGCCATTGCACAACAACAAACTCCATCTTTGGAACATACAACGTATGCCTTTCATAAAATATTCATTGATAAGCAATAAAATTGGTGACCACCTATGCTTCAACGCATCTTCCAGATTCATAAAAAATGACTATAAGAGTAATTTATATTTAAATTTAGAGAAGGAACGCTGGTCAGGTCAGGTCAGGTCAGGTCAGGTCAGGTCAGGTCAGGTCAGGTCAGGACTTTGTCAGCATGACCTTTAAGATATATTGAGTTGCTCTCATGTAAATATGTGGACTACTCTGTCTTTGTCTCCTTTATTAGAGTATACAGCCTAGACAGAGGCTCATTCGTGTAGTTTTTAGCCTTTGGTTTTTCTTGCCTGAGCGACTGGAACCTCAACCTCGTTACGCCTTTGCATTAGCACAGTACAGAGAGTGAGCTTTCGTCTTCTTCTTGGCAGAAGGTTTCTGCAGTAGGGCGACAACGATGCCTTCTTTTTATGACTCTCAAGCACACTATAGCCGAAGCAACCTTAGCATAATTAGGATATACTTTCCTTCTCCACCTCCATAGTGGTTATCTGCCCTTTGGCTATATGCATCATAAATGAAGTTATATGATAACAATAACGGTTACAACAAAGTGATTCCAATTTTGTAATTTTATTTATACATTATATTAACTTGTAGTATACCGCTTATGATAAAATTGATAAAAAAATCGTAATAATAAATTATTAACATTCGTACTTACTTGGAATATTCTAATATGATCCATAAACTGAACAACCCTGTCTGCACACATGGGAGATGCGTGAAGACCGGCGGCGGCAATTAAAGGGGCAACATGTAAGGGCATTGAACATTGGCTAGCATTAAGAACAAATAATTCCGACCACACTAACCTCAGCAGCGCTACCTGTAATAGACAAGAAATTTCACATTTAGTATGTAACATTTATTGCCATAAACACTAATATGTATAAACGGCACTATTAAAGATAAGTTTAGTGGGCAATCCTCAACCTTTTAGTGTTGGAACTCAAGTTTTAAGGTCACTTTTAATACCGCTTTCCCCCAATAATGTTTAGAAGGCCTATTATATTGTTTCTATATCTACGTTTCTTGTGCTATTGCTCCGCGACAGGAAGGCTAAAGTTTGACACAAACGGGAAAATACGACGCATAGGTCAACAAGCATCATCTTACAGCACCTCCTCTATGTAAAAATACCACAAATATTTAATCTTGCACTTCACTGTCCAGGGGTCATCCTGTTTTTCAAAAGAATGACAAAAACATGGCTAACAATTATAGACTCGTATGCATCAGGCCTTGGATGACTTTTTTTAAGAACTAATATATTATAAAATATATTCTCATGTACATAATCTTATAAGCCCGTCTTAACACAAAATTATCAAAGGTGGCTCCAGTGTTACAAACTTATTTTGCTTCGTTCAGTTTGTCTTTGAAGCGTTCTACAGTACAGTGAATCTCAAGTAATCTTAATTGATTTTGAATTGAATTGGTTAACCACAATCTCCTTCTCTCAAGACTTTTTTTATTAGGATTATCTACAGCAGCATTAATTGACTTTTCCGTAGTTACCTTTATGATTGGAAACAATACATTGCTTATCACTGTTCTGATATTTACTGGGTATCTGAGTATCTGTTGTACTTCAAGGTTCCACATAGAACTCAATTGGTTAAATCTTTAACTGCAGGGAATATTCATATTTATTGGGTATAGGCGACAAAATAAATCCTTTTTCTCTGAACTTCTGGGAAACAATGTATAGTGCAAAACTTCGAAATGTTAATAAATAAGAATAAATGCTAATGGCAAAAAGCCACAGCCATAATTCGAGCAACAACAACAACAAGAATGAATAGAAACTAAATACAGGACAAGCAACACATCAAATTTTTAACTGCAACTATTGAAAATAATTTAACGATGTTACCTATCTTAGAAAGCGTTTTAAAATCGACAAACACAAGGTCCGATGCAACACTTAATCGTTGTACAACCAAGAAATACATTTCGTATACTTGTTTGTGTGTTTACGTACTAGTTTGGCGAAATACAATTTTTATAATAGCTGCATTGGAGACAAAATATGGGTCTTGCTTATACATTAAAAGCCTGGACGCAGCAAGTGCGTTATGGTAGTGAATTTTCATAGAAATGATCTGGCACAAAATATTTTATTATAACTTTTTTTCCTTGTAACATAGAATTCTAAGATTTGGTGTATAGTTTACCTATTATATTATTAACCTACCTACCAAATTTGGTTATCATAGATTTTTTATTTTTTGAGATAATTTTTTTTCTAATTCCGATTTTCCTGATTAACGAACTTATCCAAGCCATTTACAAAAGGAACGTACAAGGCAAATTTGATCAAAATCGGCCATTATTTTGATGAGATAAAAATTTGGTCGAATGAAAACTCAAAACTTTCCCGGAAAACCTCATCCGATTTCCCTGACTAACAAACTTATCCAAGCCATTTACAAAGAGAAGGTACGTGCCAAATTTTATCAAAATCGGTCCACTATTTTTTGAGTTATCGGTGTGATACATACATACATACATACATATATATATATATATATATATATATATATATATATATATATATATATATATATATATATATATATACATCTATATATATATATATATATATATATATATATATATATATATATATATATATATATATAAACATATAAATATGGAATTTTTTCTACGAAAATTCACTAAAAGAAAACTGCTTTTTTTATCGGGTTCCAATAATTGATTTTTTAATTGTGTTTGTTTCTTTGCATGTCTCATTCGTGCTTTCCTAAGGAAACGCGCCCCGCAGGATGAGAATCGCTAACTTAAGGAGACCTGAAAGCTATTCAGTATACTCTCGATTATTAGTGTGCAGATTATCCGTGCTGAGAAATTGATCGAAATTTGAAATCAGGAATAGATCGAAAATTCAATTTTTTCCCCTCTCGCACAAATACAATAAATATCCCTAATAAAAACCAACGACCATCTAAGTACGAGTCTGTCTATTATAGTTACTACGTTGCAAAATCCATGAGGAAAATAAAACTGTGAAATTCGTTAGAACCTGTAGTAGTGTAGTAGTATGTATATGCATAATAAACTGTCACAGATTGCTTATTTTGCTCTGATGAATTTCTATTTATCTCTGAAAGTGTCACTGTCACTACAATAGGAACGCCGAGAAATGTTTATATCCGGGAATGTTTATGTTAAGGTTATAAATTTTAATTGCTCCTATTTTTACACTTGATCTCATTCGTGATTGTATGGGCGGCAGGGCAGAAACGAATAAGATAAACTTTTCTTGAAAAAGACACAGCTGTTAAACATTCTGCATGCATTTTCTTTCCAATTCATGAAGGCTACCGAAATGGCTTAGTTGGTCAGTTGATTTTCGATCGCAAAGCGAGTTTGTGTGTTCACGGTCTATTTTCTATCAAATGTGGTATACACACAGCATGTCGCTGAAATGAAAAAACACGTTTTAACCATGAAACAAAAACTTGAAATCATCATAATGGAAAGCTTTTCATTGAACCTCTATGATTTTGATGTGTGTGTGAACACACACACACACACACACACACACACACACACACACACACACACACACACACACACACATATATATATATATATATATATATATATATATATATATATATATATATATATATATATATATATATATATATATATATACATATATATATATATATATATATATATATATATATATATATATATATATATATATAATTAGGTTCGTAGGCTTGAGACACGTTGACGTTTTGAAAAGTAAATAGGAGATGAAAAAAAGGAGTACTAGAGCATAAGAACTAAACACAGTCATGGGTAAAAAGAATTTAGTCATCTCGAAAATCATTTAAATTTCTACTTAATTTACTTATGTTTAAAACACATTAACGCGTCATTTATTAACTAGATATGGAGGTCGTTCACTGTTAAAACAAATCGTACAAGTGATTTACATAAGATTGTACTTCCTTTCCTACTTTTTCAACTTATAGGCGATTTTTTCTAGCACTCTGTCTACCACAAAAATTCTTATTAAGTGACGATATGCGCTTTAAAAAATGTTTGTCAAAGCTTTGTTAATTTTTTTTGTGACAAAATGTTTTATCATACACAAACAACCAACACGACGTGCCACTCTCGGTTTTACTAGCTGAACCCCGTTCCACTGCACCACAAATCGTAATATTGTTTGGCGATGACTGTACAGTGGTAAGATATGATGTAAGTAACAGAGTTTCTTCAAAATTAACTTAGTGCAAGATAATGGAAATAACTAAGGATTTAATGAAATATACTTTAGCGAATTTCATAGAAAATTTAAGGCTCTTGTGTCTTATTTAAAATTAGCCTTTTTTTTTAGAAAAAAACCTGTCGTGTTTACAAAGTTTTTAATTTTCACAAAGGCTTTTGATATGGTCCTTTTTGTTGTAAGGGTGTAAATCTACTGAAAAAAATAAAATAAATCTTAAGATTGGGAAACAACCCTTTAGTCGTCTTTTGTGTCTTTCCAACTTGTCGCTGATGTAATTTTAAAGCTTTACCCTATCAATACAATTTTTATAGGAGCTTTTATTGCGGTTCCTTACAAGTTAGATACTAACCTGATCTGTCACCTGGAGGTCTGGAAAGAAAGGTATATTCCTAGCCCACTCCACTGCGGAAAACAATAACCTAGCTGCTAATTCACAAATATTGTCTATTCCCATAATATTATTAGCTTGGATACACTGTCCATACCGACTAGTTGGATACGGTTCCGCTCTTAATAACAAGGATATGTAACTGCTGAGGTAAGTGTGATTACTTAGAGAAGTTGTTACAGAATCTGTAGAGTTTAAAAATTGGTTGGGTAATCCTGTGAGAGCTGGTTGAGACGGTGGTACCCTACCACGCTGGACGGCTGAAAAGAAGCAAAAAGTAAAAATCAAACATTAAAACAACATAAAATGGCTAAATATAGTAATTTATGAGAGGTACACTATATAGAAATTCAATGGCAGTACATGTAAGCACACATATATAACAACATTTACAATAAAATCTACATGGTCTTATTCTAAATTGACTTAATTTTTAGAAACATTGTTTGACCTTGGTCAATTATTTCACTTATTCACTTTTTGAAACATTTAAGTTTCACAGCTAGTTATTAGCCGAAAAGCTTTGATTAACTTTCATCAAATGGTTTCATTTAAGTTAAACTATTAAAATGACACCAGTTCAATGAAACTCGGCAAGTGCCTTTCTTTAATTAATGGCTTGGATGAGTTCGTTATCTTGGAAAATCTTACAGGGTTTTCTAAAAAAAATTTAGTTTTCTTTCGAAAAAAAATTTTTTCTCTGAAAATTACAAAGCTGTTTTAATAAAATGTACTATATATGTTGCATTGGGAGATACCTTAATAGGTACCAAAATTTAACTTTCTAAGTTTATAGAAAATTGAGTTATCCAAATTTTGAATTTTCTCTCGAAAAAATTTTTTTCTCCGAATATTACAAACTTATTTTAATGAAGTTCGATGGGTATCTTGCCACGGGAAAGACCTTACTACATACCAAAATTAAACTTTCTAAGTAAAGAGAAAATTGAGTTATTCAAGTTTGAAGCATTTAATACAAATTCACTACCATAACGCACTTCCTGCGTCCCGAACTTTTTTAATTGAATTGTGGTGATTTGGGTTCTGCAAGCTTACTTATCAGGAAGCTACCTACCAAATTTTCTCATAATCGGCCTATTAGGTTTTGTGTTGTCGATGTACACACATACACACGCGCGCGCACGCACGCGCACACACACACACACACACACGCACTTCCAAGCACGGACCCCCACACACACGCACTCACGCACGCACACATTTATTATATTAGTACTACTAGTATATACAGGTGTTGCATAAATGAAATAGCACGTCAACGTAACCTTTTTTAAATGGAACACCCTGTATATTATTGCATTTTTGGATTCCTTCAAAAATTCTAGATATGTTGCATGTATGATGTCATGTATGTATCTTTAACTATTTACCAATTATTGGCAATTGAAAATTAGACATTTTCAATGGAAATAAAAAGTATGGACGCAGCAAGTGCCTCATGGTAGTGAATTTTCATAAAAATATTTTTAATGCTTAGCAAGTATGTTTTTTAAGAAAACAGGAATCAGATTTGATTGCCAGTATAACCTATATAGTAGAAACAATGTACCATATTTCATCTAAATAACTTTATTGTTCGAAAAAGTACAATAATGTTCCGAAACTAGACTTAAAGTGATCCCGAAAACACTGGTCCCATTTTCCTGGCCAACGAAACTCTTCAAATTATTTACCCACCTGCCAAGATATAATTATTCACAAGAAGGTTTTCGACAAAACCTCACAGAGAAAATTCTTTTGCCTGACGATGCTATGAAAAAAAAAGAAACTGGTTGCAGAGAAGAAAAAAAAACACTTCGGAAGTCACAGAAAAAATCTTCACATCTGTGTTAACTACTGAACATTTTTACCAACTATGGGCAACAAGAGCAGCTGTTAAAATGGAACTTAGAGTCTTAAAAGTCTTTATCCTCAGCAAGTGCGTTATGGTAGGGAATTTTCATAAAAATGTTTTTAGTGCTTAGCAAGTATGTTTGTTTTTAAGAAGAAAGGCATCAAATTTGATTGCCAGTATAACCTATATTATAGTAAAAGCAATGGACCATATTTCATCTAAATAACTTTATAGTTCGAAAAAGTACAATAATGTTCCGAAAATAAATTTCAAATGTTCCCGAAAAAACTGGTCCCATTTTCCTGGCCAACGAAACTTTTCAGATTATTTACCCACCTGCCAAGATATAATTACAAGCAGATTTTCGACGAAGCTTTAAAAAAAATTACATGAAAATTTGAATTTTTTTTTACGAAAATCCGAAAATAATCTGTTTGCAGGAAATCCTTTCAAACATTATTTTCGACGAATTTCGTTAAAAAAAATGTTGCATCCAAACTTCATTGAATAATTTTTCGCATCAAAATCGGACGATGTTTACCGGGAAAATTTTCAGTTTTCTTTCAAAAAAAAATTTTTCTCCGAAAGTAACAAAGCTGCTTTAATGAAATTCACTATATATGTTGCCTTGGGAGAGATCTTACTACGTACCAAAATTTAACTTTCTAAGTTTATATAAAATTTAGTTATTCAAATTTTAAATTTTCTTTCGAAAAAAATTTTTTTCTCCAAAAATTACACAGTTATTTTAATGAAATTTGGTAGATATCTTGCCCTAGGAAAGACCTTACCACATACCAAAATTAAACTTTCCAAGTTTATAGAAAATTTAGTTATTCAAGCATTTAATAAAAATTCACTACCATAACGCACTTTCTGGTCCCGAGTTTTTATTCTATTTAAATTATGATATTCTTTTTAATACATATTGTTCTGCACTTGGTATGGAATTATGTTGTGTCACTTCGTCCAGCCGTGGATATATTTTAATTATAGGTACGTCCCATATGGATGTATTAGTTTATTTTGATTTGTGGATGTAATTTCATAGAATTTAAGATAAATCTAAATGTATTATACCTTAATTCTCTGTTAATTTGCAATAAAAGCCCATAAAGCAAATTGAAAAACAGGTTCCACTGCAAATTATCTCTGTATACTTCTTTGGAATGCAGTTTTCTCCGTTTTGACACACTTTAAGCTGCATTAAGGACGACTTTCGTTTAAACACTAAATACTTTTGGAACTGAAATTCACACTTTCATAGGAATGCTGAAATTCTTTAAAAATTAAGTCTATGTTTTTTACATATAAGGTAGATTATGCATAATCTATAAACATACGTCGAATAACATCGAAAAATATTTGTCACGTCTTCTAGTTTTATATAAAATTTCGTGGAAAAAATTGTTTTTGAACCACTATTGTCAGACTTTAATTTTTTTCAAACGCATGAGAACTAGAACCCCCAGAATCCATATCAAAGGTCCGTTCGAATTTTATATCATCAAAAATTATAGAGTTGTGATTAATGTCAGATTTACACAGCTGTTCGCCATAATGTAGGAGGTTTCTTTACAAAAGTAAAATTCAAAAATCTATGTGGTCGAAACAGCGATCATATATATTATTATTATTATTATTATTATTATTATTATCGACTTTAGCCTGAAGGGCTTTCACACTCCTTCAAAGAGAAACTATCACTCATCCCAGGTATCTCAGATACCAGAGGGACTGAGCTCAGATGGAGCCCTTTCCAAGTTATCGGGTCCTGAACGACAACGCGACACATCCCCATTTCCCATAAATCTCTGTACTCTGTGGGCAGATTAAAGTATTACCGCCTTCTGCATAACCTTATAAAGGTGCTCTCCAAGGCCTAGTCTCTTAATGTTCTTTCGAAGACTCTTAGGAACCACGACAGTTGACAATAGGACTATCGGGATCACTGGGACACTATCTGCCATCCACTGCCTCTTTACTTACATCTGGAGGTCTCTGTACTTAATGATCTTTTCCTTGTACTTGATCTCTAGATTATTGGTATTCGAAATGGCCACATCGATCAGCGTTGTGTTGTGGGCAACTCGTTGGCCTGTGAGCACGGTCCGATCCCAGTACAACCTGTATCGTGAGATCTCTAGAACTGGATCAGAAATGTTTCTATAGTTGGATACCTTACTAAGATTTAAAAGTCCCAGTTTCAGAGCCAGTTCTTGATGAAGGATTCTCGCAACTGCGTCGTGCCTCTTGTTGCTTGTTGCAGCAAACGCTTGACATCCTCCGGTGACGTGCTGGGTAGTCTCTGATGAATGACACCCAAATCTAAATTTGTCATCTTGGACCAAATTATCTCCAACTATACACTTCAGATAGTTTCTTGTTGGGATGACCCGATCTTGTATGGCCAGCAAAAACCTCTCTGTCTCTGGAGACATATATCCGGACACCATCCAGTAGTTCGACGTCGATTTGTCGAGATGGGACTGGGAGGTCTCATTCAGATGTGACCATGGAGGAGACTTCTGCATCCAAGATCGCAGCTTGTCCGGATCAGTCTGATAGTGCGTTTGTATTTCACTTTCTTTTAATTGTAGCGGTGTTGAATCACCTGCCTCGCATGTGGCACGGCGTAGTTCAGAAGTAACCGCCAGCTGATGCAAATATGTCAGTAGGTTCAATATATGATTGTCTAGCTGTTTGCAATATCCAACACTCCTCCTCCACCTTGGTATCTAGGTAGGGTTACTCGCTCGATGGCACTACAGGGGAGATGCTTTTTCAATTTTGTTAGGACTGTTCGCACCTTCCGTTGTAGATTTTCGATGTCCGTTTTGCTCTAGTTTACAATCCCAAATGAATAGCTAGGAGCAGAAAATGTACATGTATTAATAGCTTTAGTCAGGTTCTTACCGTTGAGATTTGCTCACACCATCTGCTTTACTCGTTTCGTAAACTCATTTGTCAGATTGTTCTTCATTACGGAGTGGTTTATTTTGCTCGCTTGCTGTATTCCCAGGTATTTTCTAACACTCTTCTACATCCGTCGAAGCAATTTGGGGGCTATTCTGCATTATTATTATTATTATTATTATTATTATTATTATTTTATTATTATTATTATTATTATTGTCTTTGTTTCTTCTTTATAAGTACTTAATTGCCGGGGTTTTTGATTAGCCAAGACAAAGAGTACTTGTACACACTGTGAAAAGAGCACGTGTTATGAGGAAGCCAAAACACTCCGGTAACTGGGGTAGGAGTCGCACACTATCAGATAAATCCTACGACCGCCATCCATCACAAACGTATTCGGTGATGCTTATTTATGACATCGAGGCTCAAAAATTTGCGGACAAGGTTAGCAGTGCCCAGAAAAGCAGCCTTCTACATTGTACGCATATGTTTTTCGTAAAGTTTCAACCTCTTCGGATAATCTTGTCATCCTTTTGGAACCAGTTCATTCGCGGACACCACTATTGGAACTATTTCACTTCTCGCAACCTCTGCATGTCTCTCGGCTCAACAGCTAACGGTTGGTATTTCCTTTTCTTCTCAGCAATTGTTGGTACAATGTTGTCATCCATGGGGACCGCAGCATCAATTATTATCGCTTTCTTCGCTAGCTTATTAAATACTAAAATATCAGGTCTGTTGGCCTCTACCGACCTATCAGTAATGATCTCACTGTTCCAAAGAATCCGTGCTCGTTCATTGTTAATTACCTGCTCAGGCTTGCATTTATAATACGGTTGTTCAACCTCTGTGAGTCGGTATCTCTTAGCGATTGCTTGGTGAATCACCTTGGCAACATTATTATGTCTTTGGAGATATTCAGTCCCAGATAGTCACGGACATCCACTGTAGATATGCTGGATTGACTCATTGATTGTCTTACATAAACGCGGCACCTACGATCGATCTGTTGGCCCAGGATGTATTTGCGATAAGCTATTGTCTTGATTACTTGATCTTGAATTGCGAAAATAAAGCCTTCTGTCTCACCTTATAGGCCCCCGGTTCGGAGCCACTCCGTGGAACCCTTTTCATCTATATTGTCTGAAGTAAGTGCTGCGATAAATCTCCCATGAAGTTTCCTGTTTCTCCACGCATCGATACGGTCTTTAACTCTTTAATCTCCTGAGCTAGACCAAATGAGCCGGCATCTTTGTCCTGAGAACAAACAGCTCTATGAAGTTCTGAATCAATGGACAGAAAGTATTGTCGGAGTCTTGCTTCCTGCTGACGACAAGGCGTTTCCAGGCTGAGAAGTCCTCTGCCCGCATTATTTCGAGGTAAGTACAACCTGTGCATGGAACTGTGAGGATGATGGAGCCGGTGTCTTGTAAGCGTCGTTCTTATTTTTCTGTCAAAGGCTTGGAGATATGTATCTGTCCATTTTATTATACCAAAGGTATAAATTGCCACCGGGATGGCCCAGGTATTAACTGCAGAGATTTTATTTCTTGAATTCATGTTTGACCCGCAAATCTTATCCACTCTGGAAAGTACCTTGTTCCGAATTCTATTTCTGGTGTTTATATCAGAGATTCCTAGTAACTGTAGTAACCCCAGGTATTTGTATGCATTCACAGTGCCAAGCTTTTTGATTATCGTGTCTTCAGAGAGCCGTAGATTGTGTTCTTTATACTGAAAGTAACACCACGGCTGCGAACTTTATTTGTGTTTTCAAAGCTTATACCATCCAAAGAATATTGATATTTAATATAGTTGAGGCTTAGACACAAAACTACAAAAAGCGCTTCGAAACATTTAAAGTCACTCAATTACCTGAACACCACTTATTTCAAAGAATAGGGCTTGTAGACGTAAGGAATCTTCAATATATTTAATCTTGATAAAAACATAGAAAAGGTAATTTACCCCCATTTACGTAAAACGCTCAAAAAGATATACAGTTTCAAAACAATATAAAAACAAAAGGGCCCAAAACGCACCCTTGAGGAACATCAGATGAAGCATCAAGCAAATCATATATAAAACAGCAGAAAGAACATACTGCATTTTGTTACCCAAATATGATGTCAAGAATGCTGCAATGGAATCACAAATCCTAGAACTTTTTTGAGTGGACGGCTGATACCACCAAAGACTTTATTAAAATTAATATAAACTGTTTCGACCGTGGTCATTAAAAACACCTGCCGCATATTATCTAAAACACACAATATTTGTCGCAGTTGATCTTTCTGTAACAAACTTATGCTGCTTGACGAAGAGATATAGTTAAATATAAACGCAAAGACCATTTCTCTGGATGCTTGACAACGAAACCGGTTACAGAGAAGAAAACAAGCATTTGTGAAGCCAGATAAATAGTCTCTACGTATGTATTTAGTATGAAACGGTTTGACTAAGGGCAACAGCAATAATTAATGAATTGGAGATAATTTTTTGATATGGGGGTAAACCATACGATCGAAAACGAAGGCCTTAGGAAAATTGGGATTGAGAACCATCTGCCTATAGTTCCCTACTTCTTCCGTGCTTTCACTCTTGTATGTAAATCTGCATTATTATATGCCTGCGTAAACAATGTCTTCAACATAATTCTACAAAGAAATCCAGGGATTATGGTGGTGGGGTCAAGCAGTGTAACATTTGTTTGGTGTGTCAATTAACTGTTTCTTCCGTATGATATTTAGTTTTGTAAGAGCATAATAATGAAATATTTTTTGATTAGACATCTAACAATTTGTAAGATTGCTCATATCATTTCACATAATAGTAGCTGGTATATATATATATATATATATATATATATATATATATATATATATATATATATATATATATATATATATATATATATATATATATATATATATATATGAGACATGCTTGGTTCTCGGGTTAAACCGCGTCCAGAATTTATGGAAACTCGACGTTTCGGCTCCTGTTTTGGAGCCATTTTCAAGAGGTAAAGGAAATATGTAAGGACACTCTAAGGCCTCAATCTGCCTACTCCTTAGAGTGATGGACAAAGGTGGGTAAAGGAAATATGTAAGGACACTCTAAGGCCTCAATCTGCCTACTCCTTAGAGTGGTGGACAAATGTGGGTAAAGGAAATATGTAAGGACACTCTAAGGCCTCAATCTGCCTACTCCTTAGAGTGATGGACAAAGGTGGGTAAAGGAAATATGTAAGGACACTCTAAGGCCTCAATCTGCCTACTCCTTAGAGTGGTGGACAAAGGTAGGTAAAGGAAATATGTAAGGACACTCTAAGGCCTCAATCTGCCTACTCCTTAGAGTGGTGGATAAAGGTAGGTTGGGTTGTTGTAGCTCGACTACGGGGTCTCAATCTGCCTACTCCCCAAATCTCGCTGGAGATCGTCTGTGAGGTCTCAGTGTGTTCAACCCTAGGCCTCAGAGAGATCTGGCAGTTCGTTGCAAGTCTTGTCTTATATAGGTCGTTTCGTCTACCTGTTGCGTCATCAGTGAAAGTAGTGGGGTCACCGTTAATTAAGTGGGGGGATAATGATGCAACAAAATTGTCTGTGGAATTCATTTCCCTTTTGTGTGTTTGCAAAGAAGATATAATAGGTTTCCAAGTAGTCGGAAGGCGAAGACCATCATCTCTCTTATTTAAACAATCGGGACGTTTTTCAATCTCGATTGCTTCGCGGATAATTCTCGTTTTGAAATTGTAAACCGGTGCTATTGTTTTGGCATTATCGAAGTCTATTTTGTGCCCTGTATGAATATGATGCATGGCCAGCGCCGATGAGGGGTCGGATTTTCTAACTGCGAGGGTGTGTTCGTATATTCTATTGTGGATGCGTCTGTTTGTTTGTCCTACGTAAGTTCGGGAACAGTCGGAACAAGGAATTTCGTAAACTCCGTGGGATTCGTTTGGAATCGTATCCTTGGGAGTTTTTATAAGATTTGATACTTTTTGGTCTGTTGTGAATACGGTTTTGATATTATGGGTTCTGAAAATTCGGCTGATTTTGTCGGTGACACCTTTAATGTATGGTAAAAACGCTGTGTGTTGTTGTGTGGACGCTGTTTGTTCTTGTTGTGGTGTAGTGGTTTGTTGTTGTGCGTTTCTAATGTTTCGTAGTATGTGATTGTTGTCGTATCCGTTTTCTAGCAATGTCTGTCTTAAAAAGTTTAATTCTGTCTGTTTGTTGTTGTTGTCCGTTAGTCTAAGGGATCGTGTTACTAATGTTCGAAAAAGTATCAAATCTTATAAAAACTCCCAAGGATACGATTCCAAACGAATCCCACGGAGTTTACGAAATTCCTTGTTCCGACTGTTCCCGAACTTACGTAGGACAAACAAACAGACGCATCCACAATAGAATATACGAACACACCCTCGCAGTTAGAAAATCCGACCCCTCATCGGCGCTGGCCATGCATCATATTCATACAGGGCACAAAATAGACTTCGATAATGCCAAAACAATAGCACCGGTTTACAATTTCAAAACGAGAATTATCCGCGAAGCAATCGAGATTGAAAAACGTCCCGATTGTTTAAATAAGAGAGATGATGGTCTTCGCCTTCCGACTACTTGGAAACCTATTATATCTTCTTTGCAAACACACAAAAGGGAAATGAATTCCACAGACAATTTTGTTGCATCATTATCCCCCCACTTAATTAACGGTGACCCCACTACTTTCACTGATGACGCAACAGGTAGACGAAACGACCTATATAAGACAAGACTTGCAACGAACTGCCAGATCTCTCTGAGGCCTAGGGTTGAACACACTGAGACCTCACAGACGATCTCCAGCGAGATTTGGGGAGTAGGCAGATTGAGACCCCGTAGTCGAGCTACAACAACCCAACCTACCTTTATCCACCACTCTAAGGAGTAGGCAGATTGAGGCCTTAGAGTGTCCTTACATATTTCCTTTACCTACCTTTGTCCACCACTCTAAGGAGTAGGCAGATTGAGGCCTTAGAGTGTCCTTACATATTTCCTTTACCCACCTTTGTCCATCACTCTAAGGAGTAGGCAGATTGAGGCCTTAGAGTGTCCTTACATATTTCCTTTACCCACATTTGTCCACCACTCTAAGGAGTAGGCAGATTGAGGCCTTAGAGTGTCCTTACATATTTCCTTTACCCACCTTTGTCCATCACTCTAAGGAGTAGGCAGATTGAGGCCTTAGAGTGTCCTTACATATTTCCTTTACCTCTTGAAAATGGCTCCAAAACAGGAACCGAAACGTCGAGTTTCCATAAATTCTGGACGCGGTTTAACCCGAGAACCAAGCATGTCTCACATTAAAGACCGCGGAAATCTTTCTGAACATATATATATATATATATATATATATATATATATATATATATATATATATATATATATATATATATATATATATATATATATATATATATATATATATATATATATATATATATATATATATATATATATATATATATATATATATATACCACAGACAAAAAGCTAAACATTTTTCAAAGTCTGCTACATTTAAACTTTGACCTACGAAAATTTTGAAATGATGCATCTTATTCCGTTTTTCTTGAAACTGTGCTCTCGGGGATAGTGTTTTTTATAACATGCTCTTTCAGTGAACTTTTGATTTTGGCTAACAATGTGCGGGCAATATCATTTTAAACACAAGGAGCAAACACAGACATGTTTTAAGCACAATAAAATACTAATTGGCATTCAATATTTGCAATTTAGGTTTATTTCCATAGCCAACTAATTAAAAATATAAAAATGCAAATAATTTTTATCAACAAGACGGATTCAAAAAAATAAGACCTTTCTACGGAGGTCAAAACACTATTATTAACTTATCCACAAATTCAATATGGTTCACATAAAAAAGTTGACTACCGTATCTTAGAATTAATAGGCATGTGTAAATTTTGACGTCATATTTCAAGTCTTCATGTACAAAAAGAGTCGTGTACAAAGGTCATGAAGAAATGTAAAAAAATCTCCAGTTTTTCAAAATGTTCCAGGAAGAGATGCGAATAACGTTTTAAAAAATTATTTTAAGGCTCCAAAATTACGTAAGTTTTTTGTCATCTAACAGACTTCCTAACTCTTTCTAAAATACCCATAAATAATTGTGTGTGTGTACGACAACTCAAAAAATAATTGACAGGTTTTAATTCCTTTTGCTAAAAGTTCGAGTGAATTGGTTAGCTAGCTAAGTTCAACCAGTTTTCCTCAAAAATTTTATGCTTCCTTGGAAAAAATTTTGTATCTTTGAAAACAAAAAGGTATTTGAATCAAATTTGGTACACCAATTGCCCCTATAGATGATGCTATAGGTACTATGTAGTAAATATGAGGTTTCTACGTTGATGACACATCACCGATAAAATGAAATTTGTTTTTTAAACAAAATAAAGCATAAAACGAACTAACCAACTTCTGAGAATAGATTAAGACCGGAACAGCTGAAACAGCGCTTTCATTTGACGTAATATTATGAAATACGTGACTGCATATAATGATTTGTCTGTACGTGTGTTTCTCAAGTTTACATTTCATTTGGTCGTTTAATACAATATTATTCTCACACCAAATATAACGTTTTTGTCTCCGTCATACGTCACCACAGTACTACATTAGCAAGTTTCAGATAATACCTAGTGTTACTACTGTAAGAAAAAAAAAGTATTGCCTAAAACAGGAAAATGACAAAGCAGAATTTTTGTAAGCCTTATATTTATAGTTTAGTTAAAAAGCAGGTACTGAAGTATTTTTTTGTTGTGTGTTTTTTTTTTGTTTTTTTTACGTCGGTCTATTTCCGCGACTATAGACAATCACCGACGCCAGGGAACACTTTCACTTCACTAACCTAGAAATTTTGCCCAACCCCTGCCTTTCTGTAAGGGGGGGTAGGGGTCTTTAACGTGCCCAACATCGCATAGACACGCGATCGACGGCCTTACGCCCCCTCCGAAGGACGGAACATGCAGACATTCAACTATCTCAAATACAATGCCACAACCTCGCGTTGATGTTAATGTTACAGCATGTACTGAAAAAGTGAAAGGAGAACCCTGGGATGGAACCCAGTACCTTACTGTTCAGAGGCACACGTTCTTATCACTTAACCACCGAGGTTCTGTACCTAAGTAAATAAATACTTAAACTCAACCTGAGTGTCGTTGTTTTCCGAAGGAAACTACATTGACAGATAATATACTCGGGTGGTTCGCTATCGCCTTCGGGGGGGCATTCAGCAGCACACGGTGTATCGGCCGTGCCCAACGTTCCTAAACTTCGGTCTAGTCTCTTAGACGCCTGTCTGTACAGCGTGAAGCGCATATAACCTTCCCCCTCCTCTCTCCTTGACCTTTTTATTTTATAATTTATACAAAAATGACAAATATAAAATAAATCTCTTTTGATTAACAAACATTTCGAGCAAGTAAACATTGCCTTTTTGATTCACAAACAAACCATTGTTTGACACTTTTACATATTGGTTATTTCTGCAGTCTGCCTTAATATATTCGCCAAATATCTGCTTCCGCCGTTTGCAAGAACTTCGAATTAGATAATTATTAAAATCAAGCCACCACCGACTGTCAGCTCATTAAATGGAATAAAAATTTTGTTTTTTGTTCGATAGATACAGTGTGCCTTCAGAAGATGATTATTGAAGATTTGGGGGACCGCATAATTTATAGCCACAAAAATGTTTAAAATACTTGACCTGTTAGAGAACATTTGTTGCAATCTCATAACAGCTCAAAAGATATGTGTTTTAGGCATCAAAGAAGTAAATGTGCCTTAGTTAAAAAAGCTTTGTAGTATTTTGAAAATAAAGATTATAATTTAACTCTGCAATGGAGAGAGTTGCCTCTCTTTTGGGAATATGGTAACGACGCCCTTGTTGTCGGTCTTAAGCCCGGAAAAATGAGAAGGGTATTTTCTTCTTAGCATGCCTTGATTTCAACTAGTCTCGAGGCAGTCGCTTTTCTTTTACTCTTTCGTATTTGACAACCCTTTCTACTTTTGTAATATCGGTCATCTTTTGTTTCCTTCTTAACAATGACACGTCTTTTTGCTGTCCACGAAAACCTAAAGCAGGGTGTAAGACAATTTTTCCAGGGCTAAATGGTTGCCGAGTATAAGCTGCGGCGATTGTTTTACTAGGTGCACCAGCCACACCCCCTTATATTAGTGCCTTACTTGAACAAAAGCGGCTCATCGGTGGATTTTTTCCCTGATACTAACGAAAGAAAGGTGGACACTGCAAAATGCTAACCCATTAGAAGACCAAAAGCCCCGGAAAAAACGGACGTGTGGCCTGGCAAAGATCAACATCACTTCTAGGGGGATGGCTACGTGGCTAAACACACAACAGTCCTCCTTATAGGCGCTGGATCCCTGAAATGCAAAAGGATGTCCTGGGAAATCGAATGCAACAGAGGAGGATGAAAGCCTTCAATAACATGGACACATAGATCAAAGTTGGCTACTCCTATGTGGGTGGACGGGACCGCAAATCGTCTTAATAAACGGAGGTATCAAGTTCCTGTAAGGGAATCTTCATCATACTAAGGCTGCTTAGGCTATAGTGTGTGCCCGACATCATAAAAAGAAGACATAGGTTTAACCGGTGAGCTAAATGCTGAAGCTACAATAGGGAGCATCTGTTTAGACTGTGTACTTTAATAATAATATAACGCTGGACAGAGTGCTTTGGAAATTTACATGGGAGAAAGGTCGTGGTGACAAAGGACGTGAATCTAAAAATCCAAAAAACCAAAATTAGGAATTATGACGAAACGTTTGTATCTGCCAAACAAATGTCTAATAATGCATTTCAGTGCAAATTTACAAACCAACAGTATTCTCAAATAAGGCAAAATTTGTCAAAATAAAACATACTTTATGTTGTCTTTAGTTAATTGAGAGAAAGTCAGTAGTTGATCAAATTTTATCAAATTGCTAAATTCAAAGTTCTATATCTTGCGAAAGTGCTCGAAGTTAGCGCAACGGGTGCCACACCTGCTTGCTGTGTATATACTGAAAGATAACAACTACAAAGACCCTGGCATTGTGCCTGCGCAAACTGAATGTCTGCAAGTTCCGTCATTTGCAGGGTTCGGTATGCCGTGGACCGAAAATTTCTTCAGATGAGAAAGGTACCTGCCAAATTTCGTTACAATCAGCCAATTCTTTTTTGAGTTATCTATATATATATATATATATATATATATATATATATATATATATATATATATATATATATATATATATATATATATATATATATATATATATATATATATATTCCTTTTGTAAGTGGCTTGGATAAGTTCGTTATTCAGCAAAAAGGTCTGGATGCAGCAAGTGCGTTATGGTAGTGAATTTTCATAAAAATCTTTTTATTGAAAATATGTGTTTTCTTTTTAAGAAAGCATGCATAAATTTTGGTTACCAGTATAACATGTATAGTAAAAACAATGTGCCATGTTTCATAAAAATAACTTTATTGTGTGAAAATGTACAAAAATTTCCAAAAGTAAACTTAAAGTGTTCCCGGAAAAACTCGTTTCTTGGTCAACCTTATAGGTTAATAGCAAATTGGCCTATCCAAATATGAAGCATTTGATCAAAATTCGCTACCACAACGCTCTTGCTGCATCCAGAATTTCTTTTATTACAAAAACATGCATTATATTTCGATGGAAAATGCAAAAATGCAATAACATAAGGCGTGTTTGAGTAAAAAAAAAGCAAATTTGTATCACCAACGACTTATGGGCCACACTGTGATTGTAGAAATATTTTTTAAGATGTAGCTCAAGACACCCTATAATTTATATATACAATTTTTTTTTTCATATCTTGTTTAATAACGGATATATTGAGCTTTATTGATTTTTTACGAAAATTCGACAAAAATTATATACCATTAAACGATAAACTCTATAGCAAAGGCTACTGCCAAGCATCAGAGAAAGGGTAAAGAGTCTATTTGAAATGAATTTTCTGGAAACATTTAGTAAAATGAAGGACAATGACGGTTGAAACTAAGACTTCAGGGTTTGTAAAACATTCTTCTTGAGACATTTTCTTTCCATAGCCGGTATTAGATTCAAGTTATTTGCCTAAATGTTGCCGATTTTGACGTTTTAAATCGCAACTTTGACGTTTTGAGGAAAACCCCAAATTATTTTTCTTTAAATGCCTATAACTATTTTGTCTTTTTGGTAGGTAACTTACCTATAAGGATATAAACCCGCGTACCAAATTTGGTTGCCCTTACTTTGTTAATTCCGGAGATATAAATTTTTTCTCGAAAAAAAAAAAAAACAAAATTATCCGGGAAAACCTGGGCAGATTTTTCTGGATAATAAACTTATCCAAGCCATTTGCAAAAGGAATCTATTCACCAAATTTAATCAAAATCGGCCCATTATTTTTTTAGTTATCGGTGTGACACACACACACATATATATATATATATATATATATATATATATATATATATATATATATATATATATATATATATATATATATATATATATATATATATATATAAACATATAAAAAGTGAAATTGACCCCGGATATGTGTTCTGGGGGGCCTAATTAGCACTTATTTGAAGAAATTTTTCAAAATTCAAAAGTCGGGATCTCCTCATTAGTGAAATTTTCAAAGAAAATTCACTAAAATCGGACGAGGTGTAGGTGGTAGGGTAGCTGTAGATGACTGACTCGTTAGCAAAGGAACGCTGGTAGGCGTGGTAGTCTGATTTAGTTAAAAAAAATCAATTATGAGAGGATAAGGACTTTTAAGACTCTTAAGTTCCATTTTAGCTGCTCTTGTTGTCCATAGTTGGTAAAAATGTTCCATAGTTAACACAGACGTAAAGATTTTTTCTGTGACTTTCGAAGTGTTTGTTTTCTTCTCTGCAACCGGTTTCACAGCGTCGCCAGGCAAAAGAATTTTCTGTGTGAAGCCACAGAAAAAGTATCCATTTCTGTATTTATATCAGATTTTGGAATATTTTTTAATTTATCTAATTTATTTTTATTAGCGAACTTTCTTGTACAAAAAGTTCTTTTAATAGCGAGTTTTCTAATAAATAAGTTAATTAATTTTCTTTGAAAAAACGTTTGCTATGAAATTTGATGCGAAAAATTATTCAATTAAGTGTGGATGGAACATTTTTTTAACAAAATTCGTCGAAAATAATGTTTAAATGGATTTTGTGCAAACAAATTATTTTACTTTCACTTTTAATTAGAGATTAGGCATATAATTTGAATTTTATGTATTCTTTTGGCACATTTTTGTGTCAAAAATATTTAGTACATTTCCGCAAAAATTTGTTTGTGTTGGCGTAAAAATCATTTTTTGTAAGATTTTTGTAAAATTTGATAATTAATAATAAACGTTTAATAAGTTATTGAAAAAAATATCTTCGGATTTTCGTAAAAAAAAATCAAATTTTCGTGCAGATTTTATTTTAAGTTTCGTCGAAAATCTCCTTGTGAATAATTATATCTTGGCAGGTGGGTAAATAATTTAAAGAGTTTCGTTGGCCAGGAAAATGGGACCAGTTTTTTCGGGAACATTTGAAATTTATTTTCGGAACATTATTGTACTTTTTCGAACAATAAAGTTATTTAGATGAAATATGGTCCATTGCTTTTACTATATAGGTTATACTGACAATCAAATTTGATACCCTTTTTCTTAAAAACAAACATACTTGCTAAGCATCAAAAATATTTTTATGAAAATTCCCTACCATAACGCACTTGCTGAGGATAAAAACTTATAAGACTCTAAGTTCCATTTTAACAGCTGCTCTTGTTGCCCATAGTTGGTAAAAATGTTCCGTAGTTAACACAGATGTGAAGATTTTTTCTGTGACTTCCGAAGTGTTTGTTTTCTTCTCTGCAACCAGTTTCATTTTTTTTCATAGCATGGTCAGGCAAAATAATTTTCTCTGTGAAGTTTTGTCGAAAATCTTCTTGTGAATAATTATCTCTTGGCAGGTGGGTAAATAACTTGGAAGAGTTTCGTTGGGCAGGAAAATGGGACCAGCGTTTTCGCGACCACTTTAAGTCTATTTTCGGAACATTATTGTACTTTTTCGAACAATAAAGTTATTTAGATGAAATATGGTACATTTTTTCTTTTTAATGTAGACTAAAATAAAAATCACTGCATCTTTTATATTTATCCCTTTCCTCTAATAAAAAAAAATCAATAAGTTTTATACGAACAGAACTACATATGATTTTTCCTGTATATAAAGTTTTAAGTGGCATTAAATTAATACCCCGAATTAGGTATTATGTTTTACGATGACTACAACAATTATCTTGAATTGTTCTACAGATTATTGATATTTAGTGGGCCTAGATATTTTACAGTAAGCAAACTTGAATTTTGTTGCTACGGTGACAACCTTGATGTTGTCAAATTTCGACATCCACAGGTTAAATGGTGACAAAACTGTTAGTTTTTAAAAATAGTATGTCTGGGGAAAAAGAGTTATAAGTATTCAAAGAGCTCTCGGGCATAAAAATATTTGCTGATATGGTAGACACCTTAGGTGATCAATGTCCTTATGCTGAAAAATAAATTCCTGAACGCCGATTAGAAGCGTGCTCGTTTGACAAGTAGAAAGATATGTGCCACCGTTTTGCAGACAATTATTTAAACGTAGCTCCATCATTATAATCCAGAGACTAAATAGTAATCGAAAGAGTGGAAGCATTCCAGTTCTCCGCCACACAAAAAAAGTCGGCTGGAGAGGTTCTTGCTTGAGTTTTCTATGACAAAACTTGCTAAACTTTCTGGGATCAGGGGGTAAAACTGTCACGAGCGCCTACTTGTATAAGTTTATAACTGTTCAAAAGTGTGCTTTTTTGCAAGACAACGCCCCTGCTCACAAGTCGTTGATTGCACTGCAACCAATTGATAAAACTGATTTCGAGTTGGCTGACCGCCCGCTCCATTCTCCAGATTTAGCACAGTTAGACTGTCAAAAGTCAAAAAACATTTGAAAGGTAAACGATTTTCCAAAAACAATTAAGGCATACGTGTTGTTGAAAATGGATTTGAAGACCAATATAAAGAATGTTTTTTAAAGTCTCAAAATTGCCTTGTGACCGTTTTGCTAAATGTATGTCTTCGAGGAGATTATGTTACATAAATAAAACTTTGTTTAAAAAAATCTTGCGTTTTGTATTGTATGCTAAGTACTTTTCAATACATCCTTGTGAATAATACCTGAAATACTATATCAGAGTTGGTCATCTAGTTTTATGTTTATAATATGTTATTTACAAATCCGTAAAGCAGATTTATTTTGCTGATGAAATTAACATAAAACAAAAAACAAAAAGCAAAATCATGGAAAAAATCACGAGAATAATTACAGAGTGTTATACGTTAGATATGTATTTCGACAACGGAGTTGTCTTCATCTAACAAACTGGTCAATCTCAGGTTTAGGCTTGGACACAAGAAGATCTTAGGGACTATTTCAAGGAGTAGCCAATTTGAGGCCCTAGAATTTAACTACAGTAACCCAACCTACCCTTATACACTACTCTAAGGAGTAGGCAGAATAAAACCTTAGAGTTTCTTTCTTTCATATTTCCTTAATACCCAACCAACCCTTATTCACCACTCTAAGAGTAATCAGATTTACGCCTTAAGGTTCCGAAACATTGAGATTCAACAAATTCGGTACTCAGTCCAACTCGATAACCAAGTGTGTATGCGTGCGTGTTTGTATGTGTGTGAGAGAGAGAAATTTTTGATTTGCGGTTTGGACCGTGTCTAGAATTTATTAAAACTCAACGTCTCGGCTCCTGTTTTGGAGCCATTTTCAAGAGGTTCGGGAAATATGTAACAAAATGAATTATAAGTCATTTATCTACGTATATACATGTAATTGTGGGTCATATTTTTTTCGAATGAAAACGTTTTCAGTACTTACCTATTCTGCATTTTAAATTTATTTTAATTTTAACATCTTTGAAATGTATCTTTGTGTGATAAACTTAGTAAATATCTAACTTTTCATAGTTTTATTTTCTTTCAAGATTTATAGAATTGTTTGCAACAAACTGCTAAAACTGTTATGGTAAACTTAGATTCATCAAACCAACTTATAAAAACATCCGCGTTTTTTCTTCTTTAACGTTGGGATATTTTCGCGGTCACGACCAATCACCGACACTAGGGAGAAGTTTTACCTCACTATCCTGGAAATGTTGCGGAACCACTTCATCTCTGTAAGGAAGGTAGGAATATTTAACATGTACAACATTGCATGGTGTACGAGACCGGTGGCTTAAGGCCCTGTCCGAAGGGAAGAACATACCGACGTTCAACTTGCTCAAGCACACCTCGGTTGATGATAATTTACAGTATGCACTGAAAAATAGTTTGATGTTTCTACCAGGAATTGAACCTGAGACGGACCCTTGAGTTCGGAGGCACATATTCATACCACTGGACTACCTAGGGTGCCTACTTGAGTATTAGCTAGAAAGTTATTTTTAAAACTAAGGAAACAATATCATAAACAGAAAGATGATAAAATAACTCATAGGTTACTTACAAATGTATATCCAGGCGAAACAAGTGCTGTAGAAAATTGTTTAGCGGAATAAAACCAAGTACAGGTTCAGCAGTAATCCCAGAATAGGATTAGAAGCAAGCAGAGAAGACAACACGACAGCGGTCCACCAAGTAGTAGAACGCACTGGTCTCTCTGGGCTATAAAATCTGATACGACGAGCTGGGTTAGGTACCTGTTCTCTTCCATATCTTATGTCACGTTGTCCCCTGTGTTTTTTTCTTCCCATTTTTGTACCTTACTCGAGCGTCGTCAATAACAAACTGATCAATGTAATAATGCACTGTCGAATGTGGAGTGCCTATTAAAAATCATACGCTGCATTTGCTGCGATAGCAAACAATAGTCCTCTTCACAAGAAATGCGTGCGGCGATAGCCAATTCTTACACACACATACACCACACACATACACACACACACACACAAATGCACGCAAACGCACGCAGAGCCAATCATTCCCATGCAAATTTTTATTGAGCTCTATTGTTAACTGTGAGGAACATTTGTGCAAATATGGAAGGCAGGTCTCTATCTTGAACATGACAATATGCATGGAGTGCATGTGTAAGAACAAAAAGCAGGAATCTGAATAGATAGAATGTAAAGGAATAAAAGTTTTTAAAATGTTAAATTAACACAAAGAAAAGTGACAAAGACAAGGTATGTACATTTCCAAAAGATAAATAAAAGTCCATTTGACGAAGTAATATAAAAAAATACATACTCAAAAAAAGAAAACTGAGAGAAGAAAGGGAAAAGCATGTTAACCATATTTTGAGACAGCATAACTTATCTGACAACAATAATTATGGGACATTCTTGAAGAAGGGATTAGCGGTCCAGAAAAACGGTCTAAGAAAATTTAATCTGGTCTAATTGAACAAATATGGAAAATACAATAAATTCGAAAGAACCGCGAGAGACAGACAGTCACGGTCGCAATGACAAGGCGAAAATCTACCGTCACTGGTTTTTGACATACGCAAGTTCCATAAGTATTGTCATTGCCATGACATCCTCGGTTATATCAAAAATTGTCATCAATTCACTTATTTTAACTCGATCAGACTATTTTACTGCATTTTTGGATCATGTCTTAAAAATTAGTGAGATATTTGTTAACATACCATATGGTAAAAATGAACCGTATTCGAATATTGACTTTTGAAAATTTTAGAAAGCCATTATCATATATCTATATCTATATCTCTTATAGTTCACAACTTTATTTGCAAAAATAAATGCGCCATTTCAGTATTTTTTTCAATACTCGAAACCGAAATATTTACAAAAATTATGCAAACGTATATGATAACAGTATTTAATTCGGCAAGTATCTCTTTTCTAATATCTGGCTAATACCTTATGACACTCTTAACACATTTATTACAAAAATTACCTGTACTTATTAACTATTATCTCAAATAGATTGAGAGATCAGGTTTTGAAAATGCATTCTCCGTATAATGAATTCGATGAGTATCTAACTTTTTCATATATTGCTTGAAAATTTTATAAAAAGTTTAAAGCAAAAAGTTATTTCTAAAACTAAAACAATTTCATAATCAGGAACATAATAAAATCAGTGATAATTACTTACAGATTAAAGAAGGCAACAAGAAGAACAATTAAAAGAAATAACGGAGAGGGATCAGAAGTCCGCTGCAAACAAACCAATACATCGATCCACCAAGTCATAGAATTCGCAGGTATATTTGAGTTCAACAATCTGATGATACGGCGATTACGATAAGGTGCCAGTTCTCTTCTAGATGATTTTTTTGGCAGTTCCTTCTGTTTCTTTCCTCCCATTTTTAACACCTCTCTCGAGCGTCACTTGTAACAAACTGATCAATCTAATGAATGCAGTGTCGAATATGGACTGACTTATAAAAACTGTACGTACGCTGCATTTCTTGCTATAACACACAATACAATAGTCCTTTTCACGAGAAACATAGCCCGATGACTAATTCTTATATATATAATCAGTAATGACAATGGCGTTTGGAATTTTTATCTGATACGATAACTACAAAAGTCTGGACGCAGCAAGTGCGTTATAGAAGTGAATTTTCATAAAAATATTTTTAAATGCTAATATGCCTCTCTAATGCAAGCAGGCATCAATCTGGTTACCGGTATAACCTATATAGTAGAAACAATGTACCTACCATATTTTATCAAAATTACTTATTGTTTGAAAATGTACAAACATTTTCCGAAAATAAACTTAAAATGTTGGTTTCCTAGCCAATAAACCTTAGGTTAATAGAAAATTGAGTTATTGAAATTTGAAGGATTTAATGAAAATTCGCTAACAAAACGCAGTTACTGCGTCTAGACTTTTTTCTTACAAACATGCATCATATTTCGATAAAAATGCAAAAGTGCAATAATATAAGAGTGTTCGAAAAAAAAAACAATTGTAGGGATCACCAACGACTTATGGACCACCCTGTGGTTGTCAAAATAGTTTTATAAGGTTCAGCTTAAGACACCCTATAATTAACGTATACAATTTTTTCTTGTATCTTGTATAATAACAATGTAAATTAGTATTAAGTTTCTTGTTGTTTATATATTTCGTAGGGTATAGAATTTGCAGACAACCTTTTTCACCTTTGCATTCATATATTTACTTTGTAATGGTCATACAAAAGCTTGAATATTACATGATTTTTTATTAAACCTACACCTAAAATAGTAATTTTCATTAAATCTCGAGATGAAAAGTATTTGCAAATGCACTTCAAACTATTCAAAAAAAAATTTTGTCGTAATTGATTGGTCATTGGAAGATTGGAAATAGGCTTTAGAAGTGTCAAACGTGTAGCCTTCAGTCATTTTTCACTGAAGTAAAATATTTTAAACTGACGACCAGAATCTTCACATTGTAACTTCGCAAGATGACTTTGATTTTGTACTTTGTAGATTTATTACATATGTGAAATAAAATGACAAGGAAACCAGCCATATTAAAGCAGTATAAGACCTTTTTAAAACAGAATGGATCTACTTTATTAGTTTTCATTAGTTCAATAGTTTTGCTGTAATAGACTCAAATATAACCTAGTTTGTAATTTTTTGCTTAACCCGCTGATTTCAAACTGAAAGTCATTTTTGAAAAAGCCCCTTTTATTGTTTGGTAGAGTCAAGAGAAAAAATGTTGCGTCAAATAGAACTTGACTTAGTTCCAGTAGTATTACGCAAAATCGTCAAATAGGTATTCAGTATTCAGCAACGCTGAATGCACCAGGATTTTTAAATATAAAATGCACATTGATAAGATTTGTCTCACTAAGGAGTGTAGTGTATGCCATCCAGGTCTGTATAATATAACACCGTTATTAAAAAAGCCTGAAGCAGCAATTGCATTACGGTAAGACGCATCGGAAATTCAAATAAAGAAAAAAAAAGAACATACTCTTATTTTCATTAGGCGATGCTTTTAAGCTCATTCTTAAAATTTTAAAACTAACTCTTACATTTATCAGCAAACTAAATATATGACAATTTGGTAGAAGTAACAACCAAAGTAGTGTTATCGATTCAGTCGATTCAATAGGAGAGTATATTTCAGGTTTTTCCATACTCTTCATGTATATATATATATATATATATATATATATATATATATATATATATATATATATATATATATATATATACATATACATATTTTATCACAAATGGTTATGTTGCTAATGTGTGAAGTTGTTCGTACCCGCTTTTGTGTGATCATAATTACTGTGGTGTTACTAAATTGTACTCTATAGCATTTTTGAAAATAAGTTAATTGTGCTTTCGTATCACTAATCGAAAACAAAATATTTCCAGCACCAGCAGTGCACATCATTTTGTAAAGATAAAAACTGTAAGTATACCGGTTAGTTAACAAGTGTGTAATTTATAAAAAATGCAGTCCACTGGGTTTGTGATCATTCAAAAATGAAAACATTAATAAAGTTCTTGTCATAAAAATTTGAAAAAATTGAACAGCAATCTATGTTAATTCAAACGTCACGATTTATATAAATGATCTTAGACAGGCGTGGAGTTTGATTAATGGTATGTTGTTATTCGTTATGCGCTACAAAGATCTTGCCTTGTGTCTGTGATGGACGTACAAGAACGCGAATGAAAAGGCGCCCGTTCCTCTTGACCGCAACTGCTCTTGTACCTGTATGTATAGAAAAATGTTTACTGTAATATACCACAATCTCACACACTCTACAAATGAAAACTGACTGTGGAAAACTTAATAAATTATACTGATCTTCGACAGCATATGTTTCTGCTGACTTAAGAACAAGTGAATATACGCAACTCGAAGACGTAACAAAATTTGGTAAAGAAATGTTAACCGCCATAATAGCTCTATTTAACAAAACCGCCACTACATCTACCTTTCAATATTTGGTTGTCATCGTTACGTGTAAGGAATGTAATTATTTGCCATGTACCAACTAGTTAGTTAGGGTCCGTTTAAATCACTAAATGCGTTTTTAAAGCTAGTATTTGTAGTATTCTAGCAAATTTTTTTCAAATACATACGTATAAATGTAGCGAACAGCTTTTTGGTATTTCTGTGGTTTCTCAAAACGTTTCGTTTCTAATAGCTAACAGCATGTATTAAGCACAATTTGAAAACTAAGAATTTCATTGGTGCGTTGTAGAGCTAGCCGAGAGCAAAAGCTGATGTACTCTTCTTCTCAACAACTGGAGGTTATACATTATTGAAAAAATGCTTGAATGTAGGGAGTTCCAAAGTCTCAACGTGCAGAGAAATGATGATACTTGAAAACGGGAGGTTTAGGGTGTTTCAATAATACCTATATGTACGCATAATATTTATACAACGTAAAGCTGGAATGACTACACCTACATAAAAATGTAGAATTAAGCAACCAGTTTTTATAAAAATAAGGATAAAAAAGGCATGGTTCTATATTTTCTTCTATAAGTGATTTATTTATGTCTTTATACACCTTACACTTAACCTCATTGCTGCCTTATTGCGACATCTAATTAAGTCTTACAAATTCATACAATTCTGAGGAGAGCAACGAAACGTGCGTGAATTTCGCAGGTTTTTTCATCCTGGGCATCTGAAAATCATCGATTTTACCTTGTCGGATAGGCGGCTAAGAGGTGACCATATTAGAACCTACAAAATCCTACAACTGATGTATTCTTCTTCTATTGCAGCCTTTGTTATGTTTGGCACCACTATGGTATGCCTCTCTGTGTGTCTATATGCCTTATGTGGTAGTGTTGGTCTACTTGGTACGTATGATTACTATATATATATATATATATATATATATATATATATATATATATATATATATATATATATATATATAATAGCCCCCAATTTTGCAGACACACATTAAAACTTTCCAAAAACGTTTTCAAAAGATGCTGTCGGGTGTGTGAAGAACGCAATCGGCTAGACGCTAAAGTGATTACAGCTCCGTCCCTTGGTGATCTTGAAAAAACACTGGACAGCCAACAGCAACTCCATCCTATATTATTATTTTAATAGAAAGTGTTGGGCAATTGTGCGAGGCTCCAACACACTTGGATGTCCACGAAAGTTATTACAAACCTCAACCCTATGCAGTACTAATAAGAAAGCACGGGACCAGAAATCATTTATCAAAGTTCAGAGAGCACAACAGCAGTAAATATTTTAGAGCGACAGATCCTTGTATCTTACAAACTAGGGAGTATACAGCGGCGCGGTAGGCACGAACTTGCTCAAGTTTTTGTAGCAGCGAATTGGATTGGGATTAGCTTCGCGGGTGCGCCAAAGCTCTTTACGCTTAGTCGATAATAATAAGAAAATAATAAAAGAAATGTATGTAACCATTCTTCTAAATAGTATCAAGAACAGCTATAGTTGTGTAAGGCGTGGCTTCTCAGCCAAGGAATCCATAGCTCAACTGAGGCTGAACATAAAAACTGCCGTAAGGTCACTTACACTAAACACGCAGCAGCCATAACGATTTTGGTTGTGCTAGCAATTTTAATATTTAGCATCAACAGTGATGGCTCATCAGGAAAAATCTAGCTCTTCATACAACAGCTTGGCCTGCTGATATACTGTGTTTTAAATATAACACATTCAAAGGCTTTTAGTAAAGTTAAATCGGATTACATTTGCAGCTTTCCACTATAAAGTTTTTTGAAGATCACCACTAAGGTCATGCCATGTCAGATTTGACAAGAGCAACTCGTGTCCCAAATTTGGTTGAATCACTATGTTACTTTTTTTATTAGAGTTTTGACTTTGAGAACTAGCTCATTCAATATGTTACTTTTGAAGATGCAATAATTTTTCAAAAGAACACGTAAAGTTGTCCTGGAAAAACTGGTTTGGTTTTCCTGAATAAGAAACTTACCCAAACTGCCTACTTAAGCAAACACGTGCCAAGTTTAATTAAAATCGGCCAATTATTTTTTTAGTTATCGTGTGATGTCTTGTCTGTCCTAACCTGACATTAATATGACAGAGAAAGCTATTTTTGTTTTGCTCTACACGGATATTATGGGTGTCTAGTCCTGCCACCCAGTAAGATAAAGGGAAATAAATAAATCTTTCTACTTAATGAAGGGTTAGAATTTTAGATAATTATGTGGGATTTAGGAGAACAATTTTTTTAATTTAAAATGTCTTCTTAAGCTCAGGATGAATGTAGAATATTAAGAAACTACTGCTTCTTGTAACGATTATCAAATTAAAAATTACATTTGATTTTAATCAGACATTTGTGTTAGATAAAGAGACAAATGGTTAGCTCTTTTCTTAGTAATCTTTTATTTTTGAAGCAAATAGAATGTAAGTCGTTGCGAAAATATATAATATTTAATTCAAAGTACATAAAATAACGCAAAACGTGATATAGGAAGAGTTTTTACAGATTAGGTGTATTAATCTGTATTTTCTTACGCGGAAAAATGGTATTCTTGTGATATGCCATTTATATATATATATATATATATATATATATATATATATATATATATATATATATATATATACATATATATATATATATATATATATATATATATATATATATATATATATATATATCTTTTGGAATGTTGGATGATCGTTCCTGTGTGGTCTATGTCTGAAATTGTACGTTACGTCGGCGCGTTGAGCTTCTATTGGTCGGTTTATAGTTCTCTGGTTGGTTGTGTTTTCGGACTGTGTCGAGTGTATCGATTTCCTGTTTTGATTATTGTGGTTTGATAATTTGTCTATTTGTATGAATTTAATTAAGTTTTGTTTAAATGTTTGTATTTGGATGTTCTAGGATACATTGTTTCTTATTGTGTGTTTGTTGAATGTAGCATTGTTCCCAGATTTCCATTTTTTGTAGTCTTTAATATGTTTTATTAGTTGTAATTGGTTGATATCTGGTTTTTGGTGTTTTCTCTTGTGAATGTGTGTAGCTACGTTTGATTTGTAGCTATGTATGTGGATTTTATCTAATGCTGTTATATGTTCGTTGAATCTTGTTTCTATTGATTTTTTTGTCATTCCTATATATTTTTATTGCATGTGTTATATTCTATTTTCCGTTTAATTTGTGTGGGTTGTGTTCTTGTTTTTTATTTATTTTGTTTATTATTTTGTTATTAGTTTTTAGGCGAGTGTTGTGTTTTTGTTTATGTTTATGTTTTCTAATTTATGCACTAGTTCTATGGAGTTTTTTATGTTAAATTTGTTTCTTAGTTGTATTTCTTGTTTTAGGACTTGGTCTACTTATTTTGCTATTTTGTATGATGGTGCATCTTTGAAGTTCATGAGTGGTCTTATTGGGTATCCCGTTTTTGTACTTTTATTATTTCTGTCATTGGTGGTGCTTTAGGGTTTTTGTTATAATAATGTGTTGTTTTTTGGTTGAATATTGTCTTGCGTTTTTTTATGATGTTTAATATTTGATTTTGGAACTTTTTCGTTGAGTTTTCGTTCAGTGTCTTGCATTTGTTTGTTGAGATGAATATGTTTGTTTTTTCTATATAGTCTTGTGTTTCTATTGCTATTACTGCGTCGCGTTTATCTGTTTTGCTATTGTTATGTTGTTATATGTTTGTTTCTTATTTGTTTGATCATTTTTTCATGTGTAGGTTTTTTTTATTTAGTTTTGTCAATAATTCTGTTTATTTCTGTTGCCAGTTGGTTTTTCAGTGGTTCTTAACTTAACTTAAAAATGAGCTACAAAACGAATAACAAAATAAAAAACAAGACCACAACCCACACGAATTAAATAGAATATATCAAATAGAGCGTAACAGATGCAATAAAAAATATATAGGAATGACAAAAAAATCAATAGAAACAAGATTCAAGGAACATATAATGGCATTAGATAAAATCCACATAGGTACCTAGCTACAAATCAAATGTAGCTACACACATTCACAACAGAAAACACCAGAAACCAGATATCAACCAATTACAACTAATAAAACATATTAAAAACCACAAAAAATGGAAATCTGGGAACAATACTACATTCAACAAACAATTAATAAGAAACAATTAATCCCAGAACAAATCCAAATACAAACATTTAAACAAAACTTTAAAAAGCCGTACAAATAGACAAATTATCAAACCACAATAATCAAAACAGGAAACCGATACACTCGACACAGTCCGAAAACACAACCAACCAGAGAACAGTAAACCGACCAATAGAAGCTTAACGCGCAGACGTCACGTACAATTTCAGCTTTAATATTGCACACGAACCGTTAACCACTTTTTGAGTTGCTAGTATCGTTTGTTATAAAATTTAAATTCGACATACAAGCTAAGTGCTGTTTGCGTTTATGAATAGCGCTTTTTTAGTGAATTTTCTTTCAAAAATTAATTAATAAGGAGATCGCGACTTTGGAATTTTGTAAACATTTCTTCAAATCAGCGCAAACTAGGCCCCCTAGAACCCAAGTCCAGGGTGAGTTTCAATTTTTATATGTTTATATATATATATATATATATATATATATATATATATATATATATATATATATATATATATATATATATATATATATATATATATATATATATATATATATATATATATATATATATATATATATCGCACCGATAACTTAAAAAATAATGGACCGATTTTGATCGAATTAGCTAAGTACCTTCCTTTTGCAAGTAGTTAGATAAGTTCGTTAGCCAGAAAAATCGGCCCTGGTTTTCCCGGAAAATGTTACGTTTTCTTTCGGAAAAAATTATATATAAAAACAAAGTAAGGGCAACCAAATTTGGTACGCGTGTCTCTAATATTCTAATGTACCAAAATGTAGGTCTGTAAGTTTAAAGAAAAAAAATTATAGGCATTTAAAAAAAATTGGGGGTTTTCTCAAAACGTCAAAGTCGCGATTTGAAATACACATTTAGGCAAATAATTTGAAACTAATGCGGGATATGTCAAGAAAATGTCGCAATAAGAATGTTTTACAAACCCTGAAGTCTCAGCTTCAACCGTGATTCTCCTTCATTTTACTAAAATATTTCCAGAAAATTCATTTCAAATAGATCCTTCTCTGATGCTTTATCAGTAATTTTAGCTACAGCGTTTATCGTTTAATGGTACATAATTTTTAGGGAATTTTCGTAAAAAATCAATATGTGCGTTATTAAACAAGACGCGAAAAAAAATTGTGTGCGTTAATTATAGGGCGTCTTGACCTTCATCTTAAAATAATATTTCTGCAATCACAGATATTTCTACAATCACAGACTGGCCCATAAGTCGTTGGTGATACAAATGTTCTTCTTTAATCGAACACGCCTTATATTATTGCATTTTTGCATTTCTATCGAAATATAATGCATGTTTGTACGAAAAGTCTGGACGCAGCAAGTACGTTATGGTAGCGAATTTTCATTAAATGCTATTTTGCAATTTGCTATTAACCTATAAGGTTTTTTCGGGAACATTTTTAATGTATTTTTTGAAAATTTCGTTACATTTTCAAACAATAAAGGTATTTTGATGAAATATGGTACATTGTTTCACCTATACAGGTTAGACTGGTACGCAAATTTTCCTGCCTTCTTTAAGAAAAGACATATTTGCCTTTAAAAACATTTTAATGAAAATTCGCTACCATAACGCACTGGCTGCGTCCAGACTTTTTTATTTTGAGACATCATTGAATTTTATACACGGTACGAACAAAGTCTTGATACCTCACATCGTCAAGTTTTCGAATGAATGTCATTTAAAAAGTCGAAAACATAAACTCTGTTCATAACAACAATTAAAAGATAAATACGATTATTTACTGGAAATAAAATGTTCAAAACTGTATTCACAAGTAGGTATTAATTAATAATACATAAGAATAAGGTGTACGTCATTGTCAAATGAACGTTATTGTTAACACCATAAATCTCTTTTGAAAGTTAATTAAGTATGGCACATTTAAGTAAAAGCCAGCGTATAAACATTTTCATTCCTGTTGGATGTGGTGTGAAAACCAAAACACAGCAAGAAGTGTGCAATTTGTATAATGCGAAACATCTAAAAAGACGTATCAGCCAATCCGCTGTGAGTTAAATCGAAAAAAATGTAGAGAAACTAGACATGTTAAACACATGCAAAGTGCAGGGCGCCCTAAGAAAATTGATGAAGACTTAAAACTTGATATTTTATTAAGTGTGGGTGAGAATCCTCACGTTGCATTTCGACCAACTGCAGCGGACAATGAAATTTCTCAGCGATCAGTGTTACGTGCATTAAAATTAGAAAATTACCATCCTTACAAAATACAGCTGCTGTACGAACTTAATGAAGATGACCCTGACCGACGAATGCATTTTTGTGAAATAATGCAAGATTTATGCAACCGTAATCCAAACTTTATTCGCCAAATTCATCTTTCGGGCGAAGCATTATTTTGGCTAAATGGAACAGTGAATAAACAAAATTACAGGTATTGGAGTAGAGAGAATCCTCACTGGACAGCTAAAGCACATAAAGAACATCATCGTAAAGCTAACGTGTGGTCATGAATATTCCACGATAGAGTCATAGGTCCTTTCGTCTTCGACGAAACTCTGACTGGGCAGCGATATCATAATATCATAGGAATGAGCCTGGGCCTGATCTTGCTGCAATTTTTCCAAGTAAAGATCATCCTGATTTAAAATGTGGTGCTATTTGGTTTCAGACATACGGTGCACCTCTGTACTTTGCACGTCCTGTTCGCGAGTTTTTAATGACTGCTTTCCTGGCAAGTGTATCGGTAGGCGCAGACCAGTAGAGTGGCCCCCCACGTCCCCAGATCCTACGCCCCTAGATTTTTTATGAGGGTATTTAAAATAAAAAAAAGCCTGGACGCAGCAAGTGCGCTATGGTAGTGAATTTTAATAGAAATGATCTGGCACAAAATATTTTATTATAACTTTTTTTTCTTCTAACATAGAAATCTAAATTTTGGTGTGTTGTTTACTTTTTATACCGTGAACCTACCTACCAAATTTGGTTATCATAGCTTTTTTATGTTTTGAGATAAAAAAAAAATTCGCATGAAAACTCCAAATTTTCCCAGAAAACCTCGTCCGATTTTCGCCACTAACGAACTTATCCAAGCCACTTACATAAGGAAGGTACATGCCAAATTTTATCAAAAAATTGACTAAAAACTATGTTAACAAACCAAATAACCTAGAAGATTTGAAAATCGAATTAAATATCAAATGAGTCGAATTAGCCCTGATGTCATTCGCAATGCACAAGAGGAATGTGTCAACATATTTGCTTATTGTCAAGAAGTCGGTGGATTGCATTTCGAACATTTTATTTAAAGGAAACGATACTTTCATTTGTTGAATAAGAGTATTTATCTTTTGATTGTTGTCATGAACAGAGTTTGTGTTTTCCACTATTTAAATAGAGCCTCGGTGGTTCAGTGGTAAGAACGTGTGCCTCTGAACCGAAGGGTACTGGGTTCGATTCCAGGGTACTCCTTTCAGTTTTTCAGTACATACTGTACAATTAACATCAACCGAGGTTCTGGCATTGTATTTGAGCAAGTTGAATGTCTGCACGTTGGGCACGTTAAATATCCCTACCCTCCTTGCAGAAAGGCAGGGGTTCGGCAAAATTTCCAGGATAGTGAGGTGAAACTGCTCCCTGGCGTCGGTGATTGGCCATAGTCGCGGAAATAGGTCGACGATAAAGAAATAAAACACACACACACACACACACTATTTAAATGACTTTCATTCGAAAATTTAATATGGGGTATCAAAATTTTGATTGTGCTGCGTAGACAATTCAATGATCTATCAAAACAAAAAAGGGCGTTGGCATTAAAAAAAAATCGATGACGTCATGTTTGAAAAGCTAGAGTGGGAGAAACGTAAATTTTATAAAAAAATGTGTATTTTTGAAAACTACAATCGAGGTGTGCGAGCAAACACAAATCGCTCTGATTTTAATGAATTTTATTTTTGTATCTCCGGAAATGCTATGGCAACCAAATTTGCTATGAAGGTTTATATTATCAATATTATGCTATATACCAAAATTTAGATCTCTTAAGTTAAAAGAAAAAAGTCATAGGCATCTAAAGGAAAAAAATTGTGTGCCACTGATGACTATAGAAACGCCCAAAACCAAAATATTTGTGTGGATAACAGAATATATTGTATATACCAAACAAAGATTAAGTTTTTTGGCGCAAAAAGGTCAAGAAATCCCAGTATCATTACTTTAAACATTTTATAGTTTTTCTGGTTAAAATTTTAGTCGAGAATTGAAACCTCAAAATTGGTAGTTTTAAGACTCAGAACCTAAAACGAACACGGGTTATGTAAAAAAAAAGTAAGAAATCATTAATTGGATAGGATTATCTATGTTTAAGTTTTCATAATATATAAGTAGTTGATAAATTGTTTTACAAATGTCAAACGAAGTTTCAAAGTGGCTGACTCACTAACGTTCTTATTACTGGTAGATTGTGATATGAAAATATCAGTTTTTTTCCGCTTATATTTTTCTTTACTACAAGTTGAAAGAAATTTTTTACAATTTCTTTTTTTAATCTTAATTACATATTAGGTATGTCATTTGAATTTTATCTATTATTTTGGCCAATTTTTTCCTAAAAAACATTTAGTCGGTTTTCGCAGAAATTTTTTTTCGAGATTTTTTTGAAATATTGATAAACAGTAATAAATCTTTAATAAGTTATTGTGAAAAAAGTGTTTTATGGTTTTCGTGAAAAAATCGTTTGCAAATTTTCATGAAATAGCTTTTTTGGAAGTTTTATCGAAAAGCGTTTTGTGAATAATTACATCTTGGCAGGTGGGTAAATAACTTTAAGAAGTTGGTTGACTAGGAACATCGCATCATTTTTTTCTGGAACATTTAGCATTTATTTCCGGAAAACTTTTGTACGTTTTTTTTTAGCTATAAAGTTACTTTGATGAAATATGGTACATTTTAGCAAATTTTTATTTAAAAAAAATTCGCTTATAGAGAGGTATTGATGGTGAGACTTTGCAATTTTTTTTAAATGACCACGAATTATTTGGGACCCCAGAACACATATCCGGCGTCAGTTTCAATTTTCATATATATATATATATATATATATATATATATATATATATATATATATATATATATATATATATATATATATATATATATATATATATATATATATATATACAACCGGTAACTCAAAAAGTAATTAACCGATTTTGATTAAACTCAGCGAGTACCTTTCTTTTATTAATAGCTTGGATGAGTTCGTTAGCCAGCCGGATCGGACCAGTTTTTCAAAAAAAAAATTTGATTTTTCCGAAAAACAAATTCGTGTCTCAAAAAATAACAAACCTATTTTGATTAAATTTCGTAGGTATGTTACCCTGGTAGTTATTCAAGTTTGAAGTATTTAATGAAAATTCGCTACCATAACGCACTTGTTGCGTCTTGAAATTTCTTCTACTGTATAGGTTATACTGGTAACCAAATTTGAGCCTCATGTCATTGAAAAAGACATACCTATTTGCTATTAAAACAGTTTTATGAAAATTCACTACCATAACGGACTTTTATTCATTCTGCCGCTAAAAGTTTTTAACGCAAGCCATTCTTCTGACAACAACGAATATTTTCGCGATATACCAGTTACTTCTTTTTCATCGTTATTTGGTAATTATAGAGTTTGAGCCATCGTCAATGACAAGAAAAAAACATACAAAAGTATAAACATATACAATCCTATATGAGTGTTTGAAGTGACGTTTTACGGGTTCAATACTAAACCTTTAAGTAGATTAAAGTGGCCTGTGACGGCTCTTGCGACTAGTCATATTTACTGCAATTATTTTGTGGTTTCCTATTAACAAGTTTGAGCCAGGTAGATTCTGATGTAATAATAATACCAATATCTTAAATGCGTGATTAGCGAAGATCAAATTGGCTATACAGGTTGTTTTTGTAACTATGTATTAATTGTCAGATTTACGGACGCAATATCAGTTTAAGGTTAGGTTTCTGTTCACACAGCATTCTTATCGAAGTAATGAAAAACCTTCCTGTGGCTATGGTGGCCTTTAATAGATATTCCATTGACGGCCCGTGGGCCATCTTTGGAACCCGGCTCAATTAACGGTTCTTCATTGTTTCCTTCTGTTTTAGTATACAATCGGTGAGAGGCTTGATATGGTTTATGCAATAACAGCTGCAGAGGGTAAAACAATGGGTTTCACACGATGACCGCAAATACGTTTAACGTGCCACGAAAAACTCTACGAAGAAGAGAGCATCAGGGTAGTAAAGAGAAACCTTGCAGGTTTTAGGTCGGTATTTAACGCTGAATCCGAAGATGCGAAACATGTTGTCAATTTTGAAACCAGGTTTTTGGACTCTCCAGAGAATACTTTTGAAATCTTATTTCTGAGATAGCAGAAAAGCATCGCATAGATAACCGCTTTAGTCAACAAAAGGGTATGGCTGGTAGTTAAAATGTTTTTCTCCAAAGGACCCAAAAATATCGGTGAGAACTCCAGAACACACATCTCTTGCGTGAGAGCAAGCATTTAATAAAGTGAGTATTATATTGTTTTTTTGCTCCCTGAGTGAAGTTATGAAAAAATAGAAGTTTCCCCCAGCGAATATTTTCAACGTCAATAAAACGGGTGCACTGTCCTTGCAAAGGCTTGACAGAATCCTTGCAACGAAGGATCGTAAACAAATCGGACTCATCAGCAGTATTGAACGTGGACAACACTATAGCGCTGTATGTTGTATGAATGAAATGGAAACGTTTGGTTCTCCTGCATTTAGTTTTCCTGGTGAACGTTTTAAACCACAATTATTGGACAACGCACCAGTGAGCAGTGTGACATTTTGTCAAAAAATAGCGACATTTATAAAATGGTGAAATCACTTCGTACAGCATGTGAAACCCTCGATTGAGAACAAAGTTCTTTATCAAGCCACAAGGGGCTGAAAGTACTAAAATATACGAAGTCTCATGGAACCATCTCATTTTGTCTCCCTGCACACTCGGAGTGCAGGCAGTTGATGTCGCATTTTTTGCACTATTACAAACATTTTACAACGGAAGGATTCAGAAATGGCTAAAAAAATGTAAGTGTTACTCACTTTCAACTGACAAAACTGTTCAACAATGCATACCTGAAAGCAGCTAGACCATCTAATTCAATCAACTCTTTAAAAAAAAACTAGTACTCATCGTTTTAATAGATATTTTCGAAGACTGAGAATTTGCTATAGCAAAACAAACTGAAAATCAACAAATTGAACCATCGACTGACAAGATTCAACAAAGGAAAGAACCATTCTCGTAAATATCAGATCCAAGACGATGCAAGAACCCTTTCACAGCCTGCGAATGTATCCGCAAATACAAGTAGTGCATACTGATTGTTTTTCAAATTTATTCAAATAATTATATTTATATTTTGTTTAACAAATACTTATTTCTTTCTGTCGTTCTGCCCTTGAGGTTTGCTTATTTCTACGTTATTTGCATGTTTTTATCTAGTGGGTCATCATTGGACACCGATGTCCTATGACGGCACTCGAACATTATTATATATATATATATATATATATATATATATATATATATATATATATATATATATATATATATATATATATATATATATGAGAAATACTTGGTTTTCGGGTTTAACCTAGAATTTATTTAAACTGTACTTGTCAACTCCTGTTTTGGAGCCATTTTCAAGAGGAAATATGGAAGGAAATGAACTCTAAGGTATTACAGTGTTCAACCCTAGACCCGAGAGAGATCTATCTTAGGTCTAAGGTTGAAATTGTGTTGGAAAACTGGCCAACATGTGACATTGCATTCTAGTGACTATTGCGCTTATATAAAAAAAACTTTTGAAAGGTTATGACCTTATTATGCTGAGTGAAGATTGTACTCTGTGATAAGCACTGATAAGTGCACCTTTGAGTACCAAATTCACTATAAAACGAGCCTTAAAAATGTGTTGTGAATAATTGGTTTTCCAAAGTGTATTTATTTTATTGTGAGAAAATATATTTTTTCAATCATCTGCAACAGTAAGCAAAACAGATATAAAGAATATTATGTGTGTTTTCCTTACCTTTTTTTATTCTAAAAATGAAACATTTTTTATATTAATAATCATCATAATTTTTGAGCAGTGACACACGATTTATTTATTATACAAAGGGTTACGGTTCAGATAAACTTAAGAAAAATGTATACTTTTGAACTCTATAAGTTTTAACAGATTAAAGCTACCATGTTCCTGCTGCATAAATACCCGTGGGTAAGTTAGAGTGCTAGAGTGGTGAATATCTTTAACCGTAGAATGATAACAAAATCGTACCCTATAAAAAAAATCTTATGCTGTGCAGAGTAATCAATTTACCAGAAAACGATCACTTCAATGTTTTGAAATACATTTTATGAGAATAAAATAAGTATAAATAATTTGCAAATTGATCCAGTTAATAACTTTATCTAACAAATGTAATCAAAGGTTAACAAGTTATCTAGTACATGGGACAAATATTAAATGCAATTTTTCAGTGTTTTTGTACAATTTGTTGACGATGACCCTAGGAGTGAGTATAGAACATACAGCACATCGGGACATCGGATAGTGGTATACGCTACACTTTCAACGTGGTCGGTGTCTTCTGTTCTTTGCTGGTTGCTCGGCAGAGGCTACAGGGTCAGGGTCAGCAAAGGTCATTTCCCACGATAACCACATTCAACATAGCAACCTTAAGCCCGAAGCTCAAGAATTATAATAGTCACAACACAATGTTGTGTATTACTCATATTCTCCAACAATCTACTTCAACGTGCTCTAAATTTTATAATAAGACTTGATTCCTGACTACTCATGTTAAATGGTCGAGATACGTATCATTTTTGTGCACACAGTAATAACATAAGCACACATTATTATTTTTTATATTATGTTGCTTCCTAACAGGTTTTGCTGGCTCTTTCCAACAAACAGTTTAAACCAACAATTTTAGAATTATAATTAAAGCTCGTGCACGCACGGGGTAATTTTTACATAACATACAAAACTTTATGATTTGAATATAAGTTTCTTACAGATTTAATATAGCTGTTTTTGATTCTTTTCTACTTTCAGGTCAATGTCTGTGTATAAGGATTTCGTAATACACAATTAAATTATTTTAAGGCTATTAAAAAATTCACAGGACTTTTTAGACTCCATTAAGATAACTTTAACTATATATATATATATATATATATATATATATATATATATATATATATATATATATATATATATATATATATATATATATATATATATATATATATATATATATATATATATATATAAGTAGAGTAGAGTCGAGGATTATGGAATACCACTTTTATTTATGGAATTATTTCGAAAAGTATTGAAAAAATATAAATAAAAAACGCTAATGACATGGCTAAAAGGTTTATTTGACAAAATTCAGGTAACAAACTTTAAGAAAAATACAAAAATAAAAAATATTTTGTGCTATTGAAAAAACTGCATTTCTGTTTGCCGAAAAAATGGTCGGGTAATATGAAATACCTATATGAGGTAATATGGAACACTATGAAATATATCTACTATGACAAAAATCGCAAATATAACAATCGCGTTCGGCATCGGCGCACAGTTCGTGTGCCCAAAGCTGGCATACTGGGCACTGTATCCACATTTCTCCCCTTAAGTCAGCTGTAAAACTCCCTGAACAGAAAATACATTCTGCATCATCTTTTGGGTTACTGTCGATATTCTGGAATTCTTCCCCATCAGTCGAGTCATCCAGTAGCGAGATACTTCCATTTAAATCGTCTGAAGATGTGTCATCTTCCGTCACCAGTTGTTTTCTCATTTTTTCCTAACACAACTTGAGGTAGCTTTGGCGTCAATATCCATTTTACTGCTTCCAGCTTTTACATCGTCAGTTGGCTTTTTCTTTCCGTCGAAACTAACTTATCTTTTAACTTTATCTTTTTCATTTTTCGATAGAATTGACTCTTCCAGTTCATTTTTGTTTAGGGTTGTAGTCAAAATGTTGTCTGTTCCCGCTTTGTGCCTTGTCGTTTTTTAAGAACAGGAATAGGAGCAATGTGTTGTGGTAAACCTGTTTGTCCATTTGCCCCTTCATCGGCATCTTCCTGGTCACGCGGAGGGTTTAACTGATTTTCATGTTCAATAAGCGCTTCTTCATTTTTGTGTTCTTCTGCTAGAAAATCCTCTTTATTAAAAATATTTATATTTACTGGAAAGAGGTCCGTTTGTCGGAATCCATTGACTGCCCTTTCGCCAGTTTGGATCTTCAAATAAGCTTTACCAAGCAAGTCATTGATGTCAAAATGAGATATTGGACGATTATTTTGCCTTAAAAATTGGCGAATTTCTTCATTGTAGTAAGTTTTCAGACCCCATTACGGATTTGTCGAGCGGTTGCATCATGTGCGTTGTGTGTGGTGGTAAGCACAATAAAGTTACGTGGTTTTCCCTAGCAGCCACAATAACATCTAAGTTTCTAGTGTGAGTGTGATGCCGGTCTAAAATCAACAGTACGGGGTTTTCAACACTTGGTCTTACATAGTCTATTAACTGATTGAACCATTGCGTGAATATGTCAGTTTGAATCCAACCCGATGGATGGAAGGCAAAAATACTTCCAGGTGGAGCTCCCTTCTTTATCAATTCGCTGGAATTCTTACGAGGGAATATAAGCAAAGGGGGCACATAATTACCACTCGCGCTCATACACAAAATGCAAGTGACCAGAGTCCCACGCAGATGCAGATGTCAGCGCTCCTATTTGCCGCTTTCCTCTTTGAGAAAAAAACTCAGGGCATTTTTATTGAACTATGCTAAGACCAGTCCCATCGACGTTAAATATTTGGTTAGCTGAAAAGTTTTTTTCTTCCATTTCTTTCTCTAACAAATCAAAAAACTCGTCAACGTTTTTTTTGGTAAAGCGTGAAAACGATGTTCCCGTTGGCTTTCGTAGGCTTAACACGTCCTCATGCCTTAATCTGAAACGCTTTAGCCAATCCTTTCCGGCCGGTTTTTAAGTAATGAGAAGCAATTTGGGATGTTGTTTCTCCTAGCTAACTGGAATGCGAGATTACAAACACCCCGTCTGGTTAATCCATAAAAGGTTTTCTCATTACCAGGCAATATTTTACTAACTCCTTTTCCATATGATCTGGTAATATAGGTTTCCTCCCTTGTTTTGCTTGGCATACGTCACCAGCAGCACCATCCTTCTTACAGAGCCTGAAAAGGGTGGCACGAGGCACATTGAATGTTTTGCATGCCTTCAAATAACCCATTCTTTTTGCTTCTAACTGCTATCACTGCTTTTTTCATGTCTTCCTCGTTCCACTTCTTACGTTGTGGCGATGTAGTTGTGGCATTTTTTTTTCGTTTTTTTTTCGTCGTTTGGGGCATGTCTGTAAGAGAAACCAGGTATCTAAAATGAGCGGTATACCTATATTAAAGCTTTCATACATCATTCATCTACTTAATTAAACAATAATATTAAATAAGATCACATTCACAAATGTTTGAAATAATATTTTAATGCACGTACCTAAAAATATCGTGCGCACCGAAATCACATCAACTGCCAACAACCAAACGCTTAATGAACATAGACTACGCACTCTTGTGGAAGAAGTTTTAACTCATTGGCTTGAAATTATAGCAACTGAGCATAGATGTCGGTAGTAGTTTTGTCAAAAGTGTAGTATTCCATATTACCGGATATATTTCATAATCCACGACTCTACTCCACACTTGTAGGACCCAAATCACCACAACACATTTAAAAAACCTGACGTTCGTTTCACTAACCAAGTTAGCGTCATCAGAGGATGAATAATTCTGACGCTAACTTGATTAGTGAAACGACCGTCAGGTTTTATAAAATGTGTTGTGGTGATCTGAGTTCTCCAAGTGTACTACTTATCAGTGCTCATCACAGGTTCCAATCTTGATATATATATATATATATATATATATATATATATATATATATATATATATATATATATATATATATATATATATATATATATATATATATATATCTTCTCCAAACGTTCCGGTATTGACTTGAGTGCGAAGAAAATCGAAATTCAAATAATTAACAGAAGAAAGATTATGTAATATTATACTTATTTAAATCCCAGTCACACTAGGAAGACCTGAAACAGCATATGAGGCTAATATTAACAGAAAGTGATTCTAAAACGTTGATTCTGGAGGCAAAATATTTTGAGAACGCACCCAAAGATATCAGCACGCAAAAACTTTTACACGCACGGCATTGAGGTCACTTCTCTCGTCAGTAGATAACCAGCTACAAAGACGTTACATATCAGCTTGAGTTAAAAGTAAATTTTTCATTTAGATTACAATTAGTGGCAATAGTAATGCTATAAGATCTATATTATAGATATTGTTGCCTTACAAGCATAATTGAGTAAAGTTGTTAAAAACTACCGTTCCAATCATATATCAACTTTAGTTCCAGGAATTTTATTATTACTATTTAAATTATACATTATGTACAAAAAAGCTATGCTTGTGCTTGCACTAGGACACGATTTTGAACAGCCTCTTCCTAAACGTCTAAATGTCAAATAATTTTGCTCTGTCACTTTCGAATTTTCAAAGTTTTTCTTTATCTGCGGTCCCTATTCTCAACAACATTCCTGCTACAACCGTGGATATTAGGAATCCGTTTAATACAAAAACCATTCCTTCTTTCAAACCAAAACTTCCCAAATAGATTATACTGTAGTACAAAAATTTTGTCACTCTTATCTGACAGGTTAAAATATCTTACTTAAAAATATAGTTAGATTAAAATGATGTGAAACAATATTATAAGCCGGGTTACTGGAATACAATGTTGCACTTAGCAAACAATTAATTTCTACTTAGTTAAAGGCTACATTTTAATATCTAGATGGTCTTTAAAGTACTGGGATCTATACAAATTCTGTTTGACTGTTTGAGAACCTTAAATAGAGTCGGACAGCCAAGAAAACGTGCCACTGATATGAGTATCGAACAATAAAGGCCACAAAATAAATAAGAACACAATTGATTGACTACTATACGAAGAAGTATATGTGATAATCTGGAGTGCTCAACCACTCGATATGGAATACAGCATTTAAATATAGCAGTGACTTATGTCAGGTGACTAGTATTTTTCAGCTTAGTTCTAATCAAATTTTAAAAACACGATGTCGGATTTTAGACAGCGGTGCCATGAAATCACTAAATTTACTTTCATCACAGTATAAGACAATGTCGCCCTCTCGTCTACAATTCAACTCTATCAACTACAATTAACTGTCTCCAGCGCAGCTCTCTTCATTGCCTTTTAGCTTTCAGGCTTCATCAATAGTGCCAAGTTTTCCAAAAACTTTTTCATTAGCACAACTCTTCCTTTTTTAGAAGTATGTGTCCTTAAATTAATGTTCTCAGTAAGTTATTATCTCTTATGATGTGTCTAATAAAATTTGCGTTTCTCCTCTCAATTAGGTTCAGCAAGCATCTTTCTTCTCTCAATTCATCTAGCACAACTTTATTCGTCTTTATATCGGTATATACTGTCTTTGTCTTTTTTCTCCACGTTCACATTTTAAGATGTTCTATTCTCATTATATCCTGCTTAACCAAAGTTCAGGTATCATACACTATCACACTCCACATATACGACTTGATGAACATCTTATTCAGGTCAAGGTTGAATTGTTTATTAGCGAAAGGAATAATATTTCTATTAAAAGCTTGCTTTGCTATAAGCAATCCTTCTTCGCAATCTTTTGCAACATTTATCATGATCTGTAATAATACTTCCAAGCTACGTAAACATTTCTACTTGTTCATGTAGTTGACGGTTTAGCTTTAGATTTATTTTCCCAGTCACATCCTTACTTTTTTTATGATTTTATTGTCATCATAACTTTAGTTGGATTCGTTGTAATATACCTTCCAGCACACATAGCATGCTTTGTAGTTCTTATTCCGTATCTCTTATCAGCATTGTCATCTGAGGACCTTATGCAACAGAACCGTTGTCTATCTATTTTACTTTCTGCTGTCTTTTCCTTCAGCCTACTTATTGTATCTTTTCTGAATAAATTAAAGAAATCTGGCGATAATGGGCATCCTTGCCGTACAACTTTTCTTATTTTAGCTTCAGTTTCAGATATATTAATATTTATTATGATATTTTGGTTTTTGTACAGATTAAAAATAATGCGCTTATCTGTCCAATCCATTCTAGTTCTCCTCATTATGTGAAACAATATTTTCCAATTCGCATTAACGAATGCTTTTTCCAGGTCTACAGAAGCAATAAATGTATCTATATTTCCTCATGTCTGCTTCCCACTATTGTTTTAACTTCTTGTATTGCTTCTCTAGTTCCTCGTTTAGGTTAAAACGAACTGGTATTCATTCAAACAATTCTTAAGTTTGCTTCTTATTCTATTTTTTATTATGATTGGTGAAATCTTCCCCATGTGATTCAACACTTATCCTCCGATGGTGATTACGTTTTTGCATCGATTTTCTCTTTTTATTTTGAAAAGTTGCAGATAATGACAGTATATATAATGTAAGGAGTGAAGATTGGAACCTGTGACGAGCACTGATCTGTACAATTTGGAAAACCCAATTTATCATAATACAGTTTTTAGCCTTGACGATGGTTTCGCTAGCAAAGTTAGCGTCATCAGAGGGGTGGATAAACTAAGCGAATAAAGACTAGAACTACTACTTATATGTTAGTTGCCAAGCAGTTGCGAACAGCGTCCTCTACAAAGGTATACAGACACACCCCCACTGTTGAGTCTTAAATCCCTGTAATTCAAGCTGCTTTTGAAATACTGTATGTCGTTATTAAATATTCCTTCTAAGGAGGATACACTGATTATTAAGATAACAGATCGAACAGAGGACTACATAGAACCGGACCTACTCTATCCATCTAAACAGTTTTCTTCAAATTTCTGACGATATATATATATATATATATATATATATATATATATATATATATATATATATATATATATATATATATATATACTTTCGTAAGCATCAACTTGACGCATGATTTTTTTGCAAAATGTGTGTGAGTGGTATCATTTGACAGCAAATCGTTAGTGCTTCGCAAAAACATAATTTTTTTGTTAGTCCCTAAATACTTTAGAAAAAAACAAAAAATTTCCGTCTGGGTGAATCTTTTTTAGTTCAGAAAATACAAAATTTTCGTTAGTGCTCTAATACAAAAGAAGATATGCCAGAAAAAGTGGGGAGGGGGGCAACTTGACGCTTGATTTTTTCCAAATACGGTGCGAATGATATCAATCGATAGCAAATCATTAGTGCTTCTGAGAAATACAAAATTTCTTGTTAGTGCTTAAATACTTTAGAAAAAAACAATATATGTTCCGTGGACGGGAAAACTATCTTTTTTCGTTTATAAAATACACATTTTCTGTATGACTCGCTGCTTAGTGCATCGTTAGTGCTTTGGAGAAAAACAAAGCATTTCGTTAGTGCTCTAATACAAAAGAATATATACCAGAAAAACCGTGGGGGCAACTGGACGCGTGATTTTTTGTAAATTAAGTGTGGGTGGTATCATTCGATAGCAAATCGTTAGTGCTTCGTAGAAACATAAAATTTTAGTTAGTGCTTAAATACTTTAGAAAAAACAAACATTTTTATGTCGGGGTGAAAACTATCTTTTTTAGTTCACAAAATACACATTTTTTGTATGACTCGTTGGTTAGTACATCGTTAGTGCTTTCGAGAAAAACAAAATTTTTTGTTAGTGCTGAAATCCTTTATAAAAAAACAACCTATGTTCCATGGACGTGAAAACTATCTTTTTTCGTTTATAAAATACACATTTTCTGTATGACTCGCATCGTTAGTGCTTTCGAGAAAAACAAAAATTTTCGTTAGTGGTCTAATACAAAGGAAGATATACCAGAAAAACTGTGGGGAGCAACTTGACGCATGATTTTTTGCAAATTAAGTGTGAGTGGTATCATTCGATAGCAAATCGTTAGTGCTTCGCAGATGCGATTCTTCAGTCAACGCTACCTTGCTTCTCTTAAAAATGAGTGTGCAAGGTAAATGTTTGTTTTCGAATATAGGATCATTCATAACATCGGTCCGTATACCTTTTTTAAAAATTGTATATCTACGTTTAGTGTGGCGCCTCTTCGGTATTTATTTCCACTCTGGGTTGAAGACAAAAGTTTTTCAAAGCAAAAGTGTAAATGGCGTTGGGAGTCATTTCTAGATTATGCTTTAGCTAAAAATAGTACCGTTGATGGTCCCAGAACTTCACTGTTAGATAAAAAGTTATCTTACTCACTATTAAGCTTTTGAAGTAGCAATGATCTCTGTACAGATGGTTGCCTAGACATGTTTTAATGAATCTCAAAATCTTATTTTTAATTGATAATATTAATAAAAATTATGAATATCATTAATAATAACAAATAAAAAGTAAATATTAATAAACACTTCACTAATATTTTGTGATTAACATCAACTACACGGGCTACTTGTACTACGTTGTTCAAAAGACGGGCGGGAACTAAACTAAATAAACGAAACATAAAAAACTACCATCAGGTATCTAGCTAGGTATATTTTTTACAGAATCGTGACTATTTCTAGAAATATTAACATTTACAAGTTGGGTGTATTAAGAAGAGAACCTGCAACTTAAACTATCGGCACAGCATAATTAAGAAACACATGCTCTGATCCAAGTACAATTGCTAACATTGAGCTGGTGCCATTTTCGAAGAATTAAAGTTCTCCATCACCACTTCGAGTATCTGTCCCGCTCATTTCCGAAACTGGTTAACTTGCAGGTTTCACATTTTATCACTCCTGACAAAATACACCTTCGTCACCAAATAATTATGCACGAACTTGCATACATACCCTTTCCATAGATAAAAGCGAACTTTCCAATAAGTAAAAAAATATTATATATTTTTAGAAACCCGCATTTTTCTCTAGAAATAGAAAACCATGGATCCGAAAAAAAGTATCATTACTTTCTGTAAAAAAAAGCATTAATTGTTTTACACAAGAAAGCTTTTGCTGATAGAACGTTCGTTTTCAAATCTCGTTTTAAAATTGAAAATAAATTTTAAATAAAACAAATATATATAGTTCCAATTAACAGTGTAAGAGACCAATATTCTCTTCACGAGCGAAATAAAATTTTCAAACTTAGGATATGAACATAATAACATTTCAAACGAAAACAAAAAAGTTGACCCACCACCCCCAGGGTTTTTCTGGTATATCTATTATATATTAGAGCACTAACGAAAATTTGTGTTGTTCTCACAAGCACCTACGATGCGCTAACCAACGAGTCATACAAAAAAGGTGTATTTTATAAACCAAAAAGGATAGTTTTCAGCCCACGGAAATACGTTTGTTTTTTATAAAGTATTTGAGCACTAACAAGAAATGTTGGGTTTCTGCTAAGCAGGTTTTTCTGGTATATTTTCTTTTGTATTAGAGCACTAACGAAAATGTTTGTTTTTCTGGAAAGCCCTAACGATGCACTAACCAGCGAGTCATACAGAAAATGTGTATTTTATAAACGAAAAAAGATAGTTTTCACGTTCACGGAACATCGATTCTTTTTTCTAAAGAATTTGTGCACTAACAAAATTTTTCTGTTTCTCAGAAGCACTAACGATTTGCTATCGACTGATATCATTCACAACTTATTTGGAAAAAATCATGCGTCAAGTTAACCTACCCCCCCCCCCCCCTATATAAGCATTATCCTTTCAAAAATAGATGATTCAGTATTATAGTTAGTCAATAGCTATCAAAACCGGAGACAACATTTCTTCAAACATACCACAAACATATCACAAACTAACTTATCCACAAATTTATTTTGTATGCAATTCTTTAATTCTACTCCATCAAATATTACAGACAGGTTAATTAGGTTATATTTAAACAGGTCATATAATGAAAAATATTGTTTTACACTTGCATTAATAACAAGACATTTCTACAATTTGGGGCGATTACCATTTACCGAATTCATGAATATCGATAACCTGGGGTCAAACCATGAATTTTATATTTAGATTTATTGACATGTTACTCCAATAACAAATAAAAGCAGCAAATTTCCCTCCTGTTGATATAATTGTATGAAACTTTGTATACTTATTATTTCTACAATTATTATATTATCATATCTAATCAAAAATATACTTTAAAGAAATATTGGCACTAAATAGGAGTAATGTTGCTATTTTGTCGTTTATTGTATTACCTAATATCTTTCCAAAAGTACTTTTTAAGTAATACCGTGAAAATATGGCAGCGAATATCGTTAAGATCCTGCTGGCAGATTAGTGTATATAAAAGCGATGGGGCATAAAGTGAACCACGAACGTGTTATTCAGGCCTACTGCAAGGATCTGCATTGCATTAAGCCCCTTGCTATTATATATATATATATATATATATATATATATATATATATATATATATATATATATATGAATATATATATATATATATATATATATATATATATATATATGAATATATATATATATATATATATATATATATATATATATATATATATATATATATATATATATACATATACAGGACTTCCACAGCCTTTTTGATAACCGTGCAGAAGTAATCCAATATGCAGATAACTTCTGCATATATATTAAACAAAACTCATACAGTCTATGCATTAACCAGTTAAATTACATTTTGTATAAAATTATGACATACTTGTTCCAAAACAACTTTACCATGTCTGTCAATAAATCTTTAGTAGTTTTTTATACAAGACTTAGCATTCCAATTGCACCATTATTTACGATTGCTGCAGAAAATATTCCATATCACAAAATCTACAAATACTTAGGTCTACTAATCGATCAAAAACTTTTGTGGAAGGAACATGTTGATGATTGTATTGAATATTTTAAAATATACATGCAAAAAGGAATATGGTGCAGATCCCAATACAGCGATGAATTTATAGGTCATACATCAGATCAATCATAGACTCCGGCTCAATTTACTACGGGTCTGCCGCAGAAACACACAGAATACAATATAAAGCGTTAAGATTAGTCCATGGGCTAATAAAATCAACCCCCACAGAATCAATCCTCGCCTTGGCCAACGAGCCACCTCTCAAAGTAAGACGGGAATATCTCTGTAAGAAATTCCCGATGAAACAACCGTTGCAAGGAAAAATCAACACCCAAACTAACACCCTTTTGTCACATACTGGCGACATAAAAACTCACCACCATTGACAGAAGCTTTATCGTACACATCCACAATAGTAAGGACTGTACGATTCATAAGTTTGTGCGTTGTCATATGAAATTTTATTATGGAAACCAATTGTTGTTTTACCAGTTTGCCATAAAGAAGACATAGATGTTCAAAGCTATTACAGTGAAAATATCAAGAAATTTCCAGGATCTGCCCTAATATTTACTGATGAATCCAAAACATTTGATCCCGTAGGGTGTGACATATACGGCGAACCGACACCATCCCATTTTGTTTTAAAGCTACACACAGAACCCAGCATACATACAGCAGAAACAGTAGCAATTATTAAAGCTCTTGAAATGGCCATGGAAATAACATCCCACTCCACATTTATAATCATAACCGACAGAAAACCATTAATATTGGCTCTGAAGGAGCTTTCTAATGTATTCAAGGACCCACTTATGGGCATTGTTAGGTCCAAGTATATGAATTTAGCAAGGTCTCGAAAAACGGCTATATTTATGTGGATGAAAGCACATGCTTACATCAAGGTAAATAAAGAAGCAGATAAATGAGCTAAAAATGCAACAAGAACAGGAGAAAGCTGCAATACCCTCTTAACGAGAGATCTTGTTCCTGCTTGCAAACTCCACATGAGGAAAGAATGGTCAGAACAATGGAACAAACAACAAGCTTTAGTAAAAATTAAATTTCAGCAAATACTTCTGACCTTCCCTTCTAATCAATCACAGAAATAGTTCCAATAACAGAGTAATTTATATAACACTTGCCAGAATCATAATAGGGCATGGTGCCACCAAAAATCAACTATTTCAAATGGAGTTGGCAGACAATCCACTGTGTAGTTGTGATGGAGCAAGTATGTGATATTGGTCATATATTTTTTTATTGTAAAAATAAATCCACGCATGTAACGATGTAGTTAAAAACGTCTGGAGCAAGAAGCTTCACTACCAATGAATATAACACATTTTTGGCATCTAGCGTTTTATGTTAAAAAATAATTGTACATAATTTTAAACCTTATTAAGTGTAATAAAATACATGAGGTACGTAATCTAACACAATTTAAAAAAGGTAAAACATATTTTTTTAGTAATATTGTTTCCGCAAGTGAGATTATTTTTAATAGTCATTAGTTATAGTTTCCTCTTGTCTGCCCTCATGTCTAACTCATCTTTATCGTAGTTTAGTCTAGTAGTCTTAAATAAAGTCGCCTTGGTGAACTTCTAGGCGTGAAATGTGTGGTCCCATGCATTTTATTCCTTAGTTATAAGCCTAGTTAAGAATACGTAACATAACACCTTACCAAAAACTGTGAAGTATGATGGGCATTCTCTTTTTTTAATTATTACTGTTATCAATATGAAATAAAGAAAATCGGAGGGTTTTCTTGCTGAGCTTGGTAGATGATAGCATAGAGAATTTGTTTCTTTTAATGTAAAACATCGTGGAGGAGCTGAAGTACTGGTTGTTGATCTAGAGGGACCGTGGTTAACAGAGCTTTGTTCGAAGCCAAAACAAGTAAAAAAAAATAATACTCTTATACAAAATTAACAAGGCTAATTTTTATTGTAGCAATAGCACAAATAAAAACATTGAAATTGCCAGAGTAATCAATATTAGAATATGTGGTTTATTTTTTCAACAAATTATTACTTGAATGATATTAAAAAGTCTGGACGCAGCAAGTGCGTTATGATAGTAAATTTTCATAAAAAAGGATTTTAATAGCTAATATGAGCTTTTCAAATATGAAGCATTTAATAAAAATTCGCTACCGTAACGCACTTGCTGCGTTCAGAATTTCTTTTTTTACAAACATGCATTATATTTCGATGGAAAATGCAAAAATGCAATAACATAAGGCGTGTTCGACTAAAAAAAAAAAAAGAAAAATTGTATCACCAACGACTTATGAGCCAGCCTGTGATTATAGAAATAATGTTTTAAGATGTAGCTCAAGACACCCTATAATTAATGTATACCATTTTTTTCAAATCTTGTATAATAACGGATATATTGAGCTTTTTGATTTTTTACGAAAATTCGACAAGAATTATATACCATTAAACGATAAACTCTATAGCTAAGACTACTGCCAAGCATCAGAGAAAATGTCTATTTGAAATGAATTTTCTGGAAACATTTTAGTAAAATGAAGGACAGTGACGGTTGAAACTAAGACTTCAGGATTTGTAAAACATTCTTCTTGAGACATTTTCTTTCCATAGCCAGTATTAGATTCAAGTTCTCTGCCCAAATGTTGCGAATTTTGACGTTTTAAATCGAGACTTTGACGTTTTGAAGAAAACCCCAATTTATTTTTCTTTAAATGCCTGTAACTTTCCTGTCTTTTGACCTACAGAGCTCAATTTTGGTAGGTTTTTTTACCTATAGCGATATAAACCCGTCTATTTTGGTTGCCTTTGCTTTGTTATTTCCGGAGATATACATTTTTTTCTAAAGAAAACACAAAATTTTCCGGGAAAACCTCGGCCGATTTTCCTTGTTAACGAACTTATCCAAGCCACTTGCAAAAGGAAGGTATTCACCAAATTTAGTAAAAATCAGTCTATTAATTTTGGAGTTTTCGGTGTGATATATATATATATATATATATATATATATATATATATATATATATATATATATATATATATATATATATATATATATATATATATATATATATATATATATATATATATATATATATATATATATATATATATATATATATATATATATATATATATATATATATATATATATATATATATATATATATATATATATATATATATATATATATATATATATATATATACATATATAAATCGTAACTGATCCCGGATACCCGGGTATGTGTTCTAGGGGGCCTAATTAGCGCTCATTTGAAGAAATTTTTTCAAAATTCAAAAGTCGGGATCTCTTCATTAGTGATTTTTTTAAAGAAATTTCTAAATATGCAGTTAGATTGTGTCAATATCTAATTAATATAGACTTTCATAAAATTTTATTGTACAATTTTTTTATGTAAAATGGGGAATTTCTCTCTCAAGTCATATACAAAAAAAAACTTTTATCCTAATACTTAAGTCGTGTCGTAGTAAAACAACAAAGTATGAAACACAAACTTGATACGCAACTTTTTAAGTACAAACGGTTGCAATTCCTGAATAAATTAACTATTATTAGTAACGCGCAGTAATTTATTAGGGGAAAATTTTCAAAATAGGGTATTGCGTCATCGATATTTGGAACAATTTCAAATTAATTTCGTTAAATAGCATCTTTTAAGGATAGAGTTATAATCTTGACTTTTTGTTTGCACGTTACATTTAGATAATACAGGATGTTACCATCGAAGTTAATTTATTTATTTTTCAATTAAAACTAAACATTGTATCTTACAAGTAAGCTATGTTTGTGCTTGCATTTTGACACAATTTTGTTAAACATTCTCCTTTTTAACACACTGCGTAAAAAATACATTTTCTTCTTTTTTTAAAGTTTGTTGCTTATGCTATTCGACTCCTACCAACGCTTCCACGGATTAATATTCACTTTCATTGGTGTATAAAATTAATTTTAACAAAGTCTTTAAAAAACTGTCATTCTCTAGTACAAAAATTTTTACATTTCTACTGTTCTCCAACAATAACAATTTTAATTATTTAAATTATAACAGAGTGGCTCATAACTGGAAACCAAATAACTGAAAATTGTCCTTATGTTAAAATAACGGACGTGCCTGTTAATGTTATTTAATTTTGTTTTCAGAAATAGTACAAAAAATGGACTCTATTATTAATTTATTCTTTTCTGTATCCGCAATAAAGCAGAGTTAAATGAACAACTGAAACGATAGTGCATGAGTAACTATTTATATGATTTAAGTTAATAGTCAATCGTTATTTGAGGAAAAAAAAAGAAAGCAAAGATAATTTATCTTTTTAAAAGAAGGTGGCCCAGTGCTTCTAAAGGTAGGGGTTTTGGATTCGATTCCCAGTAGAAGTGTCATTTCACTTTTCAGCACATACTGTAAAATCACTTCAGTCAAACTGATGAATGATTTGGTGAATGTTTGGACGTTTCACCCTTTGGAGAGGCGTAAAGCCTTCTTACAAAAACAAACGAATTCGGCAAAATTTCTAGCACAGTAAGGTGAAACTACTACTTGGAATCGGTGATTGGCGATAGCCCCGGAAAGAGTCTAACATTAAAGAAACAAACAAAAAAAGATTTTACCAGAAATTTCACTTTGCATTTAGATAGTAGGTAGTATTGTGTCAGTATTTTTTAACTTAATCTAGGTACGTAAACATTTTCAGTGCAGGAAATTGCAGAGGAATTTAAAAAAAATCTGATACCTATGTATATATTGGTACTTTGCGGAGCTAATTTCTTTGCCGTGTTATATTGCCATGTTTCTATAGAAACTACTTTTGAAAAGCTCTTTTTAATATAGATATGGATACGCTAACTACGAATTCAGTAGAAACAATAAAGCACAAATGAATGGAGATATGAAGGGTCTTTTGTGTAGGTAGAATATAAACAGTAGACAGAAGGTTACTGGAGTTCGTGAAAAGAAGTAAATGCAAGGTGAGCTATGTCATTCCGGCTACATCGTACATCGTTATGAATAGAAACACGAAACAATGCATGTAGAAGTCAGGACACAACTATTTCGTTGTATTTCCAAGAAATCAAGAATATTATTTCACCAAGTTCAAGAAAACCATGAGAGCCAAGCCGGAGACAGTAGATGTAGTTGTGTGTGTACACTACATTAATTTAAGTGTAGCAGTTATTCGAGGAATATGTTGTCTGAGCTCTAGATGGTTTCTTACAAACTCTAACAACTGTAGGAAGTATGGCTTAGTGAAAGTTTCAGCTAAACTTAGAATTACTTTGTCTAGTTACTCCTTACTTTTAAGTCGACCGATAAAGTCAGTTTAGTAATGGTCGTTTTTAACTTTCAACAACGCAACAATATTTTCTTGCGGAAATTTTGCAAATAAACAACTGTGTCTTTTTAATAATAACGAAAGCATTCGAACTATTAATAACAAAACTGATAGCCATTTATCAACCCTATATTTTGCTAGCTATTCGCTTCCACTGGTTATATCATGAACTTGACTAGCCAATGAGCCACACTCGTTAAAATGAAACGATGGTAAAAAAAAATGTTGAAAGGTCTGCACTCGAATCGACCCAGAAACCGGAGCATGGCAATCGGGCATCTAACGCCACATCACGTCCATTTCAGGTAAGCTGTGTGCTTCGAAAACTGCTTTGTATAATTTGCAAAAAATTCCAGCATGTTTATTTTCCCTTGTCCCTGCGTGTAAAACTCTGAAACTCTTGAGTCCAGTGAAGATTCCCTTGTGACCAATATCTAGAATTATGGAGTTGTACATTCTGTCATCTCACAAAATAATATTACTCAAAAAATTTTGATTTCCAAAACATCTTAACTGGAATTCTTCTCAGAACTGCAGTCTATTGTCTGGATCGTCCTTATTAACTGACCTTTGTAGGAAAGACCTGTTTTTATATTTAACAGTTTCACGGCAGTTGTATGGTCAATATTTTAGTTTCGAACTATCTACCATGTTGAAGCGTAAGGACTATTATAAAATGCAAGCAGTATGCTTAAGGTATTTTGAGATAAATCATTTGCACTCCAGATTTCAGCGAAATTCGAAACTATCCAGTTTCTATAGACCTGAAAATAGGTGATCTATCATGATGTTCTTGATTAAATATATTACAAGATTCATCGCAATTTCTTAAGCTATCTCCATATCCAACTACCAGCAAAGTTTTATTTTTTTCGTTTTTAGTTATACTTATATACCTATACCTATTTATTGTTATAAAGTATCTCGTATTTTCAAAAAATAACTTCAAACACTTTGGCAATTATTTCGTTAATTTGTGCACTTAATTGAAGTTAACGCAATACTAATATTTCTGTACGTCTTTCCCACATAAAGCCTAGTGATAGTTAGTAGATAGATAGATAGATAGTGATAGTTGACTACCAGGGAGCACCGTGTGTTGTTGAACGGAGTCGAAAGGCAATCGCAAACCACCAAGTATATTTACCAATCAAGTTTCCTTCGGGAAACTCACTTTAAGTTAGAATCTTTTTAAAAGAGGTTATTTATATTTTAAATTAATACGTTTTCGCACAAAACATTCCGTATCTATCGGGCTTGTTTTTATTGACTAATTTTTTAAAATTTGAATATCTAAAACGAAGTTAATTAACTTTAATAAAACTGTGTACACACAAATTGCCTTTATAAAAACTAAATCATGTATCATCATTTAAATTTCTATATTTATTACAGTATAGTTCTAAGCAACTGGAAAAAAATAAGAGCAACTAAATATTTTGTTACTAGCAAATAGTTTCGGAAGTACTGCATTAGCACAATAAAAGAAGTAAATAATTAAATTTTTACATATATTTTAGACAAAGTTACAGATCATTAAATTTAAACGATTTAAAGCTAAATGAATGATGTAGCAGATTAAAGCGGTGGTTATAGAGACCCAGAGTAAAATGTTGTAGACAATAATGTAAAGAAAAACTTCAACATAATATCTTAGTTTTTACTTTACGAGCACCTATTTACAGTACCCAGATCTAGGAAACAAGATGCGTAAAACAAGCATACAGTATTTCGTAACTGCAAAACAGAACAACGGAAATTAGAGACGTTACTCCAGACATTTTATACTGAGTAAGAAATGGTTAATTATTTCACTATCGGCAAGTTAATGGTAAATAATTTGATTTACCGTGAAATTTGTATTTAAAAACCAAATGTGAGTATATTATCAATTTTTTCAACCAATACATGAAAAACTAACAACTTTAGCCTTCAACTGTCATTTTCAAAAAAAAAAAATGTATCTACTATCAATTTCCGGTAGAGTAGTTGCGTTACTACTGGAAAAATATATGAATAACTTGGTTTGAAAAAGTGTCGGGAATAAATGTTAAACTTTGTAATTCAAAGATGTCAAATAAAACATTAAAGTTAGCACCCACCAGCGTTTTATTAAAAAACATCTTTCAGAAAAACATATATTTTGCTTCATAAGATGATTCCACACTGTATAGGTAAACAAAAAACTAACACAACCACTGCCTAAAAAGAATAATCGATTTTTTTTTGGTCAATATAGACAACCAAATTGTTGAAAAACGGGAAACTAGTACTGTTTATATTCACAAAAATATTTGAAGAGGTCAATAGTTAAAAACGAAATAAATTATTTAAATGAAAAGTACTGTTTGATATTATAGTATTTTAATGTTATTTGTATTCATAACATTCCGTTTCTTCATAACATTATTTGGTTCGTTACAGTAAAGCGACGACAGAAACCAGACTGTAAGCTATGTCATTAATAAAATATTGACCTACTGTAAGTCAATTCAATAAACTAAATTTATGCAAGATATCTGTGAGCAACATAAAATATTTAAAAAATGTTAAACATCATCGAATGCGACGTGTATTCAGTAGGATTAGGCTCATTTGCATTAATAATGTATGCGAAAACTAGTCGGAGGTCAGAGGCTACTGGTACTGTTGTCGTTAAGATCACATAAAAATAAATACGTAGCTCCTAACAGTCAGGCACATTATTATAAAGTGTATACTGATTTTCATTTCCTTAATAATAACTAATTTAATATTCTTGAAACTATGAAATAAAAAGTTTTCAGGACACAAGTTTCGTTTTTTTTTTCAAAACATTTGATGGAAACTAAAAAATAATTAACTGATAATTTGGAAAAATTCGTTGACACAATCAGGCTACTGCTTGTGAGGAAATCTAAGCTTCTTTAAAAAAAACTATATGTTCACAAAAAAATGATGGAGTTACTCTCGTATAATTTAGCACTCGTATAACCTTACTAAACACCACACTATGCACTAACATTTATGTTTCTAGGTTAATAGTAAATTGATATATAAGAATTTAAAACATTTTAATGCAAATTCGCTCTTACAAAGCATTCGCTACGTCATTTTTATGAAAAAAAATGTAAACATTTAATTGATAAAAGCTAGCAAACACTGCCACATGAAACCCTCAAAACCAAATAGGAGGAAATTACCCTCTGATGACAGCTCAAATAGTATATACTTCGACGGATCCAAGACGAAATCAGGTATTGGATCAGAGCTTTAAAGAATAAGGCCAACAGTCAACATTTCAGTTAACATTATCCACGCAACAATATTCCAGACCGAGATGACCGCAATGTAACGCGCGAAACAGTGTATTGAGCAAGAAAAGACGAACCAGTCCTTGCCATATCATCTGATACACAAACGGCGCTTAACGCACTAGGTTACATGGATATCAATTCAAATATAGTATGGGACTGTCTCACAGCCCTAGTAAAGCTAGAAAGTCAAAACAAACTGACATTAGCATGGGTCCCAGAACACGAAGGTCATAAATGAAACGATAGGGCAGACGAAGTGGCCAAGGGGGGTGCGTCTAGTCCCCCGATAGTCGCCGAACCTTTTTGCCAAGCCGAACATTCATTAGTGAACGGATCCAAGAGAAAACACTGGAATTGTGTAAACATTCCCCACGACAGAGATTTTTCTCCTAAATTCAGAAAATACCTACTATCAAGGGTCAGAAATGTCATTCAAATAGTATTAGGTGTATTAACAAGGCAGTGCCGACTTAATAAGGAGATGAGCTAAACGAGTCAGACAGACGAAACACTATGCAGATTATAACGAAACTTCACTGTATTATGCCAATGTGAAGGCTGACGAGCTTGAGGATTCAGTCACATAGGGAGAAAAACCGAAAGCTACACAAAGTAACCCCTGTCTAGACTGTGGAGCCTCCTGGTAAAGGAAATAAGACTGGATAGGGTGATGTGGATAATAACATTGAATCGTCGCAAAAGGTCGCGGTTAGAAAGGGTGAATGGCAAGCTCCCCATTATTTTTAATCTCAAACCTCCAAAACGAATAGCTAATGACAATAAATTCACATTGTACTCTCCGGTTTTAGTTTTAGCGAATTTTTATTTTTTAAAAGTTCGCTAATAGAGAGGTATCTATGGTGAGATTTTTCAAACATTTCCAAATGAGTGCGAATTTGATAACCTAGAACCTGAAACCAAGGCCCGTTAAAATTTCTTTATGTAAATGAGTGATAATTCAAAAAAAAACTAAACTTTGAAGGTAACTTAGCAGATATCTTCATTTTGTTAAGACCACGGACGAGTTCTTTAGCCAGCCCAGTCGAAACAGTTTTTCTAAAAAAAAAATATTTTTCTGAACAAGAATTGTATTTCAAAAAATAACAAAGTTATTACGATGAAACTTGGGGGTATATTTCCCAGGTAAGGACCTTACTACGTACCAAAATTTAATGTTCTAGGCTTATAGTAAATTGAGTGATTAAAATTTGAAGCATCTAATGAAAATTCGCTACCATAACGCCCATAACGCACTTGCTGCGTGACGAAATTTTTGTTAGTTAATTTCCGTGAAGAAAACTTTGCTATTAGACAGGTTTTGATTGTAAAATTTTTAGATTTCCTTAAATGGGTACAAATGTAGGCCTATTGAAGCCAAATCCGTAATATATATATATATATATATATATATATATATATATATATATATATATATATATATATATATACATTATATATTATATATATTATATATTAGGCCTTGCTAAAATACAGGTTTCTTTTCTAATCAACTTATTTCCGTGAAACCTTTATTTTGACAAAACTTTTGACATAAACACTGTGTATATCAATTACAGAATTGATAGTTACATTACTGACATCCTACTTACTAAAAACACATTCAAAGAAATTCCGAAATCCAGGACCGAACAAACACATCAACAACAACAACAACAAATCAACTCTTATATTGCTTCAAAAATAACACCCTATATATTGAAATTTTTAATTAGTGATACACGAATCAAAAGACTGGAAAAAACTAAGCTAAACTATATAGATCTTGTAGTTGTCACATTTTTTTAGTGTTTATAGAGAATTTGTGTCCCCTGCTCAATTTGTTAGCTGTCAATTTTAAAATTCCCTGTTCAAGAAACTAAGTGTTTATAATAGTCGTAAGCCAACCAAAAAAAAAAATGGTTGTGTTTAACTAACTCTAAAAATGGATGTGTTTTGTGAATATTACCCAAAAACACCAAGTTCAGACTAGGAATTAAAAACACACTGATAATAATAATAATAAACATTCACAGAAAACTGATGTTCGGAATTCCTTTTTCTAACAGCATTGGGATTTTGGTATTCCCATGTATGACTACTTCTAGTACTGTAAATGCAATTTTTAGTCAAATGTGAGTCATCAGCAAATAGAGTCCCATACATAAATGTTCCGTTACGTAAAATCCAACGCCAGAATGTAACTCGGATAGCTTTATCATGACTCTCGAGTTGTTGCATTTACTGGGGATGAAACAGATACATGTTGTGCTTGATTCAAGTTTTCCAGACAGTATATTAAGAAATTGACAAGGCAAAACGAATTCTCCTTCTGCTGGTCTCTGGGGCATTTTTTTAAAGTCATTTCGATATTGCCGTTTCCTACATCTGAATCTTACATTGTGGACGTTTCATGCATTTGTTGAGTGGAAAAACAATTATGTTCTCTGACGTATATGTAAATGTTGCCAAATGTTTGATGATTGGGAACTCGATGACTGGAAAAAGGCCGTCGGTACTTCTGTACTGGAGCTCGCTCACTTGCATTGCAGTAACCAGATGCAAAATAAAGGGCCTCGGTGGTTCAGTAGTAAGAACGTGTGCTTTTGAACCGAAGGGTACTGGGTTCGATCCCAGGGTTCTCCTTTCACTTTTTCAGTCCATACTGTAACAATAACATCAACCGAGGTTGTGGCATTGTACTTGAGCAAGTTGAAGGTCTGCACACTCCACTCTTCGGAGGGGGCGTAAAACCATCGGCCCCGTGTCGATGCGATATTGGGCACGTTAAAGATCCCGACAACCCTTATAGAAAGGCAGGGGTTCGGGAAAATGTCCAGGATGATGAGATGAAACTGCTTCCTGGCGTCGGTGATTGGTCATAGTTGCGAAAATAGACCGACGTTAAAGAAACAAAAATACACACACACAGATTTAAAATAACATTTTTACATTCTTCACTATTATAATTGTGTGGCATGATTCGATTTGACTAAAATTTTTTTGAAAATCACAATAAAAGACAACACAAACAACGGAACTCAACAATGAACAGCAATAATAGAATATTAAACAAACCAACTAACATCAACTCTGAATGATTATCAAATAATTTGAAATGCACTGACAGCTGACAGTTTCAGTTTAACACTTGCTTGCTGTGACAAGGATGTCAAGAAGCTTCTGTCTCATAAGTAGTTGGATGTTTAATCCTTGTTGATGTTTCCTGTTCGACGAAATACTTGATTTGAACTGTTGAACTTTAGCATAATCCACATAACAATAATGTTAATGATAATAGTAACACTGTCATAATTAATTCTTCAAACGTGTTGCGCAGAGGGCAATAGATTTTCTGGGATAGGTACTCAGATCTTCAATCTGTAATTTACATCTCACACTACTTCCAGTTAGCACTTATGACAAAACATCAAATTTTGACAATTTTGACACTGAAAATTACCCTAAACAAATTTGATTAAATGTTTTTCAATTTGCAAAAAACAACAATGAAGCTATGGTATAAGATCAAGTTACTATGAACGCTGCAAAAGTGTAACAACTACACGATCTGCATATTTTACCCCAGTTTTCTCCCAGATTTTAGATTCTTAAATTTGAAATTTCCAATTGCAATATACAGGATGTTATTTCTGAAGCCATAGAAAAGTTAAGTTTTGTCGAGGCATGTCCAGGAATTTGAAATTTATTTGAACAGGTCTTTCATAAGTACGATCGCAGTAATACGACTGCAAATTCTGAAGTTAATAAACAGTATGCCAAAATAAAATTTCACGTATGTGTACTGAACATATGGTCACACTATGTGCATTTAATTCTTTTAGTATATATATATATATATATATATATATATATATATATATATATATATATATATATATATATATATATATATATATATATATATATATATATATATATATATATATATATATATATATAATTGCAGGGAGAAATAACAGTCGTTACACATTAGCTAATAATACTGGTATTTTAAGGGCAATTACGACCAAAATGTGGGCTTAAAACTTCAAGAAAGTCACTTTATATTAAAAACTCAATATGTTTCGAGTTCCGAAACCATCCTCAGGAGTACTGAAATTTTTAAAAAGATTACAAAAACACACTCAATAACAACGTAAAGTAAAGAACTTACAATATTATGACTCATTTTAATATTTTAGGAAAAATCAGATAGATGATAAGTGATAAAAATTATCTCACATTTGCACTATTTATAATATCTAGGTACCTACTTAGAACAGTTTTAAAGTCTTTTATTATTGTTGACCTTGTTTATGTTCCTTATAAATCGTTGTTTTGGTTCCTGTTGATCATCAAGAGAAGATAAACCTGTCTATAATTTTACGCGTTATCATAAATTTATATCAGTCTTTAGTCTTATATGAGGCTTAAGCATATTCTACAAATATAAATTTACTCACATATACACACATTTTTTCTTTAATTGCTGCCAGCCGTAAATCTTAGTGGATATTTAAATATAATTAGTTCCATTAATTGTTGTTGCTGTTACCTGGTAAAACCGTTCCGTAATAAATACAGATGTAGACTAATTTTCTGGCTTCGCAAGTGCTTGCTTCGAGCCTCGGTGGTCCAGTGGTAAGAAAGTGTGCCTCTGGACCTAAGAGTAGTGAGTTCGATTCCCAGGGCCCCTTTCACTTTTCATACTGTACAATTAACATCAACCGAGGTTGTGTCATTGTATTTGACCAAGTTGAATGTTTGCACGTTCCGCCCTTCCGAGGGGGTGTAAAGTCGTCGGTCCTGTGTACCATGCAATGTTGTGCACGTTAAAGATCCACCCCTGATATAAAATTTTCAGGATAGTGAGGTTAAACTGCTTCCTGGCGTCGGTGACTGGCCAGAGTCGCGAAAATAGACCCAGCTAAAAAAAGGTGCTTCTTTCCTTCTCTGCAAACAGTTTTACTTTTTACGGCATCGTCAGGCAGGAGGAAATTGAATATATTTATTCGCCTTTTTGACACCTTCAATTAAAAATCCAGATACATCATATATGGACATCTTAAGGACGTCACTTGTAATTTTTATTTTATTTCCAATGAACATTTTGATCAAAATACCCTAACGTAACAACATACTTTGTTTATAGTTGTCATGTATGTGTATAAACAAACTGAATTGTCTTCTGCCTGACGTTGCCGCAAAAGGCAAAATCGTTTGCAAAGAAGAAAACAAGCAGTTGTGAAGCCAGAGGGGAAGTATCTACATCTGCATTTATAATTTGTTTGTTACCATAATTTGTGTATATAGAAATAGATAATGTCTGAATAAAAATGTTTACATGTACTTTTAATAAAATTTATCAGGACAAAAGTTAGTTTGATATACAAAGGGGGAAGTATCTACATCTGCATTTATAATTTGTTTGTTACCATAATTTGTGTATATAAAAAATAAATAATGTCTGAGTAACAATATTTACAAGTATTTTAAATAAAATTTATCAGGGCAAAAGTTAGTTTGATATAGAAACTCGAGACAATTACCGTAAGTACTCGCAGATGGCATGATTGATGAGATATAAATATTCAGTTACTGATATCTATGTCATAAATCCGATCTCATATGCGGGCAATTCATGTAAGCCTCGAAGCTTTTGAGCTTTCCGTTCCCACGATAAGAACTAGAAAATCCAGGTTGATTTGAATAAGTCCCTTCTACTACTTGCCCTTCACTGATTTACATAATATTTACTGGACACTGGTCATCCGTTATATCCCTAACGCAAGGTGTCGTCTTTGAAACCTCGCCAACCTTTCACAATTACTTACTACCTGACATGAATCGTTATGCATGGTTTTGTCAAGGGCTATATAATATTAAATGGATATACCAGTAATCCTCACATTATTCTTTGTTGCTAAAACACCATAACAAAGAACATTCTCATATCCGTCTCCGTCCTCGGCAATTCGCACGATTGGATGGATTGAAAATTTTATGGTTTTAACTTTACATTCAAACAACTGGCTAGTATAGGCACACATATCTAATTTTAATAGAAGATATCCATAAAAGAGAAAAAATCATCTTTCAGTACTATATAATTATATAGTACATAAGATTATTTTAAAATAGTCCGTAACTCTTCTTTTACCAAATGCCAATTTTTGAAACACAACGGCAAATAAAAGTTTTTTAAAATTTGATTACCTATTCTTTATTAGTAACCGAGTTTTTTAGTGAATTGTCGTAGAAAAATGTTTTGCAAATGAGCGCGAACTAGGACCCTAGATCCCATATCCAGGGTGAGTTTGAATTTTATGAATATTATAATATATATATATATATATATATATATATATATATATATATATATATATATATATATATATATATATATATATATATATTGTAACACGATAACACGATGCCTTTATTAGTAACCGAGTTTTTTAGTGAATTGTAGTAGAAAATTTTTTGCAAATGAGCGCGAACTAGAACCCCTAGATTTCATACCCAGAGTGAGTTTGAATTTTATGAATATTATTATTATTATATATATATATATATATATATATATATATATATATATATATATATATATATATATATATATATATATATATATATATATATTGTAACACGATGCCTTGGCGTGGCCGTTGTGTTTCATTCCTATCGAAGCGGCAGGGTGCGCGGAAGGCATGGGGGTCGACTGTTAAGTAGGCGACAGTTGAGTTCTTTGTTTTTGTTACCCTTATGTACTTGTGTTTTCGGTGAAAGCTACCCTCAACCCCATGTAACTACAACCTGTTATACAATCTGACGCCCAAATAAAGGCCTTTCATACGAAAATTAAGTACATCTCTGACAATCGAAAGTAAACGGAAATAATAAGATGCCCGTCTTGTAGATGACTGGATAAATTGGTTTATCGTGCTTTGTTTTACGCCCGTTTTCCTGAGTGCAGAATTCAGTGCATTAACCAGACAATAGTGTGATAGTAAGTGTAACGTACTGACTTTTTGTGAAGTTTCAGACTTACACGATTGTTAACCCTTAAGTAGTCGCGTGGGGTCAATATGACCCACGGTTTCTATATTTGCCGTTAATTCTGGAACTGGGAAGCTTGCAACGCTGTCCTCCCCTCTACCTTCCTACCTGAACGTCTTACAGGTCAACCAGTGTTCGGTGTGGTGTTAGCATTTATACAGTGAAGAGTGTACTGTGTTATGATAATTTTTGACCCCACACGACTAATTCCGTAACAGTTTTATTTCGAGTTTTTTCAGGTTATTCATAAGTTAAGTGCTTGACTTGCAACGTAGGTATGCTTTTTTAGAAGCCATTGGGATCTATTTGAGATTTTAAATGATAGAATAAAATTTTAATTAATTCCAGGATGAATGAATCAGATTTACGAAGGCCTCTAACCGAGGCTGAAATACACGCATTTGTAGATAACTGGGCTTCCGATGATGATTATCTAATTCCTAAAGATGCTGGTGATACCGATAGGGAGTATCAAGTTGAATGTTCAGAACATGATTCTGATTCGGATCAAGATGCTAGTAGTGTAAGTAGCATTTTTGCGGATGATGATGAAACCGAACGACGATCAGACATCTTTTTTTACACCAAAGAGAAGAACATAAAATGGCGAAAAACAGCTCCACCGACGAATGTTAGAACTAGGAAGCACAACATTGTTTCGTGCTTACCAACTGTGAGACAAAGTGCTAACATTGCATCTACTCCTCTCGAAATATATATTTTTTTATTTTTTGATGAGAAAATCTTAGATTTGCTGGTGAATTATACGAATATGTATATTGCGAGAGTGCGAGGCAATTTTCAACGAGATAGAGATACCAATGATACATTGCACAAAGAAATGCAGGCTTTCATAGGTCTTCACATTCTTAGCGGTCTACTAAAATCATCTCATTTGAATTTTGAGGAGTTATGGGCCAAAGATGGAACAGGGTGTGATATGTTTCCTCTAACTATGTCGTCCAAAAGATTTCTTTTTCTATTGAGGACCCGCAGATTTGACGATCTTGCAACTCGAGAAGAAAGGAAACAGACAGATAAGCTCGCCGCTGTCAGAGAGTTCGTCGATATTTTATCTGATAATTTTTCTTCTACATTATCCACAGGAGCTTATGTCACAACTAACGAGCAGCTTACTCCATTTCGCGGCCGCTGCAGTTTCCGTCAATATTTGCCCAACAAACCCAGCAAATATGGCATCAAGGTGTTTGCTATGGTCGATGCCACGACATTTTATTTGAAAACCTTTGAAATTTACGCAGGAAAACAACTAGAGGGTCCGTATAGGACCAGTAATTCTCCGTCTGATATCGTAAAACGATTGGCTCAACCAATAAAAAATTCCAACCGCAACGTGACAACCGACAATTGGTATACCAGTATACCTTTGGTGAGATCGTTACTCAAAGATTACAAATTAACGATGGTTGGTACGTTACGTAAGAATAAGAAATAAATACCAAAAGAATTTCTTCCACGTAGAGAGCGGCCCGCAAAAAGTAGTCTTTTTGGTTTCACGGAAGATATGACTATGGTGTCTTATGTGCCCAAGGCTTCCAAGAGTGTGATACTTGTTTCAAGCATGCATATGACGATAAGATTGACGAGGCCACCGGCAAGTTGCACAAACGAGAACTGATAACTTTATACAACAGTACAAAGACAGGCGTGGACGTTTGTGATCAACTCTGTGCAACATACAACGTGGGAAGACGGACCAACAGATGGACATTTTCAATATTTTTCCATTTTTTAAATGTCGCAGCTCACAATTCCTTGGTTGTGTACAAGATGAAAAGGGCAAACACCTCGGAAATTAAGAGGAGGGTATTTCTGAAACAGTTATCCCAATAGTTAGTGAAAAATCAGCAAGTGATGCGCTCTTCATCTCAATATCTCTCAAAAAACTTACGAAAATGAATTCGGGTTCAACATGACGTTTTACCTCAACCAAATGTACCTGGACCATCTCGGGGGCGGTGCGTTAAGTGTCCAAAAAAGAATGACAGCAAATGTTCAGTTAAGTGTAATAAATGTCAAAAATTCATTTGCAAAACCCACACAATTTCAATTTTATGCACAAACTGTATTGATAGCGATTGATTTGTTTTTGAAATAAATTTAATTTTCTCTGCAGGTATTTTCCATTCAATATTCCACAGACATGCTATTATATTCAGAAAAATCTATCAGAACCAATTTTTTACTTCTCAAAACAACTGGGGTCATATTGACCCCACGTGACTAGTTGTGTAATTTTCACTCACGGGACTAATTAAGGGTTAATTTTAATTGTACTAGTGTATGCTTGTTCAGCAGAATTCCCGCAATTTGACGTGTACCCACGCTTCTCTTCACACTAGAGCCACCCAGTTGCCAAATCGTTTAGCAATCAAGGTGCTGAATCTGAAAGGTTTGTGTACAATAAATCATTACACAAAAGGAAACTCAGGTAAGACACGTTTATTGTTTGAATGTTCATCAATATCTAAAGAGACCTGGATAAAATATTGTAGAATAATTAAAATAGAAGCCACAGAACGTTCATAAGCAAACAAAAAGATTAAGCATAAGCCATATTTTTAGAGAATGAATATGCATTTTTTAACTTTAGCCGCGTGTGTTTTAATGGTATTAGTTGGATATTGACGAAAAATAGTTGATGAACATTTTAAGCCATATATTTGTGTGTATATGTATACATTTTGAACTCTTTGCAACCCAACTAGCCTTTACTGTTGGTGAACTGTCAGTGTTTTCAGGATATCTTTTAAGCCATATGTCGTTATATGTTTGCACTTTTTGAACTGATTTATCTTTATTTTGAAAACTGTGTGTGGTTAGGTACATATATATTGGATGCTTGTGTTTATGCTGACTGCCTAAACGTTGGTGGTGTTTGCGTCATCTATCCGCCATGCAGTAGAGATATACATGCAATCAAGTCGAGCTAAGGTTATTATTAGTCATACACTTATATTTTCAGTATATATTGCACATTTTCGCTTGTAAGCCACATAGTGCGGGAGAATACATTTCTGAACATTTCGTGCGGTAAACTAGTCACCGTCGAATTTCATAAATTGCCGTTTGGACTTTGTTTCGTTTGTAAGCCACATGTGCGTAATTACGGCTGAACTTTATTAATTATCACTTACATTGCTTCGATTTATAAGCCATTATAACATTATCGTAGGTACTCATACGCTTTCGCAAAAGTATAGACATTTCTGTGATTGAACTTTATGCGAATCTAAGTAAGTGGATTCTCAAAAAAAGTCTGGTGAATGGTGTTGACGCGAAGCGGTGTAGGGACGAACTTTGCCAAAATGTCACAACCGACGACGGTTGCAATGACTACCAAACAGTTCAAAGCGCTGTTAGCGAAGATTTCTGGAATCGGTAGCAATCTGCCAAGTAGAACAGAGACACCCGATTCGAACAGTACATCGCCCATGCCAGCTACCGGAAGTTTCGCGATGTACCGCGCGTTTTGATGGCTCGGACACAGCCAGTGTGGATGCATTCTTGGACTCAGTGCTAACCTACAAAGACTGTCTGAGTGTGACCGATGAAAATGCACTTCGCGGGTTTGTTATTGGAAAGCAATGCGGCTACTTGGTGGCGAGGTGTCAAAAGAACCATTTCCAACTGGGGGGAAGCCGTGGCTACAATCACAGAAGTATATTCCGAGAAACTACCTCCTCCGGTAATTTTTCGTGAGATATTTTCACGAGAGCAAGCCGAATGCGAACCGACAAAGTTGTTTATATGCCATATTCGGTCGCTGATCGCACAGCTACCATACACCCTTCAAGAAGAGGTTGTTGGATATGGTTTATGGCCTTCTGCATAGAAAGGCTCGCAAACGCATGCCACGCGCTGAATTCCAGACTTTTCAAGAGCTGACCAAGAAGAGTAGAAGCATCGAGTCTACATTAGCGAAACCTCACTCTATAACGCAAAAAGTGGAAAGCGGGGCTTCTGGCAACAAAAACCGCTGCACGTTTTGCAAATACACAGGACACGAGCGTTCTGAATGTCGCAAGCTTAAGAAGCGGGAAAAGTCCTCGGGTGTTAAGACCAGCCCGTCCCAATAACAGGAAAAAGAAAGACCGAGGGTGGTATGTTATCGCTGCGACGCTGGAGGTGTTATCAGAGCAAAATGCCTAACATGCTGAAGTCAGACTTCGTAAGTGGTAGAGTCAAATTTCATTGAGTTCTGCGCCTCGCTGGAAAATCAACTGGACACTCTGCTAACTATGTACTTTAAGGTCAACACGTTTAAGTGAGTTGGGATCGTTGACTCGGGACAAACGACTAGCATTGCTAGCTATAAACTATATTGACTTCTCAAGGAGACGCGGCAGTCATTTTCGCAGCAGAGAATCGTGATAGCTTACGTTGATGGTCGCAGGCGGGAAGAGGAGGGTCTAAAAGCAGAAGTTTTGTTTACTATTAATGGGAAAGAATTCCCGATGACGTTCACGATCTTTCCCGAGTTACGGAAGAACAGAACTCTCTTAGGCGTAGTTTTCATGAGAAAGGCCAACATCGTTTTCGATGTTCCAAACTACAAATGGTTTTTCGTCGAAATGCCAGATAACCAGCTCCAATTTTACACGCCTGAGCAAGCAAACATAGAGCAATTTAGTAGTGTGTACCTGAGCCTGGAAGAGGGAGCAAGATCGACTTCGCAGCAGAGAGACGCATTAATGAACTCTTGACGCGAAGTTGAAATCTTTTCCGGAAGGGGGGAGCACCGACTAAGTTTGATGTTCATCGTATTGATACCGGTGATCATCAACCACCATGGGTTCCGCCGTACACTTTGAGCAAACACAAGAAGAAGTTGCTTAAGGAATAATTGGACAATATGCTCTCAGGGAATATAATAGAAGCGTGCGAGTCCTCATGGAGCAGTCCCGTACTACTCGTTCAGAAGTCTGACGGTACTTACCGACTGCAATGACTTCCGCAAGGTCAATGCCATTACGGTGGCAGATAGATACGCAATGCCACGAATCGAAGATCTTCTCCATGCTACTAAGAAAACTCTATACATGACAACAATAGATTTGCAGAGTGGATTTTGACAAGTTCCCATAGCACCGGAGGACAAGAAAAATACATGTTTTGTTACACCATTTGGAACTTTTCTCTATCTGCGCATTCTTTTCGGACTTCGTAATTCTCTGGCTACGTTCGTCTGCCTTATGGAGAACTTTCGTGCGGGTTTGAGTGGCAGAGCTGTGTTTGCTTACGTGGACGATATACTTGTGTTATCAGAAACATTCGAAAAACATTTAGAAGACCTAAAGGCAGTGTTCGAAAGACTTAGACTATTTAGCTTGCGTGCACGTCGCGTGAAGTGTAGTTTTATGCGCGAATCTGTAAAATATCTAGGTCACATGTTAACACAAAATGGAATTGAAATGGATCCGAACAAGGTGGCTGCTACAAGTGACATAAAGACTCCGTGCTGCACGAAACATGTGCACACTTTTGTACATACGGTCTCTTGGTATCGAAAATTTGTACCCGGATTTTCAGCAATAGCAAGACCGCTTACAAATCTGCTCAAGAAGAATGCCAAATTCCTGTTTGGAGAAGCTGAGAACACTGATTTTAACATTCTTAACCAAAAGTTGACTACGGCACCCATTCTAAACTAGGTAGACCCATCAAACTCTTATATTCTCAGAACAGGCGCCAGCAATTACGCATTGGGGGCAATTCTTCTCCAGGGCGACGGTCAGGAAGAACGAGCCATAGAATATGCTAGTACGTTGTTAACAGCTGCAGAAAAAACTTCAGCACTGTAGAGAGAGAGAGAGAGAGAGAGAGAGAGAGAGAGAGAGAGAGAGAGAGAGAGAGAAGCTTTATGCGTTGTATGAGCGGTGGAAAGGTATCGTACATACTTGGAGGGAGCTGAAATGACCATCGCAAGCGACCGTCAACCGTTTAAGTGGCTGTTTTCTGTCAAAACACTATCGGGACGCTTAGCGAGGTGGGCTCCAAAGATCCAAGGCATAAATATGAAGCTGACCTACACACCTGGAAGACTGAATGTGGTAGCTGATACACTATCAAGACCATTCTGCGACCACCCTCAAGAAGACAGCTGTGAAGTATGTCTTGTGTCAGTAACGATGCCGGCGATTCCCCCACTGACATTCAGGAAAAGCAAGTTAATGATCCGGAATTGGAGAAAATCATCGAGGGACTTGAATCCGACGACTCTATGGAGAGCACAAGGTGGTCAGAGAGGGGCTACATCATGTCAAACGGAATCCTTTATCGATACAACCCAGAGGTTGAGTCAGAAGATGCTCAGCTGGTGATTCCAAGCGAGTTGCGACAAGAGATCATGATGCTGTATCATGACTTTCCGACAGCTGGCCATTATGGAGTCGAGAGGACAATCCAGATGGTAATGGGCAAATACCACTTCACTGGTTTGCGAAGATACATTACCATGTGAAAGGGTAATTGGAATGTCAACGGTTTAAGGTCACGAACCTCAAGCCGGCGGGTCTACTACAAACCCCGACTCCAGCTCAGCGGTTTGAGGTAATCTCCGTTAATCAGTTTGGCCCGCTGCCCCAGACAGGGAATGAAAATCGATGGATCCTCATTGTGGATGATGTAGCAACCAAATGGGTTGAATTGTTTGCACTAAAAGCGGCAACAGCTGAAGCTTGTGGTAAAGTGCTTATTGGGGAAGTATTTCTACGCTACGGTACTTCCAGGAAAATGATATCAGACAACGGAGTACAGTTTGTGAGTGATATCATGCAGAAAGTTGGCTTTGGAGTCAAGATGCCCTTCACTTCGCTCTACCATCCGGAAAGTAATCCCGTGGAAACGAAGAACAAGGATCTGAAAACTCCACTTTCCATACTAGTCCAAGGCAAGCACAAGGAGTGGGATGTGCATCTGAGCAGCATCAGATTAGCCATGAACACGACTACTTGCGAGTCAACACAGCATACTCTGGCATTCTTAACATTTGGTCGAGAGATGCGAGCCTCCCCTGACACCATTTATGAATTGAGAAAGGTAGTCGAAGCAGAAAATTTTGTCCCGCGCATTACATCATATCTAAAAAAAGCTCACCAAGACACTATGTGAGGCTCATGAAGGGCTACTAGAAGGACAGAGTTGATGCGAAGAGACGAGATATTTAATTAAACGTGGGCGACATGGTTTTGCTAAAGACTCACTCTCTTAGCGTGGCTGGGGATATACTTCTAAGTTGGCACCTAAGAGAGATAACCCCTACATTATCGAAAAGGTAGTTACTCGAACTACCTACGAGCTGAGGTGCTAGCAGGATAATCGAGTTATTGGAAAATTTCATGTTCGAGGCTTGACGCTGTTCCAGGGAACAATGAGAGGTGTTTCTGATCCAGTAGCTCCGAAAACAAGAAGAGGTCGACCCAAGAAGAATGTATCATCTACTTCTACCACTCGGAAGCGAAGAGGATGGCCCAAGAAATCTCCAGCCTCTAAACTCCTCTTGTCTCCTCCAGAAGTTTGGAGGGGGAGAGTGTAACACGATGCCTTGGCGTGGCCGTTGTGTTTCATCTCCATCGAAGCAGCAGGGTGCGCGGAAGGCAGGAGGGTCGACTGTTAATTAGGCGACAGTTAAGTAGCGCCAAGCCAACCAGATAGACATTTACACAACTTGTTATTTCTTTGTTTTTGTTAAAGTTTATCATTATATTTGTTATCCTTATGTACTTTTGTTTTCGGTGAAAGCTACCCTCAACCCCATGTAACAACAACAACCTGTTATAATATATATATATATATATATATATATATATATATATATATATATATATATATATATATATATATATATATATATATATATATATATATATATAAATGTGTGTATCACACCGATAACTCAAAAAATAACGATTTTTATCAAACTTGGTATGTACCTTCCTCTAGTAAGTGACGTGTACAAGCTTGTAAGGAAAATCGAACTAGGTTTTCCGGAGAAATTTTTTGTTTTCCTTCTAAAAAAAAATTTTATTTAAAAAATAAAAAAAAGCTATGGTAACCAAATTTACACCAACATTTAGATTTCTATGTTGCAAGAAAAAAAGTTATAAAAAATATTTGGTGCCAGATCATTTCTATGAAAATTCACTGCCACAACGCACTTGCTGCGTCCAGACTTTTGTTCTATCATTTTGTTTCCATAACTTGCAGCTTGTTGATATCTAAATATTCATCTATTTTTAAAAGCAACTATTATAAGATTTGTATCAATCCCTATGCTGAGTATTACACTGCCGAATTTTGTGACAATTAAAAATAAAACATGAGTAAATTATTAGTTGAATAAATTAATTCCCACATTGTCAACATTTACGCTAGTTAACACCAGACTGTGGCCGTTGGTAAAGTGTCTTAGTTAAGTCAAATAACAAATATACAAAAAAAGACGCAGCAAGTGCGTTATGGTAGTGAATTTTCATAGAAATGATTTGGCACCAAACATTTTATTATAACTTATCCGAACTTATCCGAGCCATTTACAAAAGGAAGGTACATGCCAAATTTCATTAAAATCAGCCCATTATTTTTTGAGTTATCGGTGTGATACATACATACATACATAGATATATATATATATATATATATATATATATATATATATATATATATATATATATATATATATATATATATATATATATATAAACATATAAAAATTGAAACTGACACCGGATATGGGTTCTAGGGATCCTAGTTCGCGCTCATTTGCAAAAAATTTTTCAAAATTCAAAAGTCGGGATCTCTCCATTAGTGAATTTTTTCTACGAAAATATTGTGGTTGCATCAATTTAGTGAAACCGTTTTATTCTAAATATCGGCCTAGAGGCTTTTCTTTGGCTATACAATTCCTATATTTGTGAAACCGGTTTGAACTCTACAGCAGCGTAATGCAAAGCCATAGGAAAAGACTATGTTTGAATGATTAAAAGTAATATATGGCATATTATTTGTATTAGTCAACAATGTCGTTCGATTAAAATACTCTCTCAAATATAATATTTTGTGAAACACGTTATATGTTCCTGTTATTAGTGAATTTTCTTAGAAAAAATTCACTAATGAGGAGATCTCGACTTTTGAATTTTGAAAAAATTTCTTCAAATGAGCGCGATCTAGGACCCCTAGAACCCATATCCGGGGTCAGTTTCAATTTTTATATGTTTATATATATATATATTTATATATATATATATATATATATATATATATATATATATATATATATATATATATATATATATATATATATATATATATATATATATATATATATATATATTATATATATATATATATATATATATATATATATATATATATATATATATATATATATATATGTATCACACCGATAACTCAAAAAATAATGGGCCGATTTTGATAAAATTTGGCATGTACCTTTCTTTTGTAAATGGCTTGGATAAGTTCGTTAGCCAGGAAAATCGGACGAGGTTTTCCGGGCTTTTTATTTCTTTAAGTAACCTTAACAGTTAAATTAATAGCAAATGTCCACAAGTAAGCACTTCAATTGTATGAACTTCTTCAAAAAACAAAATGAAGCGGTTGTGATAAGTAAATATGACTTCGATTAAGTAAGCCTTTTGAGACGAAAATGTTTGTCTTCGCGACTCAATTAGTGGGTGACTGGGTTTACTAAGCCGGGTATATTGGAATCGCAAGTCGACCAACTAACTTTATTTACGAAATTTCTTTTTGACACTACAAACAGCAACATAATATCTGTTGATGCTGTAGAATTGAGAATTGTTTTGGGTAAATGGTATACAGGCTCAATCTTTCTAAGGAGCTCGAATCAACCGGTGCTGTGCATAACGCGATGTTACTCTCGCTAGAGATCCATCCCCTTTTAAAAATGTTCCTCAAAATGTTCAGATGGTAAGATAAAACTTCTCCGTGTATCGGTGATATGCCATAGTCGCAGAAATGTCCAACGTTAAATATAAGAAAAGTTGATACGGCAAACGATTATAAAAATACCCCACACGTGTTTCGTGATGTAGTGTTGTTTTATATAAATTGACACACTGGACAATATTATTGGTCGACGCATTGTTTAAGAACAAATAATTTAAAAGTGGATATAGGCCGTATGGCCCAGTTAGTGGGGCGAGTGGCGTCTGGGATTCGGACTAGGGATGTTTGATTCCAAATCGATTTTCGAAAAGATCGATTATTTGTGTTGAAAAATTTCGATTTCACAATCGATTCGCCAGCTCTCGATTTTCAGGAAAATCGAATCATTTTCTCAGAGATCGAACCGAAAAAAAAATACTTACACGTAAATGATATTAATTAATTTTCAAACAAAAAAAAAACAGTGGATTTTTTTGTGCCACTATTTACTATAGTATTACTTAATACCACAGAATATGATGTATATATGAGGCGTGTGGTAAAAAATGGGGTGCAAATTAGAAATATGCCAATTCAATACAGTGGCGTGGATTGTCACTTATTGTGGTTTGCGATTCAATCCGTCAAATTGTGGACTTATGGTTTGTTTTTAAATTTTTTCTGATTTTGATGTTTCGATGGATGGTCTTATTGTCTTATTAATTTGCCGATTATGCTTCGGCTCTTTATATTATTAATTTTATAATTAATTATATTCTAAGAAAGAAAAGCATGGTATGGAAATATTTCATAAAAGTAATTGATAATGCGGCTCAATGCAAGTTGTTAAATTCGAAATCGATTTTTCAAAAATCGATTCTTTTAACTCCGATTTTTATTGAATCGATATTAGAACAAACGATTCTTCACGACTCAAGAATAGATTGTTTTAAAATTAATCGAACATCCGTGATTCGAACTATGGGGTCGCGGATACGAGTCCCGTGAGACAGACGGTTTTTTTTCACTCTAATGTGGAAAGGTCGGTGTCTGATGAATTATGGGTGGTGTTATTTGTCTATATGTGTGTGTAAGCTCCACCTGCACAAGTCTAAGACTTCTGGGTGCAGAGTTTTTCTACTGTGGTGCAATTTTTGTTATTAATAAATCTTAACTTGGCTGGTCACCTAGAACATGATAACATGTAATATGATGACCTGACCTGACCTGACGTGATGAATTTTGACCAAAATGTTATCAAACTATCCAAGACAAAATGAATAGTCTCAAGATCCATTACTTAAATTCTATGGATTCTATTATTTGATTTGCCCGAGTGACAAATCAAGTTCAAACTTTGCAAAAGCTTAAAAATATAGTAAAATATCAAAACTGTTTATCTGGTCGACTCCAGAATGTCATTAACATTTTTTCCATTATGTTTATTATGAAGCTGAGGGAGACTATCCTTCAATTTTGTTTACACCGAGTAGGTATAGGTTATTAAATTACATTATATGATCCATTTAGTTCGCTATCAAAGATCACCTAAAAAATATTAAGCAAAATAAATCTTGAAAAACTCAAGCTTGGTATTACAGTTTTATAATTAGGAAAAAACGGTGGCTAGTTTAATAGACATATTTATAAACTGTGCATCCTAAATATATTTATATAATAAATAACAAATTTTGAGTATCTTATAGATGTTTCAATTGTAAACAATTTAGAAGTCTGGTTTGTACTCGACTATTATTTTAGGTTTACCCATTTAGTTCTAAATGCTTTGTAAAAACAATTTTGAAGGCCCATGGATGTACGCTCAATGTTTTGTTTGAGGTGGAACAAGCCACCCATTAGAAAGTATTATTGAGACATATTTATTTTAACTTAAAATTTTACAATCGGTACACACTTTGCAAAAGCTTAAAAATATAGTGAAATATCAAATGCTATTTATCTGGTCGACTCCAGAATATCATTAATATTTTTTCCATTATGTTTATTATGAAGCTGAGGGAGACTATCCTTCAATTTTGTTTACACCGAGTAAGTATAGGTTATTAAATTACACTATATGACTGATTTAGTTCGCTATCAAAGATCACCTAAAAATATTAAGCAAAACTGAAAAACTCAAGCTTGTTATTACAGTTTTATAATTAGGAAAAAACGGTGGCTAGTTTAATAGACGAATTTATAAACTCTGCTTGCTAAATTTTTTTATTTTTTTTTATTTTATTTTTTATGTTAACAACACACCACGAGGGCTTACAGCGTAAATACTATCGTACCGTGGGTGTTGACAAGGAGGAAAGAGGCAGCTTGTTAATTCTGGACTTGAAGGTTTGGAGGTTCGGAGGAGAAGGAAAAACATGTGCCGGCAAGGAATTCCACAACTTGGAAGTCCTCGGGACAAAAGAGCGGGCATAACAAGATGTTCTATGTCTGGTGACCTGGACATTAAAAGGGTGCATTCGCTCTGTTCCCCTGGTAGATCTGCTGGGGGCAGCAGGTGGGGGAATTATGGAGGAAAGCTCCTCTGAGCAGTGCCCGTGCAGATATCTATAAAAGAGAGAGAGGTCACCAACGGCACGTCGGTGGGCAAGGGATGGAAGCCTTTGGGTGAGGGTAGGGTTACCGATGAGACGTATAGCCCTCTTTTGAATGGAGTCCAGGATAGCGAGTGTAGAAGCGGCAGCTGCACCCCAGATGTGGGAGTAGTATTCGAGGTTTGGCCTTATTTGTGAAGGGTATAAGGTATAGAGATTAGTTGGTGAAAAGTATTTGCGAGCCCGGAAGAGGAAACCCAATTTCTTAGCAGCCGCTTCTGCAATTGATGTAACATGTTGGTGCCAATTAAGATTTCGATCCACAGAAATGCCAACAAGAGAGAAGGACTCATTACTTTGAATAACTTGGTTGTTCATTGTGATGGGTCTAGGGCTGCTGTATCTCTTGTGAGAAAGAAAGCAAGACTTAGTTTTGTTGGGGTTGAATTGTACAAGATTTCTACTTCCCCAGTCTAATATTTTTTGGAGGTCCACGGAGACAGAACCCTCCATGAGTCTGCGATCCTCATCTAATTGGGCTAAAGAGACAGGCTTAGAATATTGTATATTTGAGTGGAGGGTGCTGTCGTCCGCGTAACTGTGAACTGGGTTGGATGTGCTAGAGAGGAGGTCATTGATGTGGAGAAGAAACAAAGTAGGGGCTAAAGCTGAACCTTGAGGAACTCCTGCATTAATTGGATACAGTTTAGAGGAATGGCCATCCACAACAACAGATATGCTCCTGTTGGAGAGGAAATTTGCTGTCCAGGTACAAAGTTTTGGTGGTAGGCCATAGGCCGGAAGTTTATTAAGCAGCGCTGCGTGCCAGACCTGGTCGAATGCTTTGGATATGTCTAGAGCAACAATCTGGGATTCACCGTGTTGTTCCATAGACTTGTTCCAAGAATGGGTGACAAAGGAAAGGAGGTCGGCAGTCGATCTGCGCTGACGGAATCCATACTGCCTGTCGTGGATTAGACTGTGTTTTTCAAGGAATTTTAGTAGTTCGGTGTTTATATACTTTTCCATCACTTTAGAGATGACTGAAAGGAGATAAATAGGCCTGTAGTTGCTAGGAAGCGCTTTGGATCCTTTTTTGGGGATGGGTTGTACTCGAGCAGTTTTCCAGTTACTAGGGAATATGCCTTTATTGTAAGATATCTGAAACAGACGAGTCAGGACAGGAGCAAGTTCTGGTGCGCATTTTTTGAGAACAATTGCTGGGATCTCGTCAAGGCCAGAGGCTTTCCTGGTATTAAGAGAAGAGAGCATCTTTCGTACCTTTTTAGTTTTGAAAATGATATCAGTCATTTTATGCGCGACATTGGGGACTGTTGGTGGTTGAACATTTGGAGGTGGGTTGAGAGTAGAATTTCCGGCGAACAACGAAGCAAAAAGTTCAGCCTTGCCCAGGGCGGTAGAAACAATTTCATCCCCTGAGACAAGAGGTGGGAACGTGTTCTTGCAGAAATTATTCCCAATAGACTTAGCAAGAGTCCAGAAGGGTTTGCCGCCGTTGGAGCTTGAGAGGACTTTGTTTTTGATGTGGTTATTAAACGAGTTTTTTGCCTCAGAAAGAATGCGGACATAGCGGTTTCTTGCGTCGTTGAATGCTTGACGATTTTCTTGACTGGGATTGTGTAGAAGCGTTTTGTGAGCTTTGACCTTTTCAAGTCTGGCCTTGTCACAGGATTTAGAGAACCAGGGCTTTTGAGTGGCTGAAGAGGTTTTCTGTGTACGTGGAATAAATAATTCCATGCCAGCTTGGATAATTTCGGTGACGTTTTGTGAGATATCAGAGGGGTCAGGATGAGAGAAGCAGACAGACGCCCATGGAAATGAGGAAAAGTAATCCTGCATTTCGTCCCAGTTTGCGGAGTTGTAGTGCCAAACGATACGTGGGTGTGATGACTGTGTGACCTCGGGTTGCATTGCACAGGAAGCAGTGACCATGCCGTGGTCTGAGCGACCAAGGGGGGCGGTGACTGATATCTTATAGCATTCAGGGTTTGTAGTAAGAAGGAGATCCAAGGGATTTGAGCTGTGTGTTGGGATACGAGGAAAGTAAGTAGGTTGCTGAACCATATTGGCCAAAGAATTGCTGACTGCAAAGGCCTCCGCTGCTCTCCCTTGTGGATCGGTTTTTGAAGATCCTAGCCATTCCTTATTATGGACATTGAAGTCGCCAAGAATAGTGACCTCGGAGGAAGGATATTCAGAAATCAGATAGTCGGTTTTTTCAGAAAGGTAGTCAAAGAGCTGGACAAAGTTGTTGTCAGAAGGTGACCGGTAAATGCAACAGATGAATTTAGTTGCAGCCCTGAGAGAGAGTTTTATCCATAGTATGTCTTTTCTTCCAGCTTCTAAATTGGGAAGTCTGGTGCAGGGTAGATTGCTACGGACGTATGCGCACACGCCTCCATGCAATCTAAAGGCAGTAAGGAGCTCATACCCCGGGAAATTAAGGTGATTAGTGGCTGTTTTGGCACTGATTTGGGTTTCGGTGAGGAAGAGGAGTTGGGGCCTGTTAGCCTGGAGGAAATGGTGGACGGAGTTCAGGTTAGAATTTAGGCCACATATATTCGAAAAGGATATGTTAAATCTTGATGTTGGCGCCCCCTGTACACCCCTCTCCCGGAGATCCGAATGGAGGGGTATTTTGCCTCCGGAATATTTTATACAAGGAGGAGCTATCATCATTTTTGCTTATAAGGGAAACCGACTCATACACCAGAACCGGAAACGTCCGTTGGGACTTCACCGGCCCCTTGATGTATGGGGTGGTACCTCCTCGGGCGTGAAAAAATCCTTTACTATTACATAAAGGAAAATTCCACTACCACCTGCTATGGATTGGATTGGATCAATGTCTACCCCTTTAAAAATAAGATTAAGAAAGGGACTATCAATTGTCCAGTAGTTATGATTTTCGACATAGTAGGAGGATACAAAACATTATAAAATTATTATCCAAACATTATATATATATATATATATATATATATATATATATATATATATATATATATATATATATATTTATATAATAAATAACAAATGTTGAGTATCTTATAGATGTTTCAATTGTAAACAATTTAGAAGTCTGGTTTGTAGTCGACTATTACCAGAGGCGATTTCTCCTAGTGAGCTAGGTGTGCGCCGCACACCCTAAAATATAATTAAAATGTGCACAGTTAAATATGTTTTATTTCTTTTTCCCTTAGTCTTAATACACTACATATGTTATGACAATCGATTTAATTTACTTATTTGATTTCATAAATAGTCGGTTAATAGTGACTTGGAATGAAGTCGGCACCACGTCTTCATTCAGAAAATATGAGTAGGTCAATAGCAACTGGGAATGAATTCGGGTTAGGTGTGCGTTGTTATTTCCGAACAACTTCACTCGACAGAGCTGTATTGGTATACAACACAGTCCCCCACCCATGTGTTTAAAATAGTAAGGAAATACCATTCGTTTTAACACTGTAGTGAGCGGTTAAAATACCACTCAAGACAAATGAATAGAACGCCGGTTTAACAAACGTTGTGATAGCATTATTTACAAACATTACAACTGCGCTTGCCTGGACCACAGTATTCTAGAATCAAAGACTATAATACATTTTAGTAAATTTTCGTAGAAAAAATTCACTAATGGGGAGATCTCGACTTTTAAATTTTGAAAAATTGTTTGCAAATGAGCGCGAACTAGGACCCTAGAACCCATATCCGGGGTCAGTTTCAATTTTTATATATAAGAATTTAATTTGAGTCAAGTTTTAAAATATAGAAATTTTTGATTAAAATGAAGAAACTGATTTCAAGTACCATCCATATTTCTAGAAATTGTAATGGTACATAATGAGGTGAGGTAATTTTGGAGATTAGAAATCAGATGACAGAACTTTAGAACAATTGACATTTAGATTAAAATTTACTCAAAATTGCATCATTTGCAGTCACAAGTTTAGACTTATTTGTAAGATGCTTTGTACTATTTATATAACAATAAACAATAAACTATATCTATATATATATATATATATATATATATATATATATATATATATATATATATATATATATATATACATACATAGGTATCACACCGATAACTCAAAATATAATCGGCCGATTTTGATAAAATTTGGCATGTACCTTCCTTCTGTAAATGTATTGGATAATTTCGTTAGTCAGGAAAATCGGACGAGGTTTTCCGGGAAAATTTTGAGTTTTTATTCGAAAAAAATTCGTATCTTAAAAAATAAAAAAGATAAGATAACCAAATATGGTAGGTAGGTTTACGATATAAAAATTAAACTATACACCAAAATTTAGATTTCTATGTTGCAAGATAAAAAAGTTATAATAAAATATTTTGTGCCAGATCATTTCTATGAAAATTCACTACCATAACGCACTTGCTGCATCCAGGATTTTTACACATTTTATTATTTGGTACCATATTAACATTGAACTACTTTTAATGTTTACAGTTTTCACCCCGTTCCGGACAGTGCTAACGCTAACACAAATTTGTGTGAAGAGAAGAGCTTGATAATAATTCCATGTTCTTTTCGTGTTTTAAAGTTTTAAGTGACTTTTTAATTTGTTAGTGTTGCAGTGGGAAATTAATTTATTTATCTACGTATCATTCCCATATAGGTCGAATATATATATATATATATATATATATATATATATATATATATATATATATATATATATATATGTATATATATATATATATATATATATATATATATATATATATATATATATATATATATATATATATATATATATATATATATATATATATATATATATATATATATATATATATATATATATGTACATTTAGTGTTAATAATTTTTAAAACCACCACTAACAGCAACTCGTTACCGCACACCCGAACATTTTGGTCAGGAGACGCCACTGACTATTACTTCAGGTTTACCCAATTAGTTCTAAATGCTTTGTAAAAACAATTCTGAAGGCCCATAGATGTACGCTCAATGAATTCTTTGAGCTGGGACAAGCCACCCATTAGAAAGTGTAATTCAGCATATTTATTTTAACTTAAAATTTTATAATCAGTACTCAAAAATAAAAAAATTAACACTGCGTATTAAAAGAAAATAAGATTATTCTAATAATTTATCTTAGAAGCTTGAAACCTATGGTTACTTAAAACATTTAAAAACGTTAAAAAACATTTAAAAATGTTTAAAAACGTTTAAAAACGTTTAAAAGGGTTAAACTCGTTAGATTCTGCTTGGATATGTTTTACTAATAATTATTTGATAAAGGCCTCAAACAGATTTATTTATTTTTCAATTTGTGTCATCTTGACACTTCTCTACACATAAGGACCAAATTAAAGAATTGGAGTAAATACTTTAAGAAGTGACAAAGCCTGATTGTCTATTAAAATTTCTGTCAAAGTTTTAAGTAGGACCTATAGAAAGTTAAATGGACTGGAGTTTGAACCTCTGATGTCATCTTACTTTTGCTTTCTTTATAAAAAACTCCCCCATAAACTATACAGAATCTTAAACTTATGTTTTTTAGCATGTGCCCAATGTGGCAGACAATAGTTTATACCTGGCATCTCATCGCGTGACCCACCTGACGACCTCAGGCCGCGGGCCTGGACCATTCTTGTTATTAGAGGTGTTAAAAAGGTGCTAAGAGCGTGTATCCTATCATATTACAGACATCTTATATGTTACCCATGTAAATGTACTTTTCAAAACAAACCGTTTATCATAACAAACTGCACTACAGGGTAACTCATATTAAAATAGACTAAAATGTCAATTATGGTTTAAATTTGCCTCAGTAGTGTAGTAAAATATATAATTAACTATGTGCTTCCTGAACTGGCGCGTTATAAAAATACAGTAGTAAATTTTCACAAAAAGATTACTTAATCAAGTTTGATACCTCACTTAACTACAAACAATTAACTGTATTGTTATTGTTTGTATTTAGGAAAAGTGATGTTTTACTGAAACCTAGGTCATAAGAAAGGAAACCTGTAAAAATTCACTAGGGGTTTATATGCGTTCTATTTGAGGTCGCAAACAAGAATTGTGGTTCGTACAGACAAACGACACCTATCATAATGCCTCAGAAGCAGGCTATTCTACATTCAAATGAAAAAAACCTACTGTCTGAATACGGGAGAGCATAACGGTGGCAATATCACGCGAAGTGGTTTCGAAAATCACCGCTTAGAAGACGGACCGGCGTGTGGTACGCGATGCCACGCAGAAAGTGCAAACGGCGATAAATTGGTTTCTCATGGAGCTAATAACGACACGCCAGCAAAAAAAGAACAGCGATCGAGGAAGGAATTGAGGCTAGCTCGCGAAGTCCCAGCACAAGTTGCAGCGTGGCGCGAACACTAGCGCTGCAGATGACCTGGACTGAAGCGGCATCCGCTGTCACCTGCAAATCGAGGAAACAAGAATCACGTGGAGAGGCATCTGAACCACTCAGGGAAAGGTTGCCAGGAAATCCCGAAGGCAGCTTCTAAGTGGTGAAATAAAAGAGGCTCTGGCCAAGTGCGTAAACGGAGTAAAAGAGGCTGACGAGCCAGGCAGTGTGTTCTGCTGGTCGCGTTGGACATGAAAAATGCCTTTAATTCGACATGGTACCCCAAGCTCAGGAAATTACTGTCAGAATCCGACTGTCCAGGAAAACTGGCAAGGGCGGTAGCCAATTTCCTGGAGTACATGGGCGCCATCTTTGAATGGGTTACAAAAAACACCAGGAAGAGATGCTTACAAGGATCGAGTTTGATACATATCTTGTGACTACTTATGATATAGAACTGGTTCAAGGAAATACACTCCATAAAATCAGACGAGATCGACGCAAAAATCAAGGTTTAGACTTTCGCGGACGATCAGCTGATTACCATAACAGCGTCTTCGCAGAGGAACTCAGGGGGCTTGGTTGACGGCCTAGGCTGAATGCCAGAGGTATGTTTCGTCTCAAAATCTGGAATAGGCAGCCGGAAAGAGGCAGAGCCTCTATAGGGGTGCTATGAGAGACAACAAAACGCGCACTCAATGGTAATATGTCATCAAGATAGGAGACGTAACCATCAGGCCGAAAAATCCGATAAATGATCTCAGAGCGATGTTCGACACATGCCTACTCTGGGTGGAGTACGCCAGATACGCTAGTAAGATAGCGGGCGAGGCGCCTATGGTACGAGCGTTAACAGAAAATACATTAAGAGCTGACCGTAAGGCCCTCAGCGTCATATAGGGGAAGCGGTGAAGCCCGCTCTCTTGTATGAGTCAGAAATTTGGGGCGAACGAGTAAATGATTTTAGGGTAACTAGAAAACTTCAATTGCCCAAAGAGCATTTTCTGGTAGCAATAATGAAAACCTAAAGAACGATCTCCAACTCAGCACAGACCAAAAATTAGAGCGGCAAAATTACAGGGAAAATAGGCGAACGGACAAGCAGCTCACCTTGCAGAGCAACAGAAAACGTGGGGAGAAATAGAGGGAGCGCAAAACACAGCAACAGGACGGTGGATATACACGCATGCGTCTACAGGTGGAGACTCAGTCAGAATAAGTTTGGTGACCTATGAAGACAAGGTGATGATATGGACCAAAGGCCTGAAGCACCAACAAGTGTATCTGGTACATATGGTGGAACTATTCACGCTCGGTACCTAGTGAAAAAGGCCGCCACCCCCTAGGGTGGAACCGTAAACATCGCATCCGACAGCAGAATCGCCCTGGATATGCTGACCAGGAGGAAGGAATGAACGGCCGACAGCATTCATAGGATGATGCAACAGGTATAGCGCACAGGAATGCAAATAAACCTGTATTGTGGTACCGACCAGATCTAATGTATCGCAAAAGCTGACGCGAAGACAAAACCTGTCAGAAGTGAACCCCTATGTCACGAGAGCGTACGTGCTCCGATCACGAGCAGAATGTTCAAATGAAGGGTCAAGGAGGACGCTAACACAGAACGTCAGACTGGGCCGAGGAGACGAATGGTAGAACCACATATCGGTACAAAAATACTGTAAGGTGCGCGCCTTAATGACTGGTGCCACAGGAGTGTGCACCTACTGACTTGCCAAAAGTCTCTTAAGAGTTACATTAGTGAATTTAACCTGAAACCCGGAACAGGCGAATGCGTGTGCGGCCATGGCAGTTAGGAAAATGCAAGACATGTGCTGGAAGACTGTCAAATGTCAAATCGCAGGACAGTAAGAGAAAAGTTTACGAGGGAACAGAATACGGTCGAAGGGCCCTACCCACTTAAGGTGACTAGATCAACCAAGAACGAAGAATCAAAGTCGCAATCGGAGGAAAGGGACAGCTCCGTATAGGGAGATAGAGTAAGTGTCGGAAGAGATGAGAGTGAATCGACCGCAGGTATCCATGTGAGGAGAGTCATATGGAGGGAAGGAATGTCTCAATTTCTTCGCTTGTCTTTAGGAATGTGAAGGATGTAGGTGATCTTTTGAGTGGTTTTGATCTGGCAGTGGGGGAGGACCACGTGGCCCAAACCCTTACGGCAGAAAGGCAATGGCTTCAGCCCCAATATCGTAAATTGTCTGAATACGAGACTCGAATCCGCGACCACATAGTACAAACTCTGCAGGTTACATGCCCTGTTACATATGAAAAATACTTAATTCTCGGGTTGAACCCAGTCCAAAATTTTGTTGAAACTGGACACTACCTAATTACTGCCTACATCTCACTAGAAATCGTCTCTAATATCTTAGTGTAAGATGTTCATCTCCCTTTATTTGCCCCAACAAATCTGATTGGATGCACAGTAAAATGTGGCTGCAATAAGATTCATTAATCACAAAAAGATCAAAGAACTGTAACTTGTACGAAAGGCCAGTTTACACCAACCAAATGGTCCCGTTAACAAACAAAAATTGGGCAAATCGTTTGACTACTTATGCAAGACGGTGCAATACAGGTTGCATATATTTAACAAAAATTGCTTAATGCGAATAATTTACTTGGCTGGATTTTTCTACATGTATTAAAGTTGCCCCGAAGGTTACGGTAGCGGATCGATGTCCTTGACTAGGAGTCCGCGTAGCCTTTTAATTCAAAACAATTAGTTACCCTCCTAGTACAGAAAAGGGGGGTGTCAATTGATTTTCTCAGTCATTATAATTATTATTTTTAAGAAGTATCTACATCTATATTTAGTATTTCCTTCTATGTCAGGGAGTTAAAAAGTATTTTGAACTAAAAGAAACAACCGACTCACACGTCAAAAAACACATTACTGTGATCTTTGGTTCTATTTTAATCAACATTTTTTGAAAAAAACCTATCAAGTTAAAATGTCCGATTAAATAAGTATTCGTTACATATGTTATGCAACAAGCATTGCGCGGTCAGCAAAAGGCTATGCCTACTACATAAGGGCTAGGGAAATAACAAACTAAAGTTGTGAGCGCAGTTTTGCTTGTTAGTTGGCCCAACACTTATAAGGTGATTTGTCTTGTAATTGTTTTTGTAATTATTGAAGAGATATTATTGTGGTTCTGTTTTTTCAAATAGCAATGAAGTTTATTGGGATACATTTTAAATAGCTTCTAATGCGTCTTAATTAATGGAATTGCTTAATCCTATTATCTTTTTGAATTGGTTCTTATTATATCGTGCGATACCTGTTTTTATTTGTTTGATGCATATAGTTTATGACTTCTTCAATTCTCTTTTTTTCCCTCTACCTTCTTCTATTTTTTAAAGTTGGTAGTCAGAATAATAATTAGTATTTTGGAAACGCCAGGACATAATAGATATATGTTAAGTTCTCTACCACTGTCTGCGGTGTTGTACTAGAATTTTTTACACCCAGCGTCCCTTTGTCCATCATTTGTCAGTATCATCAGCTACAAAAACGCATATTTACACTTGCGCATAGGCCGTTAGATGTAATTAAGTTTTTTTTAAGCGAATTTCTATCAACAAATTCTTAGTACTATGTTAATAGTTCGTGCTGTGGTCAATTCTTCCTAAATATCTTATTGTACCAAGCTCTGTCTCAATCTCTTTTAGTAAGCACCTTTCTTCTTCCAATTCTTTTAGCGCCATTTTATTTATGTTTATCTTGGTGTACCTTACCCTTGTACTACTTTTTAATAAATACATTTGAAAAGCATCTATTATTTTTATATCCTGCTTATTCAAAGTCCAACGCATCGCCACCCACCATACATAGTCTTGATGCATCTCATGTCAATCGAATGCGTGCTTTGCTACCTTCACCATTCTTCGCTATAGTCGATAAATGTATAATAACAATTCGAAGCTACCTGAACATTCCCAATTGTAACTGTTGTTGAGGATTCCTTAAAATTATCTAAAAGTTTATTGGAACAGTGCGTAATCGTGTACATTACGCAGAGGCATATTCCTCAATTTAGTTTTACTTGTGCTGTCTTTTCTTTTAAGCTTTTTATTTGATCTTATTTGAATCGATGCTATAAAAACGTAGATAAGGCCATCATTGCCTTGCACCTTTTCATATTTTACCTTTAATTTTAAACCCGTTAAGCTATACTATGATGTTTGATTCTTGTCACGGTTGATATATCTTCAAGCTCAACCAGATTTCTTCATTGTACGAAACAATGTTTTGCAATCCACATTATCGATCGCGTTGATCAAGCCTACAAAACTACAGGTATTTATCTGTTTGTTCTTGCCTCCTTTTTTTCTTGTCTTAGTACTAACATTGCTCATCTAGTTCCTCCTGGGTCTAAATCCGTCATAAGGGTAATTCTAAGTTTTGGTTTTTATAATATTTAACAATGAATAATAAAGTCTCCACTTCATAGGTTTGGAGCCTTATAGTCCAGTGCTTATTGCATTTTCCTACGCTCACAGTTTTTGGGAGAGTTAAGTTCGTTTTAGTTTTCATAAACTTACTGGGAAGTTCTGTGGATTATTGGCATTTGGTGGCTAGCTTAAATAATTGTTTTGTCATTGTATCGCCGTATTCGCCACCATTAGATCAAAAATAAAAATATGCAAAAATTCTAGTTTAACTTTTGGTGAAGCACCTCTTGTGTAGGTAAAATAACAAAAAGTTGGCAAACTTTATAAATATTTCTCACGCATAATACATATTCTACCAGTTAGATTTAGCTTGTAATAATAATTATCGTCAGATCAAAATACTGTGTGTGTGTGTGTGTGTGTGTGTGTGTTTTAATTTATTGTGTTAGGTTGGCTTAGACTTTACACTCATTGGCCACAGAAATTTATATTAGACAAATAGAAACCTAAATTTTTTATCATTACGTACTTTACATACCAATGAGACGTTTTCATGAAACTTTAACAGGTCTTATTCTAAAGGAATGAAACTGGATATACTCGCTTCCGGCCAAGCTGTCCATCGTGGCATTTAAAATACAAAATCAAAAGACTGGACAACTAAATATGCTGGATAAAAACAATATAACCTAAATTATTTACGAATGTATCAAGCAGTTAGGATGAAATCTATACATATTTTAATATATACCCCTCACTGTACACATAAATCCAAAAAATTATACAGGTGGAGAAATATAAATTATTTTAATTAGTGATATGAGTCGGATGAATGCTACGATGACGTTGAAAATTTTCAAATTATATGTGCTCAATAATGTTGGTAAATTGGTTGGGACTTGGATTTTTGTTCAAAAATGGTTGACCAAGACTTCCCACGGGGAAATTTATAGTGACTGCATTAAAATATTATGTGGTTCAAATTTGCTAAATAAGAGCAAAATACTGTGGCTGAGTAAAATACTATATTAATAAAGTTTATCTCGGTTTTATTTAGCAAATTTTCTTAATTTTTTTTACTCAGGAATATATAATTTAAAATAGAGTAAGATAATTAACAAAGCTTCAAATGAACATTACATTATCTAATACCATCAATATTCACAATCAACTAAATGCACATTTGCTACAGAACGCGGGCATATTTTCCTAATTAACACATTTGCTTAAAAAAATGAGAAAAATATTTTTTGCCTTAACCGCAGGTAAATATTGAATTTGAAACTGCCCGTATAATGTTGAATCCATTGGTAGTCATAAAATTACTTTACGTCACGCTCGGTAAAGGAATGACATGGGAAAAGATGAGATACTAAACTTATTTACATCTGAATAGAGTTCTTCAAATATTGCTAAACGACGTTTGTTAAAATTACCCAAAGTTGCTACTTGGAAGACCCTATTTCAGTACGCAAAGAAGGAAGATCTATGAAAATATTTAAGCTCATGCATGTATCGCTTATATAACTATATCGTGGTAGCTGGTAGGCAACTATACCGTCCAGTGACTCCCTATTCTTGTAGATGATTGATCGGTTTAATATACAAATACTTGACCGTAAGGTCCAACAAAGGCCCTTCCCGTACCTAAAAGATCGTTTACCGCTTGCATACATTAACGATGCGGCTTGAGATTAATGGATACTCGGTGGTCAGTGAATATGGGAAAATATTTAAAGTCTACCATCACCATTGCTTAGCTCTGAGCACACACAATTTACCTATGTGTGTATATATTCTGCAGAGTCGGCCTAGCACTTTTCTACTTACGGGACATTATCTTCATCATAAACTCAATTCATATATTTTTCTCAAAGGTTGTATTGAAGTAAACATTTGCGCAAAGCTGTAGCTTAGCGGAAACACTTTTAAAAATTAATTAGGGGGTAGAAAACTTAGTTTCTATGTATTTAGGCTGATGATTTTAATGTAATTTAAACGTTTACTCAATTTACCATTACTCACAAATTTGACATAGGAATTTAATAGAATTCAGTGTTGCAATCCTTTGTAAGAAGTTACATTCTACAAAACATTTTTTTTGCTTCACTCTGTTGAAATATTATTCTCGTCTACACATAGCCCCGTTTGAGAATGTCGAAAATGTCAAACAAATCTTAACAGTTACATGCAAACAGCCCTTTAAAAATGAACCTTTATAAATTCTAAGTACATAAACCGATTCATCATGTTGAAGTATATAAGAAAATACATTTCCAACGTGTAGTTTGTTTATTAAGGGTGTTTTTGTTGAACCAAAGCTCGGCCTATATTACATTGGCTAAATATTTCATAATCTGATCCACCCATATTTACCGTGTTAATTTGATCAATTAAACCAAAAATGTATAATAACCATAACAGTGATAACAATAATAATAACTGCAGCAGCAGCAGCATAGTAAACGTAAGCGAAATTTTAATTAAACATTGTAAATTAAATGACTCTTTTAATAATTTCTCAGCATCCAAATTCTAATAAATAAAATTTTTAGAATAAAAAATACAGTTTAGGTTAGATATTTCAGATTTTTTGAATAGACATTTTATACATAGAATTTCCATTAAGCTTGGAAATAAATAAACATCTGTTACTTACGAAAGTAATGTTTTCATTAGGGATTTCATTTATCATCATTGATGGATGTAGCATAATATATTCACGTAAATTCAATCTGTATATTCAAAAATAAGCTTTTATATAGATTGCACTTTTACTTTAGCTTCCAGCCCCATATCAATTGTAGAATTTCTTATGTTTGAACAGCTTTCTAAATTTTCAGTAGATACTAGTTGGATATCGTCATTCTGACCGACTATGAGATGACGTCTCTACTTGCATAATATAACAAAATGTTTTTAGGTTCTAAAGAAGTGATTTCTGTGTTCAGATAACGCGATATGTAGGCTTAAAACTGACCACAGAACATGTACTTTAAGTCTAGATTTTATTTTATTATGACACACTTTTATGACAGACGTCATATAAAATATCAACTAAATATAACGACATTTTCAAGTTAACTTATTTTTTAGATCTTAGTAGACTAGGCTATTCAGATCTAACATTAATTCTAGGCCCTATACTTGCATTTTCCAATGATGTAGCTTAATCATTCTAATTATAAGGCAATTTTGGTTAAATATACGCAACCTACATTGCGCCATAGGAAATTAATATGCTGCCTACCATCTACATAGTAGGTAAAACAAATAAACAGCTATTTCATTGTGTTTCGTTTGTTGCCAAGTACAAAACTTAGAAGTCAGGTTTTCACCATTTTTGTTTTAGTGAATTTCCAAAAAAATCACTAATGGGGAGATTCCGACCTTTGAATTGTGAACATTTTTTTTTCAAATGAGCGCGGAACTAGGACCCCTAGAGCCCATATCCTGGGTCCATTTCAATATATATATATATATATATATATATATATATATATATATATATATATATATATATATATATATATATATATATATATATATATATATAAATATATATATATATATATATATATATATATATATATATATATATATATATATATATATATATATATATATATATATATATATAAAACCAACCTTTTAACGATTTGTTTGAATAACGTTATATATTATATGTATATATATATATATATATATATATATATATATATATATATATATATATATATATATATATATATATATATATATATATATATATATAAATAATATATAACGTTATTCAAACAAATCGTTAAAAGGTTGGTTTTTTTAAAATAGAGATGAATTCATGGAGCATTGTTTTATTTGGTTGTAAACTTGGGTGGATATTTTCATCAACTCTTAATAACAATTACTTATGTAATGCTTTTTGCATACCTATAGGTGATATTTTTTGTAAATAAATTTGTATAAAGGAGAAAAACTACTCTAAGTTCATAGTGTGTATATAACTTTTATTATCCTAATTCAATTAAATCTACTTTTTTTTCTGTTTTTTATGTTACTTTCATGCTTAAGTTAATATATTTATTTTATTACTTATGTGCACACACAAACCTAATTTGGTTTATAGTGCATGAATAATTTATCTTTCCTGTAAAATGCTATTATTGTATTTTTTCTGTATTTTGTGTTTTTGGACAAATAAATATTATTATTATTTTATATATATATATATATATATATATATATATATATATATATATATATATATATATATATATATATATATATATATATATATATATATATATATATATATATATATATATATATATATATGTATGGGGTGATTTTTATAAAATTTGACTTCCTTCTTTTTGTAAGTGGCCTGGATAAGTTCATTATCCAGGAAAATCGAACCAGGTTTTCCTGGAAAATTTGCAGTTTTCTTTCGGAAAAATCTCCAAAAATAAAAAGCTATGGTAATCAAATTTGGTACACAACTTTGTGACATTGAAAGGAAACTATGTACCAAAATTTAGATTTATATGTTACAGGAACAAAAGTTATAAAAAATATTTTGGTGCCAGATTACTTCTATGAAAAGTCACTACCATAATTTATTAATAATTTGGCCTGAAGCGAGATCCATGTGGCATCTTACAATTTTTTTAGCCCTCTTCGGTCTATTGACTATTATTGTCCTGCACGCGTCCTACTGAGCTCCCAAATAAGTTTTGGTAAATTAAAACATTCTTTCTGGGAAAGACATATTATGTGACTTTATAAAAAAAATGGTAAATCATTTGTTAACCATTACTTACCTCAATAAAAACTATTTTAAACTGTGTCAGTGTTTACCTATAAATGTCATCTTAAGAATAAATGATAAATGATAAATAATTTCAAGACATTCTGTACTAGATAAGAAACATTTTAGACGGATAAGACTTCTATGTGACCAGTCCGTCTCTGGAATTAGATACCTGAGGATACGTACATACAAACCCATATTCACATATTCGCTTAACAAAGAACTGTCTTACTAATTGATCCAGACAGTTGCAACCCTGCAGAGAACTAATGCTAAGGCAAACAATATCCCAATGTTTAATGACAAGTTTTTATTGTGCAGTGACATTACAAAATACAAATGATATTTTCAGCTAAAATCCGGATACATCGATTGTACAAGCTGGCTAATCGATTTTACCAGGCCTTTCATTCAAAGAAACTAAAATTATACGTCATAAATTTGTCAGTTGGTTTACCAATCCATAGATCAAAGCTATAACGGATAAGTAAAAAGAAAACACGTTCAAAGCAAAAATTTCATGTGCAGTTATTAAAAACCCTAAAAGTACTCACTACAGTTATGATTTTAGTTCACTGTCTAAAAAAAGTCAAAATAAACGTTGCGTGTTTTAAGCAACAAAAAATATATGTAGTTACCCTGTCTAAAATTTAATTTTGGCCCCAATTTTAACGCTTGAACAAATTAGCCTGCTTGAGTTAAGACAATTTAAATACTTATCAGTAAGGACCGGATTCTAAGCATTTTTGCTTATGTTGAATTTTGAAAGCAGCAACAAATAATTTAAATATCTGAACGAATGCAAACAAACAAGCAATTTGACGTGTATTTGTTCATGTTTTTTTTGTTTTTTCCCTCGCCTATACTTATTATTGATTTTACTGCTTATTGTTTTTTTACTGCTTATTTAAGACTTATTTTTTGGTTATTTATTTTTTTCTCGATAAAATTGCTCGACACAATGCTTGGATAATAATTTTTAAAAAATGATGTAAAATTAGTATGCTGCGGCACCGGAGTCTCCTTGAAGCTAAACGCATGGAGTGATTCACATTCACGTGATTCAAATTCGTTAGGCTGACACTCTACGAAAGCGGTAGAATAAAAAGTCTGGACGCAGCAAGTGCGCTATGGTAGTGAATTTTCATAGAAATGATCTGGTCCTAAACATTTTTTTATTTTCTTTATTAAATGCTTATAGTTATAAAGTTCTTTTCTTGTAACATACAGATTCGAATTTTGGTGTAGAGTTCACCTTTTATAACACAAACCCACGTACGAAATTTGGTTATAAGTTATAAAATTTAATCTATTTTGAGTAGTAAAAATATTGCTGATATACACATGGCTCCCGCCATTATAACTAGGTTTAAATATGCAACTATTACAAGTGTAGACGTAGAAAGAAGTTTCTCCACTTACAAACATATTTTAAATGACAAGAGACATAATTGTACCATGGAATATTCGGAAGAATATTTAATTAGTATCTGTGTTAAATGTGACTAATCGTTCCAACTTGTTTTACTTTTATCTTAAAAGTACTTTAATTTAGTTTTTTGTTATATTTTAATTTATTATATATATATATATATATATATATATATATATATATATATATATATATATATATATATATATGTATATGTATATATATATATATATATATATATATATATATATATATATATATATATATATATATATATATATATATATATTATTATTATTATTATTTTTCATTTGTATTTTATTGGTATGAAAATGCCTGTTTATTGTGCCAGTTTATTTAAATTTGTATCACTATTTTTAATACAAATAAAAAAAGCGTCCAACAAAACTTTTTTCGAGCTTTTTTTGGCATATCGTGTACTTATTTTTTTAAATAATGTGCTTTCTAACTGCTTTTTTAAATTTAAAATGAGTTTATACTTATCAGTTAGCAAGCATCTTCTATATACGAGTTTCCAATGACGTACTCTTTTTAAGTTTAAGGGCGAGTTCAGGATAAGGTAACCAGTTTACGTAAAGAATCCTCTGTTTCAAAAATTGAGGCTGCCTCAATAGCCTAGCAATAAGAATGTAAGCCTCTAACGCCAAGGATCGTGGAACCGATTTGCGACTAAAAATTAACCACAACCGATGTTTGTTGCATTGGGCAAGTTGAGTGGCTACACGTTTCTAACTTCGGAGGAGCCGTAAAGCCGGTGGGCCCGTATACCATGCGATGTTGGGTACGTTAAAGATCCATATCCTCCTTATATAAAAACATGCTCGGATAATCTGCCAGGATGGTGAGGTGAAACTGCTCCCTGGCGCCAGTGATTGATCATAGTCGTGGAAATAGACCGACGTTAAAGAAACAAAATACAATATCAAAAACTGTGAGACAAATAGGCAATGCCATATGTTTAATAATGTGTCTTTAAACCCTCGCTTTGTTATTTGTTTATTTTTAACCTATAAAATCTACAAACACCATAAATAAAAATGGTTAAAAAGCACAAAACTTAAACATTTATTATAGAAATCTTTCTTCTTAAATTAAATTAAAATTTATGAACTACATTTCTATACTGGAAGACATATTCAATGTATTAAAGTTTTCACATCGATAAAGTCACTTTTCTGCATAAAGAATTGAACACATTCATACCCTCCTTCGTTGAAGGTCTACAACAAGATACCAAGTAGGATCGGGAGCAGTCGTTTAGAAAATTTAGAAAATATTTGAAAGAGTTATTGTGTGATCTAGTTTTGTATCACATTGATCAATTTTTAACTTGGGTTTTTTATTATGTGGCATGATGTTGTGTTTTTGGCTGTTAAGTATGTTTTTTTTTGTAGTTATGAGTCGTCACTGTTTTTGCGTTTTTGCATGTTATTCAGGACGTGAATTTTTAGATAGTATGATTGTGGCGTGCTTGTGTAAGCTTTTTTGATTATTGGCAGTATATTTTTAGATATTCTATTTATACTCGTGTGTGTTTTATGCTGATGATTTTTTCCATATTATTTTATTTTCTGATCTGTTCTACATGCATAGCGTACACCAAATAATTAATAAATATGTATATGTCTATTTGAATTTGTTAAGGGCTGATGCATTAGAACTACAAAATCAGGAGCCTAGGTGGTCCAGGGCTGAGAACGTGCGCCTCTGAACCGAAGGGTACTCAGTTCCCCTTTCACTTTTTCAGTACATACTGTATAAGTAACATTAACCGAGGCTGTGACATTGTATTTGATCAAGTTGAATGTCTGCCCGTTCCGCCATTCGGAGAGGACGTAAAGGCGTCAGTCCCGTGTCCATGCGATGTTGGGCTCGTTAAAGATCACTACCATCCTTACCGAAAGGCAGGGGTTCGGCAAAATTTACAGGATAGTTAGGTAATACTGTTCCCTGCCGTAGGTGATTGGCCATAGTCGCGGAAATAGGTCGACGTTAAAGTACACAAAAAAACTGCAAAATCGCTATGGTAGTCATCACGATGTATCCAGCAAGATGGAATACCGCTTCATTTTGGCCCTGAGTCCGAAATTTCTTAAATAACATTTTTCCGAACAGATGGATTGCGCGTCCGAGAGAAACAGAGTGTCCAGCTCAGTCGACTGATTTAAACTCATACAACTTTTTCTTATCGGGTCACCTGAAAAATGAAGTGTACAAAGAGCGGCCAAATAATTTAAGTGGCTCCTAGGAGGTCGTATTCTTGGTGCACCTAAAGCAGTGAGGCAAAAATCATTTGCGAATGTTAGACGTCGTTTTTAAAAAGAGACGATTTATGTTTCGAAACCAGTTGAACATATTTTGAACATTTATTTTGACATCTTGTGATGGCGTTTCATTATTATTTTTTGAGTTTATGAGGCAATCGTGTTATTGTTATACTGAAAATAATAAAAAGAAAATTGTTTTTTCTAAAAACATTTATTATCCAACCCGACTAAAATTTAGAATTAGGGCCATACAAATATGTCAAAAAATTTGTCTAACAACTTTCATTCGACACATTTTTTCATCATTATTTTCTTTTTTAGGAATTCCCATTGTTCCAAACATATGCCCGTCGCTGTAAATATTAATACGCTGGCGTACTTAAGCAAAAATTGATAATAGTTTTAAAAATAAATGAAATTAGGACATAAAAAACATATTTTAGAAATATCGTCCAAATATTACACTTTTGTTTAGATGTAATATATACCGAGCAAAAAAATGTACAATGTTATTTTTCTACGCATTTTTGTGGGAACATCCTTATTCCACAGGTAAATGAGTAAATATTGGAATCTGTGATGGGCACTGATAAGTACAATTTGGAAAACCCGATTCATCACAATACAGTTTTTAGACCAGACGATCATTTAGCTAACAATGTTAGTGTCATCAGAGAGATGAACAGTTTATTCATCCCTCTGGTGACGCGAGTATTGTTAGCGAAACTGTATTGTGATGAATTGGGTTCTCCAAATTGTACATATCCACAGGTAAAGTAAAATTTCACAACAATTATAAATATATTACCAAAAAAAGTTTATTTATTTCATTCTAATTTGTTTAGAAGTTATTTCGTTTATAACATTTTTAACTTAACTGCCTTCGAGAAAGAGACCTAGATTTTATGCAAAAATTTATTTAAATTTCAAAACATACCTACTTGATCTGGATTCTCGTTCAGCCATATGGGTGAAAACAGTGACTCATGTGTTAAACATTTTTAGGTATCCATAATATATTAACTTTCTTGTTCCAAAAACCTTTATTGGTGCTTTTATTTAAATATTATACCCAATAAATAAACACATAAATATGATAGCGGCTCTCAGGCTGAATGAGATATACATTCTTTGCGTCTTGACCGTCAGTAAAGGTCATGCCGAAAGATAACTGTTTTAGTTGCAGGTCAGACCAGGTCATCAGCATCTTAAGATTTATATACACTGATTGTTTAGATTTTAGTTTTAATTAAACAAGCAAACTGTTTCATAGTAAGAATGAAAGTTATTTAAAAGTTATGTGAAAAATTATGACGGCTGTTAGATTATTACAGAATCCACGTAAAATATGTTAGAACCTTAACGACTTTTATTCAAGTTTTCACTTTTCTTTGATTAACCTTGATTATTTAAAAACAACTATCACATAATTTGGAGTACTTTTCTTTGATTAACCTTGATTATTTAAAAGCAACTATCACATAATTTGGAGTTTCTATGTCATATGGTGCTAAATTTAGTCTTATGTGAATATAATATATTTATTTGTAAAACTAAGCCCATTCCTAATTTTTATTTGGGTTAAAAATGTTGAAAAAAATGCTGGAATAATGAAATCGATGATAGCGTAAACTTTTGAAAATCAGTATTTTTATTTGGACCAACACTACTGAATATGTAGGTATTCTTTTACCAAATACCCATACTTGTAGTAAAATAGCTTAATGCAAATTCAACCTTTACATATATTTTTTATAGATAACCAATTCTGGTTCATTTTGTGAGTTCGCCTTTTAGATTAGCAACCATCACTTGCTGAAACCATGGAATTTTAAATCTAGATAAGGATGCATTTCTTTCCAGCGACGGCTGATAAATTCGCGGCCTAAAGTACTTAATGATTTCTCTTTTGCAGATACTAGTTGTTCCACTCATTGTTCGTATAAATACCAGGTTCATTGTATCCGAAAGTATTTAGTGCGCTCACCGTTGGGCGACATACATCATCATGGTGGTGTAATATGAAAAGTCGCCCAATTTTGAACACCGCGCTATGATAAAATACCTCGTGAAAAAAGGAAAAACAGCGAAAAACATTTTTTAAAGGCATGTCGTAGGTTTCTCAAAATTCTAAGCCTTCATACACTACGGTTGAAAATGGACTCGTTTATTTCAATTAGAACGAGAGAGCTGTTAATATGACCCCCGCCCACGGCGACCAGAAAATATTAAGATGCCGAGAAATTCATATTACTCGATCGAGGAATACAATTGTGACAAATAGCTAAAGAACTGCAGTTTAGCAAATAACGTGTTGGTGAAATTTAGCATAAACATTTATGCATGAGAACATTAGTGCACGTTGGGTACCAAAATTTCTCATTCCACTCGACAAACAACAATGGCTTGCAAGCTTCACGGAATTTTTAAATTTGCTTGGTGAAAATGTCAAAGAAATTTGTGCCAGAATAGAATAACCGTAATAAGACCTATATCCGTCATTATGAATACATGCAGTGTATGAAAAAGTGTTAAAGGTCACCGTATAAATGCGCAAGGTGGAAAAGTTGGCTTCGAAGTTTTTGGCGACTGTTTTTTGGGATAGCGAAGGTGTTTCACTCTTAGATTATCTACCTAAGGGGATTGTAACGAACGATCAATGCTACGTAAATTTCTTGCCCGAGCAAGAAAGGCGGTAGTTCAGAAACCTCAGCGTGCTGGATGTGTAGGTCAATGCGCCTGTTCATGAGGTGCAGGTTTCAAGGCAAGCCCTGAAGAACAGCGGCTTTGTGTAAATTTACCCGTCCACACTAAAGTGACTTCTTTATTTTCTTCAATTTGTAAAAGAAGTTACGGGGTGGGATATTTACCGATGAGACTGAAGTGAAGGCAATCGTGAAAAGTCTTCTGCGCAGAAGGAGAAAAATATGTTTTTGAAGATATTGGCCCTGTATGCCCGATGTGAAAAATGTACGAGTATTTCCGTTGGAGGAATTATAGAGAAAAAATAAGTTTTTAATCAGTAAATTTATTCGATTTAATGCCCTAGGCCGTGAATTTATCAGCCGCCCGTCATATGTTTCACTATTTATATTTGGTACTTACGAAAAAGAGTAGAGAGGGAGAGAGCGTGAGAAAGAGAAAGAATAATCGTGAGGTAAGAGTTAAGGAGCCTTCAAATCAGTTTTTATTTTTCTATGTATTCGTATTTTTAAGCAATCAATTATATTAAGTAACTTTATTTTTGCAAAACTAAGCTTTCTGTTCGTATGGGCCGTAAACCTGTTGCTTACTTACTCGAGAAAGTTATTTGGCAACCGCTCTCTGGGGTAGGTAATCGGCTTTAAGAAGGCACTACTTTTAGGAAATTTAGAACACCTTTCATTTGGTAAGTTCTCAACTACAGGTGTAGTTTCATGCTGCATATATTTTAATACAATTGATTATTTCTGATTTCTTGATATCTCACAGTGCACACAATATTGGCAAATTTACAACCCATTTGAGAAGTACGCGCATTAGTTTATGTAATCAATATTAACTACGAGGGGTGTTTTTTTAAGTGAGTGCCGTTTTGTTATAATAAAAACAAGGACAAACACACCTTCATTTTTACATGAAAGCATGTACCTTCATCTACTTTTCGATCCTCATAGATACCAGGCGCCTGTTTTTCCAACCACTTCAGCACTGCAGTTTTAACGACGTCATCGTCGTCATAGCGCTGACCGGCAAGGTGCTTCTTTAAGTGCAAATGATAATTATAGTCGACATAGTACCTCTTGAGTAAAGTGAAAGGACTGTGTAAACGATTGGTTTTGTGCAACTCAGTCAGAATTTTGGGAACGTACCCTTGTACAACTTCAGATAATGTAAGCGTTCTTCCACAATTTCATAGCGAAACGGGATTTCATAACGGAAACTCACTAGATAATGATGAAAGCGTAAGCGACTGTTCTTTTGAACTTTTTCATCAACTTTCTGCATCGGAGTGAGCGACCGTCTATCACTAAGACGGTAGCTCACTACGTTCCTCATTGAGCACGCTTAGACGGGCATATTTAACCACAGCATATATATATATATATATATATATATATATATATATATATATATATATATATATATATATATATATATATATATATATATATATATATATATATATATATATATATATAGATTTCACTAATCTGCCGAGTAATTTCGGCCGATTTCACGTCTGTTGCATGTGGCAAACCAATGACATCACGTATTTCACAATTGGCGGGATTGTCAATGGTCTGAGGCATTTTAAATATGCATAAACAAACGTCAACGCAAACCATTTCCTCCGTAAAGACGTGTCTGGATCGGCGATATATAAACGTGTATGCAGCAGTCAAATTTCATAACGGTATTTGCTTAAAAAACACGCCTCGTATTATAACTTACTTATTGTTGTTTTAGGCCATATAATTCCATATCCAAAACAACGTTACTGCTGATTTTTCATATTAAAAAGTTTTACTGGATATTAAGGAGAATAATATTTGTAAAATTCAAAACATATTCTCTTGCAATCTAGCTAACTATAATGAGATAGGATATTTTATTTTGATTAATGCCTGATTTACATTAAAATAAACCACACAATAATTGAAAACAGTCAATTATATAATTTGCCACAGATTTGCATTCTGTTATTGTATTATTTTCCAATTTTTATATTTTTATATTTGTGTCACATACTTTCTTTGACCTATTATAACACTGAATAACTGATTAGGTATAAATCATATAGAAATATTAATTTTATTTCAAAATCTGTAAGTAAAAATGGTGAAAATCTATACAATGTCCTCTTAAAAGTCCACATTAAAAACTTACATGTATTTATTTCCTTAGTTTTTCATAACTAGATCAAATAATATTTTATTTGTCACCTACGAGTAGTCATTTGCTAAATTTACTTTTAGCATCAGCATGTTAATTAAACATTGTAAATAATACAAAATACTGTTGCCATTTCCGGTATGTCAGTTATTTCTTAAACGTTTTGATTCTCTTCTATTATGAGGCAACAATTCAAACCCCACCTCTACTTATTATCTTTACTCTATTGTTATTATTATTATTATTATTGACAAAAATTATACAGCAGGTTCATACATGAAGTCTTAGACTTGTACTTAATATAATTTATAAGGTTACGCTGAAGCGGTTTGACAGTCTTACACCAAATTTACTGAACTTCAGATTTTGACATACCGATTTTAATTTTTCTCTGATTTGATTTCTTCTCCTTCTAACGGTTCAACCGTTGCTTAACTACTGGTCAATATTCTGATAATAATCTTTTACTATATTTGTTTTATGGGTTATATCAAGTTTTCTAAACAGACTATGTGTATGTATGTATTTTTATTTTATTTAGCATCGGCCTATTTCCGCGTATATGACCAAGCACAGACGCTAGAGAACAGTTTGAGCTTAGAATGCTGCAAATGTTTTGAAAACCCTTTGTTTCATGTTGTGTATCAGGCAGAACCTTTATCACTAACATTTCGGCTGTATTTAACACAAAAACATATTTACTTTTTCTAACCTTATTTTATAGTACATGGGGGTAGTAAAAACAGAAACAATGCATTTTTTATTGTTTCTTAGTCTATTGAGACGGCGTCAGTAGCTCAGCGAGTACAACGTCAACTGGCTGTGCGGGATATATTGGTTTTACATCTCAGCGCAGCTTGTCACTTTTTTCCAAAATGACCAATGTATTGAATTAATACAATTTTATTTATTAAGTTATATATTTATTTGTCCATGCACATTTTACACAGTGCTATACATAAACGCAATAGCTTGTGCATGCATATGACATAATTTCAAATATAGGTAAATGTCAAACGACTCTGATGGTGCTGTCACTATTCCCATTTCCATAATACGTGTATATGCAATTATTTACTTGAGCCTCTCTTCGACTTCAGTTTGCAAAATAGTTTCCTTACAAATTGCCAAAATGATTGAAAAAAAAAACATGTATACAATTAAGGCACTATAATTTAAATTGATTCATGGATGGCATTGTCTACACAAGTTGAATACCCTTACGTTTTGCTCTTCAGATTGGTGTTAAGCAATATCCCTACCCTGTTTACCAAAGACAGCGGTTCAGCATATTCTTCAGGTTGGTTAGATGAAACTGCTGCCTGGCGTCAGTGATTGGCCATAGACGCAAAAAAAAGCCGAAGAAATAGAATACAAGAAGTTTAAATCACAATTAGCATGCATCTCAAAATATCACCACTTAATTTTCCATATTTTGCAATTGTTTGTACCTGAAGTCAACTATCCCACAAAACGACAGTCTTTACACCAAAATGTGTTTTCGTTAATTCGTGAATAAAAAGTTAAAATTCTACGTACAGACTTATCCTGGCAAAGACAAACTGTAAATATCGCAGTCTCTACAGCTTGACCTACTTAAAAAATATATATTTTAATCTGTTTAGTAATCGTGGAATATACCTAACTACATTAAAGAACAGAAAGTTTTATTATTTCCACAATTAACTAATCAAAAAATACCTGTCATCGACCACATAAATTTTAAAACTAATGTGAGAATAACGTCACTAATGTCAAATAGCATCACATAAATATTTGCATAAATGAAAGTTAAATAGGTATCTTTATAGGATATGTCTCGAGAAACTGGGAAGTATGATATTAATAGTAATAAACTAGAGTTAATAGAAAGACAATTTGGAAATAAGATGATTACGTTATACTACAATAATCGTTAAAAAAATCAAAATTCACAATGTCCGGCCTCGGACGTTTTTCAGTTGAAATCTAGACTTTATGAAGTTGATTAAATAACGAATTATTGAATTTCTTAGATGCAGTGTATCATTTGTACATTTTATGATGATGCGTTTTCACATTTTGACTTTAATAGTTTGTATATTGTTAATTCAAACTTACATTACATTATATAGACTCTATTTTCAGATAAGTTCAGATATAATTTTCTGTATTTTTAAATTCTTCTTGAAACAAACCCTTATAAAGTTAGAACTTACTTTTCATACACAATGTAAATTGTTTATATAAGGTTTCGGTTTCATTTTTTTCTAATTAATATGAAATACCGGTTAATGTACACGTATTAGCGACAATCCCAACGCAATTATTATAAAAACAATTGAAAATTATGTTTTAGATATGACTCCTGGCTAAAACTACATTATGCATTGAGATCGTCGAAAAGTTCTTGGCAAATTTGAATGTTACGACTTTTCTTAATATCTGATAAAAAAATTCTAAATATAAAATTAAACAACTATTGTGGGAAAAAATAAAAATAATATAATATGAAAACGTATAAAAATAAAATACATAAGAACACCCCAGAATATAAATTATTAGTTTACAAAGAATTAAATGTGAAAACCAAAGAGAAAAATCTTAAGGCATTCATTGACGTAAAAACGATACTGAAAATGTAAATATAGGAAAATACATACGATGATTAACAAACGGATTAATGAATTTATAAATTTAAATAGGTTTTCTTAGTTCCCAGTTTCGCGTGACTTACCCCTATATAAGTGGTAGCTGGACATACCTTCTCTCCTCATTCCCATTTTCATACATTTTTTCAGACGGCAATATTGGCACTGATTCCGATGATGTTGGTCTATTGGGCAATTTCTACTACCTCGACAAGAGTAAGTTAGATTCCGTCGAACACTTCTCTTGAAAAATGACTTGCAACCTGTAACATATCAGAAACAGTTAATTCACTCGTCATGCCAGGGACTAAAGTGTAGCTGTTGACTAGAGTGCTGACTTTGCATATTCTGCTATGAAACAGACATATCAATAAGATTCCTTTATATATTGTCAGCCCATTGCTTGTCACATAATCTGAATTCTTTAATAAAATTAATTTGAATCTTAAACACTTTTAAGAGTATTAAGATTCTATTGTTAGAAAGAACTGGTTAAGTTTTATTCAAATTTTAAAGAATTCTGTACTTAATCCGTGACTGCCTCAGTCGTTCTGTGGCAATAACGTGTGTTACCTCTACAACCAAAGACTCTGGGTTAAGAAAAATTTCAAGATACACAAGAATACTTAAGAAATATTTTATTATTAGTGAATTTTCTTAAAAAAATTCACTAATGAGGAGATCCCGACTTTTGAATTTTGAAAAAATTTCTTCAAATGAGCGCTAATTAGCCCCCCCAGAAAACATATCCGGGGTCAGTTTCAATTTTTATATGTTTATATATATATATTATATATATATATATATATATATATATATATATATATATATATATATATATATATATATATATATATATATATATATATATATGTATCACACCGATAACTCAAAAAATAATGGGCCGATTTTGATTAAATTTGGTAAAAAAATTCCTTTTGCAAATGGCTTGGATAAGTTCGTTAGCCAGGAAAATCTGCCCAGGTTTTCCCGGAAAATTTTGTGTTTTCTTTCAAAAAAAAATTATATCTCCGGAATTAACAAAGTAAGGGCAACCAAATTTGGTATACATGTTTACATCGTTATAGGTAAGTTACTCACCAAAATTTAGCTATGTAGGTCAAAAGACAAAAAAGTTATAGGCATTTAAAGAAAAATAAATTGGGGTTTTCCTCAAAACGTCAAAGTGGCGATTTAAAATGTCAAAATTGGCAACTTAGGCAAATAACTTGATTCTAATACGCGCTGTAGAAATAAAATGTTTCAAGAAGGATGTTTTACAAACCCTAAAGTCTTAGTTTCAATCGTCATTGTCCTTCATTTTACTAAAATATTTGCAGAAAATTCATTTCAAATAGACCCTCTCTCTGATGCTTGGCAGTAGCCTTAGCTATAGAGTGTATCGTTTAATGGTATATAATTTTTGTCGAATTTTCGTAAAAAATCAATAAAGCTCAATATATCCGTTATTATATAAGATATGAAAAAAATTTGTATATATTAATTATAGGGTGTCTTGAGCTACATCTTAAAATAATATTTCTACAATTACAGGATGGCCCATAAGTCGTTGGTGATACAAATTTCCTTTTTTTTAATCAAACACGCCTTAAGTTATTGCATTTTTGCATTTTCCATCGAAATATAATGCATGTTTGTAAGAAAAGAAATTCTGGACGCAGTAAGTGCGTTACGGTAGCGAATTTTGATCAAATGTTTCATATTTGAATAGCTCAATTTGCTATTAACCTATAAGGTTGACCAAGAAACGTGTTTTTTCGGGAACACTTTAAGTTTACTTTTGGAAATTTTTGTACATTTTCACACAATAAAGTTATTTTGATGAAACATGGCACATTGTTTTTACTATATAGTTTATACTGGTAACCAAATCTGATGCCTGCTTTCTTAAAAAAACACACCAATTTGTTTTTAAAAACATTTTTATGAAAATTCACTACCATAACGCACTTGCTGCGTCCAGAATTATTTTTAGAATTCACTCAGCATATACAGCAAGATTGAAATAATCACAGTACAAATATAAATATGTTTATATATAATAAAAAAAAACGCAAAGTCAATTGAATCGTGTTACAAGTAAAATTTGTCCAGAAATACTAATAATAGGCATATATTCGTTATTTCACGCAACCTCTAATTAGCTAAAAAGGGATTTTTTTGTCGGTAGCTCCTATGTTTCCACACCAAACAATTTAGAGAATTTAGTATCCTTTTACCCCAAGATTTTTATGTACTCATTTTGAAGTAGTTCCCAGCATTTAAGTTTAGCATATCCTGTGTCCTTGCACAAGGCTAAATATGAAATGATAAACTGGACCTAATTGCTTGATTTATTATGATTTTAAGCTAATGCTACCTTGCTCGCTTAACCAGTGTGTGATGCACCAATAGCTGCAGCGCTGCAGTAAAAAGTTAACAGCCTTGGTGCCACTAGCATTTTTCTCCAGGAAATTAAACCCAGACCAAAAAAAGTATTCAGCATATGATCGTGAGATATTGAAATCTATTAAGCTGTCAAATACTTCCGATACACGGTGGAGGCACGGACTATCAAGATCCTTACTGAGCGAAAACCAATTATGTATGCGTTTCGGAAAAAGGATCAGTTTCGCTAACTCGACTTTATCAGTCAATCCACCACTGATATTTAGCATATATCGGTAGAACACATTGTAGTCGCCGATGTGTTATCGCGCATTAAAAAATTTGGAACCAGACTAGACTACCATGCTTTACCAGAAAAAATTGTCCCACTGGGCTGGCTAACGAACTCCGCAGGATTTCTTATTCAGTTCGTCAGAATTTTAAGTAGGTATGCTAAATTTGGTTTACAGCTGTCACATAATTTTGGATAACAAGTTAGTTAAATTATGTAAATATACAGCGCAAGTCTAGATACCTTTTATATATAGATGTTCTATAATTTTATTCAATGAAACATTGTATATATATATATATATATATATATATATATATATATATATATATATATATATATATATATATATATATATATATAGGTATACATATAAACGTATAAAATTTCTAATAAACCTTTCATAAGGCCTGTAATTCACGCTCAAGTTTTGAATATCGTGGTCAGTATAATAGCGTTTTTTTTATGGAAAGCTCAAAACATCCAACAAAAAATTTCTTTCAAACGTTTTGTTAGCTCAAGACATTTTGCTTTGAACAGGCTAACCCTGTTTTTTTGTTATTTCGGGTCCATTTCCATGTTCACATTTGAATAATTAAACAGTGGTAGTAAATTTAATTTGAAAATATTCCTTACTTTTATGGTGTTTCCCTAGAACACATATCCGGGGTCAGTTTCATCATATATATGTATATATATATATATATATATATATATATATATATATATATATATATATATATATATATATATATAATAAATATATATAATAAATAATTTATTGATTCAAATCGCCCCAGTAGAGCACAGAACAAATCAGCAATACACATGCACACATATGCACGTTTATATAAACATACACACACGCAACAGTTGTTAAAAAATAGAAATCAGACAATCCTAATATTGCATCTAGTTATATAAAAATGTCCAATGTAAAAAACAACCACACATTACAAAAGACAAACTATATTAAATAATCATAAAGTATACACAGAATCAATAAATAAAAATATCACAGCGATCAACTAATCAAGCTTTACAAACGACAAACTACGCTAAATCTCATTTAAAAAGTATATACGGAATCAATAATTAAAAATTAAAAATATCACAGAGATCTATTAATCAAGTTTTACCACTGATAATTTTGTGTCGGCTAACGCTGAATTTTTTAAAATTCCTTTTTAGAATAATATGCTTTCCTAGCCAGCATTTGCCTTAGGGCACTTTCAAATTTCTTATCTGGTAATTCCTTCATAGTGCCTGGTAGTTTATTATAAATCTCTATTAATTGATAATGCACATTTTTTTGGACCAAAGTAAGTCTGGTATTGGCATTTGCTAGATCCATTTCTTGTATCATGGCAATGATTGCCCTGTAGGTTAACAAATTCACGCTAATTCTTTTTACGTACATGTCACACTCAAATATATATAATGATGGCAGGGTAATCATGTTGTTTTTCTTAAAAACTGCTTTACATGACTGTTTTCTTCATAATAAATATTTTTTGGACATTTTTTCTGTGCCCGAAACGCTCGATCCGCATCTATGGAATTTCCTCAGAATATGATTCCATATCTCACTCTGGAGTACACATATGCATAGTAAGCGGCAACACAAGTGTCCCTATCAACCGTTTGGGTAAGTACCTTTAGAGCATACATATATATATATATATATATATATATATATATATATATATATATATATATATATATATATATATATATATATATATATTGATATATATATATATATATATATATATATATATATATATATATATATATATATATATATATATATATAAAGTTGACAATCTTGGTTTTTCCAGAATTTAGTTTCATGTGCTGACAGAACCACCGATCCAACTCCACCAAAATATCACCCACTCTCTTCTGGACCGAATCAGCAGACGACCCCCTAACAATCAAAGAGATGTCATCAGCATAGAGGGTGACTTTTTCTCGTGTTATACAGCGAAGCTCATTTGTATAGACCACAAACAGCAGTGGGCCTAGGATGCTTCCCTGCGGTACCCCTGCTATCGTCAACCTGAATCTGAATACAAACTCCCCCCTTTCCTTCCGCTGCTTTAACAAATTGTCTTCTGTTTGTCAAATATGATCTCATGAGATTCAGTGGTGCACCCCGCACACCATAATATTCCAACTTCGTGATAAGGAATCCACATAATCGAAGGCACTCGACAAATCAACAACCCCCCCCCCATTTTATCCCCTGCATTTATACCGTGAAGTAGTTCCTCCATAACCTGATAGATAGCTCGATCAGTACTCCTATTTTTTATGTATCCATTTTGCCTACTTGTGAGGATATCGCTAGATAACAGAAAATTATATATATATATATATATATATATATATATATATATATATATATATATATATATATATATATGTCACACCGATAACTTAAAAAATAATGGACCGATTTTGAAAAATTTTGGTGTAAACCTTCCTTTTTTGGCTTGGATAAGTTTTTTAGGCAGGAGAGTCGTACCAGGTTTTACGGTAAAAATTTTGTGTTTTCTTTCGGAAATATTTTCTCCGGAAATAACAAAGCTATAGCACGCGGGTTTGCATCATAAACTACATATACCAAAATTTAGACTTCTAAATTAAAAGACATAAAAGTTATAGGCATTTAATGCAAAAAATTTCGGTTGCTCTGCAGTCCAAATGAGAACACAAGACGAAAAATTTTTGTATCATAAACACAATTGATGCAATTTTATAGACAAAAAACCCATTTCGGGTTAAGGGATCGAAAAATATGAAAACAGTAAAATAAAGCTTTCGTACTCTACAAAAACAAGATTCTAAGGCGTAATATAATAGTGCACAATAATAATTCATGGCAAAAATACATGTCATATTCAACTGATAAATTATTTTGACAAATGTCAGACCTATTTTCAAAGTGACATGTAAATAAATATCTGTTCTGATAGGTGTAATAAAAATATAGGCATGCTTTTCTTCTTATATTTATCTTTATTTTTAGCCATCACAATTTTACTCATAGAGTTAGATATACTTTGGTATTAGTGAATGAGGAGATCGGGACTTTTAAATTTTGAAAAAATCTGCAAATGAGCGCGAAGTATGCCCCCTGGAACCCATATCCGAGATCAGTTTCAGACTCTATATGATTTCCTCTTAAAACGTCACAGTCGCGATTATAAACTTAAAAATTGGCCACATTTGGGCAAAGACCCTGAAACCAATACGGGTTATGTAGAGAAAATATCGCAAGAAGTGTGTTCCCAAACACGTAGGTTTCAGCTTCAACCGTCATTGTCCTTCATTTTACTGAAATGTTTCCAGAAAATTCATTTTAAATAGACCCTTTCTCTGATGCTTTGGCAGTAGTTTTAGTTATAGCGTTTATTGTTTATAACTTGTCATCGAATTTTCGTAGAAAAAATTGCTAATGACGGGACCGCGACTTTTGAATCTTGAAACGATTTCTTCAAATGATGGTGAACTAGACCCCCTAGAACCTGCATCCGGGGTGAGTTTCAGTTTTTATCTGTTCTCATATATACAGGGTGGCGCATTTCTATGATAAGGCTCAATATATCCGTTATTATACAAGATATGAGAAAAAATTGGCTACGTTAATTATAGGGTGTCTTGAGCTGCTTATATATAAAAAATGCCTGGACGCAGCAAGTGCGTTATGGTAGTGAATTTTCATAGAAATGATCTGGCACAACATATTTTATTATAACTTTTTTTTTCTTGTAACATAGAAATCTAAATTTTGGTGTATGGTTTACTTTTTATATCGTAAACCTACCTACCAAATTTGGTTATCATAGATTTTTTATTTTTTAAGATAAATTTTTTTTTCAAATGAAAACTCAAAAATTTCCCGGAAAACCTCGTCCAATTTTTCTGAATAACAAACATGTCAAAGCCATTTACGAGAGGAAGGTATTGTGCTAAATTTTATTAAAATCGGCTTATTACTTTTTGAGATATGAATTTTTTTCGAATGAAAACTCAAAATTTTCCCGGAAAACCTCGTCCGATTTACCTGACTAACGAACTTATCCAAGCTATTAACAAAAGAAAGGTACATGCCAAATTTTATCAAAATCGGCCCATTATTTTTTGAGTTATCGGTGTGATACATATATATATATATATATATATATATATATATATATATATATATATATATATATATATATATATATATATATATATATATATATATATATATATATATATATATATATATATATATATATATATATATATATATATATATATATATATATATATATATAATATATATATATATATATATATATATATATATATATATATATATATATATATATAAACATATAAAAATTGAAACTGACCACGGATATGGGTTCTAGGGGTCCTAGTTCGCGCTCATTTGCAAAAATTTTTTCAAAATTCAAAAGTCGGGATGCCCCCATTAGTGAATTTTTTCTACGAAAATTCACTAATATATCAGATAAAATTCAGAATTATTATATAAAATTTATGTAAAAATATAAAATTATTTTGACGATCACAGGGTGGCCAATAAGTTGTTGTGATACAAATTTTCTGCTTTTTTTCTTCTTCTAACACCCTTTATATTATTTCATTTTTGCTTTTTCTATGTATTATAATGCATATTTGTAGCTAAGAAAATTTGATAGCTCATCGTTTTTGAGTTATTTCAATTATTTTGCAAGTTTTCAGATTTTTGGCACGGATCAAAAATTATGATACGGCTTTTTTTATGAAAGTAACGCATTCAGAGAGGTTTTCGTTTATACTTCTCGTCGAAAAAATCGAGATGCCGTATACAGAGCGTTCTCGACTGAATTTAAAAAATTCAAACTGTCGCAACTCAATTTTTTCAAAATGAACAACTCCCTATACCTACAGACTCTAGTTTTGGAAATATTTTTTCAAATTCTTTTTTTAAATCTCAATTACAGATTAGATATATATTTTGAATTTTATGTATTCTTTAGGAAAATTTTGTGTAAAAAATAGTTCCTCAATTTTCTCAGAAAATTTTTTGTTTTCGTAAAAATCATTGTTTGTAGGATTTTTGTGACATTTTGGTAATAAATGTTGAATAAGTTATTGTAACAAAATGTTTTCGGATTTTCGTGAAAAAATTGTTTGCAAATTTTCATGCAAATTTTCGTCGGAAAGCTTTTTGTGAATAATGATATCTTGGTAGGTGGATTAATAGCTTGAAGAGGTTCGTTGGCCAGGAAAATCGGACTAGTGTTTTCGGGACCACTTTAAGTCTATTTTCGGAAAATTTTTGTACTTTTTCAAACAATAAAGTTATTTTGATAAAATATGGTACATTCTTTCTAATATATAAGTTATACCGGTGACCAAATCTAATGCCTGCTTTCATAAAAAAAGACATATTTGTTATTAAAAACATTTTAATGAAAATTCACTACTATAACGCACTTTCTGCGTCCAGACTTTTTATTACATTACTTAACAACAACTGACAGAACAATGTGTGGCAAATAATTTCTAACGATAGATTGTATTTAGATTTGTAGAATCTTATAATCGATAATATTAAATTTTATACTGCGTTTATAGCACTCAAACATATTTCGAAATCATTAGGACAACTGGCATTTAGCCATTTGTTTTTTTTTCTGTAAAAGATAGAATCTGGATATAAATGAAGGAGTATTATGGTATGGTAATTAATGTTCTGCTCTCTTAGTCATTTAAAAAAAGTAAATCAAATATTTATATACAACATGGGTTTGATTGTTTAAATTGATTCAAGACACGGGTACCCTCTTATTCAAATTATGAAGATGAACATACATTTGAATAATGTGTATGAACATCGTGACACATACATGCTCATGTGTTACGTAGTTATGAAGGTACTAACCTACAATGCGTGTATATCTTTTAATGAAGTTTATTAACTAGAAAATGAGGAAAACCACATTCCAGACACATATTCTTCAACACTCAAAAAAGTACAGTTGATCCGTAAAAGTAAGGTGTTATTAGCATATGGTAGATAATCAGCACATCATTTGCAATTATAAAATATATAGAAACAAGACCGTTTTAATATACGCGTCCCACCAAGGGCGTATCGTGGGTTTTCAAATAGGGGAAGCAATGCATTATAGTGGCTCAGAACCTTAGTAACTGAACACGATTCCACGTGGGACTTGCTGTCGCTATATCTTTTAACAATTTTGTGCAAATTATTCAAGTCCAAAAACCCTACGCATTCCAAGAATTTTTCTCTTTTTGTGCAGGCGCCGATGAAAATAGAAGACAGGGCCAGCAGAGGAATTTAGAAATTGTTTTCCAACCCGTGAACCAGTGATATGTTTGGCGTTGGTGGTGGTGGTGTTGGAGGTATTTATGACCTTGGAACAGTAATTCCATCAGCCACAGATTTGATATTTTATATACACAAATATATACAAATACCTTAATAATCTAGAAGACAGAATTATGTTACCTATATACAAATATACAATATCTTAACTTATTTATACATATAATAATATTTGCTTTCTTTTTTCTTCCCTCTTATTATTTTTTTTTCTATTTTTTTTTTCTTTTCTTTTAATGTTTTTTAATTTTTTTAGAAATTAATCTTGTTTTTTTTGTTGCTTGTTTTTTTCTTACTTTTTCCCCTTATTATTATTTTTTCCAAATCATGTATATGGGATAGACATGGACACTTTTGCGTCCAGGGGCCCTTCAGGACGACTTCAGACAACCTGGCTGGACCACGAGTAACAACAAAGGTTTACAAAAGTGCAGAGACAAGAGGATCACCTAAAAACTAATAATTACAAATTTCTGTTACACTACTGCTAATTTACATATTATTTCATATATTTATATTAACCTCCCAAGTAGTTTTCAGTTGCATATTTACATTGAATACAATAAAGAAAAAATAAAATATATACATATATACACATATATACACACATATACACATACATACATACCACCCACACACCCCGACACACACAGCAACACCCGCGCGCGCGCGCGTAAATGCAAACACGTGCACGCATATATACACGTTCACAAATTATATACAAATGCAAATGGCTTTTTTTCATAATTCTAATTTTATATCTCTAAAAAATTTACAGAGAGCAGTGATTATTGTTTTTGTGTTGACAGCAAATTTTTGGTATAAACTAAAGGGCATTTTTATTCTAGCCCCATATTTACAAATTTCCGACAGTAAATTACCTCTAGCTTCTTGTGTTAGGGGGCTAAGCTTTGATTGTCGCATTTACATACACATTGGTGTACTTAGGATTCCTATACGCTGTCAATGCATGGGATATCGTCCATGGTTTGACCTTAGTCTCACGACTGTGGTGGTGGTACATCTGCTTTGATTGGTGTATACCTTGTGGTCTCTAGGTCCCGGCAAATCAGGAAATAGGTTCTTGTAGGGATTATTTGTGTTCAAGCAATAGGTTCTCCATTCGCCTTTTCACTTTTGTAGATGGAACTCTTTTATTACGGGAAACAGGTCAATGTATTGAACTCTATTAATTGTTTCATCGTACACCATTAAACTATCTTTTGACAATTTGTCAGCTATTTCATCACCATGCAGGCCACAATGACCTTTTACCCACACAAAGACGATCCTACCGTGATTGGTTGTTAAATTAAAATAATGCTCAAATATCGAGCAGAATATGTCACCAAGATATTTCTTTTCTGGACTTCTAAGGCCCAACAGGGAGGCTTGAGAGTCTGATATTATTACCGCTTCGTATTTTTGGTTATTTGCCATCCATTGTAATGCGTTTTATATAGCTGTCAGCTCTGCTGTATATATAGATGCAGTATTTGGTAATTTTATTTTCTTAAAAATGTTATACTGTGCTACATAAAAAGCACAACCTGTTCCCATATCTCCTTTTGAGCCGTCAGTGTAAATATATAAATATCCTGGAAATTGTGTTAGTAGATTTGTTAAAAGCATTTTATATAATTCTGGGTTTTCTTCATATTGTGGGACGATTATTTTTATTTTGGTGGTGAATATCTGCCTATCCCGCTTATATATTGGTAACATTTTCTCTGACTCTATCACTGTTTCATAATTTGCTGTATTTTCCCAACCTTGAACCAGCGGGGGTTTTATTTTGTTCTTCCAGTAGCTGTTAGTTCTATTGTGTAAGTCCAATTCTTTAATTTTCTGATGTAAGACTGGATATCTGCTTCGTACTTTCAGTATGTACTTATTAGCCAACATATGGCGTCGTATATGAAATGGGAATTCTAATGATTCGGCAAATACGATTTCGTTGGGAGTAGATCTCATGGGCCCTTAACAGAATTTTAGGGACTTTATTTTTATTGCCTGCACCTTCTTTAAGTTCGTTTTTGAGCAAGCACCATACAGAATACATCCATAATCTAAAACTGATCTTTATAAGCTTTATAGAACATGAGTGCTATATTCCTATCTGCTCCCCACTTTGTGTGTACCACTGACCTCAATATGTTAATACCCTTCTCATATTTTTTCTCACATGTTCAACATGACTTGTCCATAATAATTTCTTATCCAACACTGTGCCTAAATATTTAAAAGAGCTAGATGTTTGAATTTTGAAAATATTGCTTGGCATTGTTAATGGAGGAGTTAGTCTGTGTCTTGTGAAAAATAAGACTGTTGATTTGTCTTCGTTTAATACAATTGTCCTTTCATCTATCCATTGTTTAAGTGTGGACACTATGCATTGATACGCAGCTAGTCATTCTTCATAGGTTTTTTTGTGAACATATAAGCACACGTCATCTGCATACTGTATGCATTCTATGTCTCGGCTCCATAAACAATGTAAACTTCTAGAATACATGTTAAACAAAATTGGACCAAGAATTGCCTCTTGCGGCAAACCTCTCGTTGATATTTTGGGACCATGAATGCTGTTTGTATCATCTCTGATGTATATTTTCCGGTTGTAATACAATAAAACAATATTTTTTGCCAACGCAGTACTAACACCTTTATCTACTAAGTCACGAATCAACAATGACAAATCTACTGTATCATATGCTCCCCTCAAATCGAAAAAAAGACACATCTTATATTCATTGCGTCTCAGAGCACACTGTATATCCGTCACGAGGTGCGCCACAGCATCTGCGATTCCGCGACTTTTGCGAAAGCCATATTGGTTTGCACAGAGAATGCTTTTGCCTTCGAGATAGTGTTTTAATCTCGCCTTTATCAGTCGTTCATAGATTTTCATTGTACTGGGCGCTAGCGACACTGGTCTATACCCCGAACACTTATTTGTCGGTTTTCCAAATTTGCGTAACAAATATATAACAATGGTTTTCATTTGGTCTGGGTAGCGGCCATCCTTCCACAATTTGTTGATAACATTTAATAGAAATTTTTTGGTTCGACATGTAATGTTATTTAATATAGTATACGTTTTTCTGTCATATCCAGGAGATGACTGACGTTGAACACCTAATGTGATTTCTAATTCTGCCATTGTGAAAGAGTTTTCCATGTTATTACCACTGGTGGTAAATATTTCACTGCTGGTGATTAACGGTTGTGTAACGCTGTCAGGGACTAAAAACCTATGAAATTCTTCTATGAATTCTTGAGTTAGCTTTGTATCGATTTGACTTTGTTGCCTGTTATTCATTTTTATAACAAATTCCCAGACTTCAGACAAAGGTATTTGCCTGCCAAGTTTACTTACATAGCTCTTCCAGGCAGCTCTACTTTTATTTTTACACTTACCGGAAACATTAGGTTCATGTAGTAAACCAATATCTCCAGAAGCTAGATTTGCATTATGTTCTATCATAATACCATCCCATGACTGATGACAAAGCTGATCCAAATGTTGCTCAAGTCGTGTATCCGTGAAAACTCTTCCTCTCACAGATTCATTTTTTACTTAGTATTTGTGAAGCATTGAAATTTTCATTAACTGCCCAGTCTGATCTGATAGTGCCGTTTCAGCGACTTGTGTTGTTGCAACAGAACGCACATTGATGAACTGGCTGTCTATGAGGAAAGTCTTGTTTGGCATAATTCTTGCAGGTTCAAATACAGTGTGAACAAAACCATATGGCCATGGCCCATCCATGAAACGACCAACTTTTGTTTTTTCTGTTTTATTAAAGGATAGAAAATCTAGGTTCGTATCTCCACATAAGACTACAACTTGTCTAAATTTTTTTGTTTGGAGTGAATAAAGTACTTCGCACAGAACACAGAAAAAAGACCCAAAGCTGGGCGATGGTGAGCGATAAACACACATAATTGCCATCCCTCCATCCTGCATCTCCACACAGCTGCACTCAAAACAACCCTCTACACTCAATTGTACAACCTGTCTTAGCTCAGTTGCCTCAATGTTCTAGTCCACATAGATACACGAGCCTCCATGACATGATTGCCTACGTGAAAAACAAGACCCACAGTTGAAACCATCTATTGCAATACTTTCGCTTCCACGAAGCCAGTGCTCAGTAAAACACAATACTTCAGGATTTTCATCAAAAAGCGTTTCGATTTCCAATACTTTGGCTCTTAAACTTTGTATGTTTTGGTTAAATATTTTACATGTTTTACCGGATAAGTAATTTTCTTCAATGTCTGTCTTGGACTTGTCTATAAAAAAACATTCTGGTCTGGAATTTGATTGCTTCAAAACGTTACACCTTCTGACCAGAAACTGCTGTCATAGAGATTATCTTTATATTCAAACTTGACACCTATTTGAAAGCACTTATTATCTTTTCTCTCATATTTCGTACTTACTTGATTAACTACCAGATCATCTTGGTCTGTGCCGAGCTTCTATGCAATATACTGCTTGATATGCTCAGCAGTTGTAGCATCTGAAATGCGAGACACAAAAAAACACGCTTTTTTATTTTTGTTTTCTTCTCTCTCCTTAAAGGTCTCACTGCCATATTCTGCTGATCCAAGCTTTATAATCTTTTTCTTTTTCCTTTTAGTGAATTTTCGTAGAAAAAATTCACTAATGGGGACATCCCGACTTTTGAATTTTGAAAATTTTTTGCAAATGAGCGCCAATTGTATAGGGATACCCGCAAGCTTCTCGACAAGCATCGAAGCTTGCACTGGAGGTCGTCAGTTCCTCGCTTATACCTCCGAAGACATCTTGGAGGTAGAGGACTACCAAACATGGAGTGGTTACATGGAAAATAGGTCCTTGAGATGAGTTGCAGGATCCTTCAAAGCTCGGATCCTCTTCTGCGAATTGTCCAAACGCACGAAGTTTCAGGAACAGGAGCATTACTGTTCAAGACAGCAGGTAGATCAGCAGGTGAGCTCGGACTATGCTTCGATCACAGGTCCGGAAGAAGGCAAGATGATCGCCCGTTGATGACTGACCTTGACATTCCGACCTTAAGAGCTACAATTAGATATGCCCTACATACACATTCAGACAAAGGACGCCACCCATAAGTCATCAGAAACCCGCCTTTCCATATTCCAGTAAAAAAATCCGACTGTGTGTTCCAATCTTCACTTAGTCAGTTTTACAAAACACATCATATGTATAAGATTGGCAGTATAGAAGTTGTTCCCCTCTGTACATTTTTCCACGGATAAAGTGGTTCATATCTAGTTAAGGATCTAAAGACACAAAAACTGTCAATTTCACAATAAAAGGTATCGTTTTTAATTAAGGGAAACGTTATAAACATTATTACATGTGTAAAAATAACAAATATGGTGTCTCTAAAAAGACCACCTATGTATTGAAATTTAAGTACTTAGTTAATGGAGACTTCAGTTATTAGGGAGCGCTTAAAGAAAACTTTCTGAAAATTCTCGAATACACATCATAATAATGCAATGTGACTGTAGCAGCGTTATGTGTTCTTAGTAGTGCAAAGAACCGTTGATGTGTGATGTTATAGTTGAGAATGGGTCTCACGATTGAAAAAAAAAGTGTTTATTGTTGAGCATTATTTTAGATCGAACGGAAATGGCAAACAAGGTGGACCAAGTTTGAAGTTAGTGACGGAACAATTTTATAAAGAGGCACCAACCAACGCAGTTATGCTTTCTAGTGTTGAGAAATTTCATCGTACTGGCAGTGTATTGTGCCAACGCAAGGGAAGCTCTGGTAGGCCACTAACTGTGAGAACAAATGAGATCCATAGACGTGTCGTCAATCCGGTTTTGGAATCACCGAACCGAAGTCTTCGGCGAACGTCATTGAAGTTGAATATCAGCAATATGTCGCTTCGGAGTTTATTCAAACACGTAGGTGGATTTCCGTAGCAAATTCAGGTTGGACAGCGATTGACAAACCAAGATATGCATGCCAGGGTTGTGTATTGTGGACAAGTTTAGGCTACGGTGTACAAGGATCCAGATTTCTTGCATAGTGTGTGGTTCTCCGACGACAGTCACATTCACTCGGAGGGTTATATTAATAAGCAAACAACTCTCTTCCTTGGTTTCGAGAAGCCAGACATTATTATCCAAAAACCACTGCATAATGACCGTGTGACGATATGGTGTGCAGTGTCAGCAAACGGTGTGATTTGTCCGTATTTCATTGAGAATGGTGATGGTAAACCTCTTACTGTTGCCCAGGAACGTTGTAGAAACATGGTGATAACGCCATTTGTCCGGGATCTCAGAAGGTTTTGTCGTGCCAGGAACCTTCGGATGGACAGACAGTGGTTTTAACAGGACGGGGCGACCAGTCACACCGCTCTACATGATAGCATTGCTGCAGGAAGGTTTTGAAGGACGTGGTTCTAATTTCAACTACCCATCACATTTCCCTGGTCTTACACCACCGGATGCCTATCTATGGGGTATCTTAAAGGACAAGGTCTTCAGCCGAACAGACCCACCCAGAACTGTTAATGAATTACGTGAGATTATCGTCTTGTTTTTCAGGCATATGCCGCAATCTGTGTTCTCTAATATGTTTGAAAATCTGCATGACCGTTATGAAGAGTGCCTACAGCGCAATGGCGCACCTTTTGAACATTTATTCTATAGAAATAATAATGTATAAGTAATAAGTAATATACTTCTATATTTCAGTACTGTATATGGCGCATACCGTATTTATGTGCCCAACACTAAAAGATAAAAAGGTTTATACGCAGTAACTTGAAAAAAATAAATGCAGGTGTAATAAAATTATTAATTAGAAGAATTTCATAAAAAGTAAGTTTGTAACTTGATTCAAATTATAGATAATTGAGGTCAATTAAGTATAAATGTTTTTAGCACAAAAATAAGTACCAAACAAGGTTTGGGAATGCTAATATGGATATTAATTGTTTGGAAATGCGGCCTCAGGTGATAATAATCATCGTAATAAGTTAACAACCAGTAAGTTTGACTCTCGTCTTAAAGTTTTTTTTAAGTCCGCTAGAAAACACAACGCGAGAGCTTTACATAACAGAAGAAATATAGCGTCAATCACAACATTAATTGTCTAACATGTATTCTTATTTTCAATAAACGTATTTTTAATGCAAAATAACCTAGATACTCACAATAAGACGTACGACAGTTTTTTTATATTCCGTGTATAGTTTATATTTGGATTATTGCCCTCCAGATACTTAATTTTAATGCCAAAACAAGAGTGAAAATGTTGCCACATGATTGAAATAATAATTCTGTCTGACGTACATGACTTTTCTTTAAATTCTCTGGTAGTTTTATGACCAAAATGTTTTTATAAAGCCTCATTTTTCTTTCGTATTCCCTATAGGGCTGTCAAATTCTCAACAGAGGGGTTATAACGATGCCTAGATTTTTTACGTTTTGTCTACATGCAATAAATTTCTTAGAGCGTTTTGAGCTACTCTATAAAAGCTTAGAACATTTATGTTTGGGGAGGAACATATGACTATATTTAGAAGCTTTAATTCAAGATTGCAGCTTTGCTATATAAGGTAAATACTTATATATGCTTATCGCTATTCTACTATCTTAAATCATACAATATACTTCGAAGTATGTTGGCACAGCGAGTGGCGGAACGTTAACGCCCACTTCTTCCCTTTTCACATTACAATTTGCTTTATTTTAATCCTTAAAAGAAAGGTTTCTTACGTCATTGTATGTTTTCACGTATTACGTTTCCTTGGTAAGTTGAATTGTATCCTCAATCTGTCATTATTTTACGCTTTAAGTAGCTTCCTTTAGGTGAATAGTAAATTAAAGAAGACATTTTCATAGTTACACCTAGTGTTATCAATTTTGCTTTTTCTATCAATGTGCGGATACAAGCATTTTTTAAAACCCTTTCACCACTGAATATGTCTTTTGTACTGCTAAATGTAGCTATATGTGATAGGTTGTAACAATTAATTGTATGTGTTTTTTTTTATTTAAAAAAAGTAACAACTTATTTTTATTTTCTGTCACTTCCTGATAATATTCTTTAAGATTTTCTTGGTTATCCTCAGTTTTCTCTAAAACTACATTCTCCAAAAATTTCATCATCTTAATCAGAAGACATGAAATCGCTGTGATCTTCAGAGTACCCCAAGCATGCAAATGGACGTTCACCTACTGAGGTTTGTCTCAAATGCTTACTAAAGTATTCCAGTTACATTTGTGACAGATATCTATGTGCCACTCTTAAAGAAATGAATTCCCGTTTTATTATTCCTGACAGTAGTAAAAATTTCTTCAAATGAACGCGAACTAGGCCCCCTAGAACACATATCCGGGGTCAGTTTCAATTTGTTATACGTTTATACATACATACATACAAATATATATATATATATATATATATATATATATATATATATATATATATATATATATTTGTGTGTGTGTGTGTGTGTGTGTGTGTGTGTGTGTGTGTGTGTGTGTGTGTGTGTGTGTGTGTGTGTGTGTGTGTGTGTGTGTGTGTGTGTGTGTGTGTGTGTGTGTGTGTGTGTGTGTGTGTGTGTGTGTGTGTGTGTGTGTGTGTGTGTGTGTGTGTGTGTGTGTGTGTGTGTGTGTGTGTGTGTGTGTGTGTGTGTGTGTGTGTGTGTGTGTGTGTGTGTGTGTGTGTGTGTGTGTGTGTGTGTGTGTGTGTGTGTGTGTGTGTGTGTGTGTGTGTGTGTGTGTGTGTGTGTGTGTGTGTGTGTGTGTGTGTGTGTGTGTGTGTGTGTGTGTGTGTGTGTGTGTGTGTGTGTGTGTGTGTGTGTGTGTGTGTGTGTGTGTGTGTGTGTGTGTGTGTGTGTGTGTGTGTGTGTGTGTGTGTGTGTGTGTGTGTGTGTGTGTGTGTGTGTGTGTGTGTGTGTGTGTGTGTGTGTGTGTGTGTGTGTGTGTGTGTGTGTGTGTGTGTGTGTGTGTGTGTGTGTGTGTGTGTGTGTGTGTGTGTGTGTGTGTGTGTGTGTGTGTGTGTGTGTGTGTGTGTGTGTGTGTGTGTGTGTGTGTGTGTGTGTGTGTGTGTGTGTGTGTGTGTGTGTGTGTGTGTGTGTGTGTGTGTGTGTGTGTGTGTGTGTGTGTGTGTGTGTGTGTGTGTGTGTGTGTGTGTGTGTGTGTGTGTGTGTGTGTGTGTGTGTGTGTGTGTGTGTGTGTGTGTGTGTGTGTGTGTGTGTGTGTGTGTGTGTGTGTGTGTGTGTGTGTGTGTGTGTGTGTGTGTGTGTGTGTGTGTGTGTGTGTGTGTGTGTGTGTGTGTGTGTGTGTGTGTGTGTGTGTGTGTGTGTGTGTGTGTGTGTGTGTGTGTGTGTGTGTGTGTGTGTGTGTGTGTGTGTGTGTGTGTGTGTGTGTGTGTGTGTGTGTGTGTGTGTGTGTGTGTGTGTGTGTGTGTGTGTGTGTGTGTGTGTGTGTGTGTGTGTGTGTGTGTGTGTGTGTGTGTGTGTGGGCGCGCGCGCGCGCGCGGGTGTGTGTATGTGTACAATAACTGATATGTTGAACTTTACCGTAGAAATGCGTCACCCTGTATATATGTAAATAGATAAAAACTGAACTAACCCCGGACATGGGTTCTAAGGGGTCTACTTCGCGCTCATTTGAAAAAAATCTTTTCCAATTCAAATGTCGCGGTGTCCTCCAATTTTTTTTGAGTGGATAACAAAATATATTGTTTATTACAGACAAAGAGTAAGTTTTTTGACTCAAAAAGGTTAAGCACAGCGCGACTTTTGAATTTTCAAAATATTTTTCATATGAACGCGAACTAGGCCCCCTAGAACCCATATACGGGTTTAGTTTCAGTTTTTAGCTTTTTACATATATACAGGGTGGCGTATTCCTACGGTAAAGCTCTGATATAGTATCAGTTATTATACAAGATACGAGAAAAATGTATATGTTAATTATAGCGTGGCCCATAAGTCGTGACTGATACAAATTATCTTTTTTTTAATAGAACACCCCTTATATTCTTGCATATTTCATCGAAATGCATCGAAATTGTATGTTTGTAAGAAAACAAATTCTAGACCCAGTAAGTGCGTTTTGGTCGCGAATGTTCATTAAATGCTTTAAATTTCAATGACTCAATTTGCTATTAACCTAGGGTTTCGTTGGCTAGAAAACCAGTTTTATTTAGGAACATTTTAAGTTTATTTTCGGAAAATTTTTGTACATTTTCAAACAATACAGTTATTTTGATGAAGTATGGTGCATTATTGTTTCTACTATATAGGCTATACTGCTAGCCAAATTTGATGCCTGCTTTCAATAAAAAAAGACATATTTGCTATTAAAAACATTTTTATGGAAATCCACTTCCATAACGCACTTGCCGCGTCCAGACTTTTTTATTTCCTAAGTTTTACTAAGTTTTACAATAAATTTGGATATCACAAGACGATTGGAAAGTCAGAAACGCTGGCTCGCATACGTTTTGTTCATTTTTAAGGCTGAAACGATTCCAAACTATGGAATACTTATGTTATTTTGTTCTGTAGGAATATAAATAAGGGAAAACAGGCTGCACTAAAAAAATTCTGATTAGTTATGCACCAAAATAATATTGTTTTGGAAAAAGATGGCTATGCTTGTTACTATAATGGTTACGTACTCGATTTTATAAAGGAATTAGGTACAGGTTTCGCTGTAAGGATTTTTTAGCAGAGACAATGAAATGAGTTTTTTATGGTTACCTGGTTATGGTTACCAGCCTTATTAAAATGGAGCAAAATTTTAGCTGATCTCGATGAAACAGTAAGGTGGAAAAGTTTCTCGCATAAGAAAATTATTGCCTGCTGTAAGTGATGTATTTCTGGCGGCTTAGATTTCAAACAAGACATGTGTTCAAGAAACCATGCATAAGAACTTTTCAATTCGTCCAAGTAAGTAGTGGAGATGAACAGTATCTAGACATTTTCGCACACATAAAAATGGGGGAGTTATATGTTGTAGTTTAGTGTGTAACTTATACAGGTGAATCGAATAAGGTAATCTGCTACATGGTAAGGGATCGGCTATGGCGAACAATAGAACCGCTCTTCCTTGGGCATTTGCTAAATGTGAAAAGTCAGTTAGAACTGTGGATACGAAAATCACCGTGTGTGTGTGTGTGTGTGTGTGTGTGTGTGTGTGTGTGTGTGTGTGTGTGTGTGTGTGTGTGTGTGTGTGTGTGTGTGTGTGTGTGTGTGTGTGTGTGTGTGTGTGTGTGTGTGTGTGTGTGTGTGTGTGTGTGTGTGTGTGTGTGTGTGTGTGTGTGTGTGTGTGTGTGTGTGTGTGTGTGTGTGTGTGTGTGTGTGTGTGTGTGTGTGTGTGTGTGTGTGTGTGTGTGTGTGTGTGTGTGTGTGTGTGTGTGTGTGTGTGTGTGTGTGTGTGTGTGTGTGTGTGTGTGTGTGTGTGTGTGTGTGTGTGTGTGTGTGTGTGTGTGTGTGTGTGTGTGTGTGTGTGTGTGTGTGTGTGTGTGTGTGTGTGTGTGTGTGTGTGTGTGTGTGTGTGTGTGTGTGTGTGTGTGTGTGTGTGTGTGTGTGTGTGTGTGTGTGTGTGTGTGTGTGTGTGTGTGTGTGTGTGTGTGTGTGTGTGTGTGTGTGTGTGTGTGTGTGTGTGTGTGTGTGTGTGTGTGTGTGTGTGTGTGTGTGTGTGTGTGTGTGTGTGTGTGTGTGTGTGTGTGTGTGTGTGTGTGTGTGTGTGTGTGTGTGTGTGTGTGTGTGTGTGTGTGTGTGTGTGTGTGTGTGTGTGTGTGTGTGTGTGTGTGTGTGTGTGTGTGTGTGTGTGTGTGTGTGTGTGTGTGTGTGTGTGTGTGTGTGTGTGTGTGTGTGTGTGTGTGTGTGTGTGTGTGTGTGTGTGTGTGTGTGTGTGTGTGTGTGTGTGTGTGTGTGTGTGTGTGTGTGTGTGTGTGTGTGTGTGTGTGTGTGTGTGTGTGTGTGTGTGTGTGTGTGTGTGTGTGTGTGTGTGTGTGTGTGTGTGTGTGTGTGTGTGTGTGTGTGTGTGTGTGTGTGTGTGTGTGTGTGTGTGTGTGTGTGTGTGTGTGTGTGTGTGTGTGTGTGTGTGTGTGTGTGTGTGTGTGTGTGTGTGTGTGTGTGTGTGTGTGTGTGTGTGTGTGTGTGTGTGTGTGTGTGTGTGTGTGTGTGTGTGTGTGTGTGTGTGTGTGTGTGTGTGTGTGTGTGTGTGTGTGTGTGTGTGTGTGTGTGTGTGTGTGTGTGTGTGTGTGTGTGTGTGTGTGTGTGTGTGTGTGTGTGTGTGTGTGTGTGTGTGTGTGTGTGTGTGTGTGTGTGTGTGTGTGTGTGTGTGTGTGTGTGTGTGTGTGTGTGTGTGTGTGTGTGTGTGTGTGTGTGTGTGTGTGTGTGTGTGTGTGTGTGTGTGTGTGTGTGTGTGTGTGTGTGTGTGTGTGTGTGTGTGTGTGTGTGTGTGTGTGTGTGTGTGTGTGTGTGTGTGTGTGTGTGTGTGTGTGTGTGTGTGTGTGTGTGTGTGTGTGTGTGTGTGTAACACACCGATAACTCAAAAAATAATAGTCCGATTTTGATAAAATTTGGATTGTATCTTCCTTTTGTAAATGGGTTCGATAGGTTCGTTATCCAGGAAAGTCGAACCAGGTTTTCCGGGTAAAAGTTGGGTTTTCTTTCGGAAAAAAAATTGTATCTCAAAAAAATAGAAAAACTGTGGTTACCAAATTTGGTACGTAAGTTTACGATATTAAAAGGAAACTATATACCCAAATTTATATTTCTATGTTACAATAAAAAAATTATAGAAAAATATTTGGTGCCAAATCATTTCTATGGGAATTTACTACCATAACGCACTTGCTGCCTCCAGACTTTTTATGGTTAATTATTTCCAACAAAAACCCTATTTTAAATTTGTTAAAAACCTTATATAGACAAATAGTAGGGATATTATGAAGGATGTTAAAGTATACATAAAGAATACCTTATGCATACACGACATACCCAACGCAGAATATGACGTACAGACTAATACGCATATTTCAGATTTTATAATTTTGCACAGCACATAAATAATCGGGAAATGGGTATTTTATAATTATCATCTCCCGCTTTGGCATTTACATACTGAAAATTTTCATACTTTGTAAGACATACCTACCTAATGAATTATTATTGGCTTTGGTGAATAATAAACTGACACCACTTGATTAATCATTATAAATTATCACTTAGACTTCTTGAAAAGCTTGCATTATCAATGCATATATCCTGTCATTGGAAAGTAAGTACCTACACAGGTCTTGCATAAAGTTGCAAAAAGGTAATATTTTGTTGCAATGTTTTATTCATTTCGATAAAAATATTAGTTTAAATTGAATAATTTAATTAATTTTCTACACATTTTCAGACAACATCGCTGATGTTAGAAGCCTATTTGTCTGTTTATAAATAATTTTGTCATTTGTATTTAAATTCACTATAAGGGTATTGTATTTTATTTAAACATTTTATCTTTACACCAGAAGCACTAAATTTGTTTTTAAGATTAATGCCTGTTAAAATAGCTTGAAAGTTGAACAATGCAAACTAAATTAAACACGTATATGAAGACTTAAATTTTAACTTATTGAGCAAAAAGCAGATTTTGAAAAAGTATGATAAAGGTGGAAGACCATCTTATTAATTTACATAATCCCCTCTATATACACGCCGTACCCTGGTATAATATACCTAATATATACTGCAAATCATCCTAATTGTAGTTCACAGGCTGAAGATTGGAACCTATGGTGAGCACTAAGAGGTATAATTTGGAGAATCCAAATCATCACTATGCAGTTTTAACACCTGACGATTGTTTCGCTAACAAAGCGTTATCAGAGGAATGAATAAACTAAATGAATAAAAACTATAGCTTCTATTTATACGTTAGTTGATAAGTACTTTCAAACAGCGTCCTCTACAAAGGTATACCAACAAACCCCCACTGTTTAATTGAAGATTCCCGTAATTAAAATTTCATTAGCCGCTTTCGTAAAACTCCGTGTATGTACTTCATTTACTAAATCGTAAAAAATAATTTCAACAGAGAGTAGCCTCAATTTTTTACATACATGGATCGTTAACGTGCCCAACATCGCATGTACACGAAACCGACAGCTTTACGTCCCTCCGAAGGACGGAACGTGCACACATTAAATTTGCTTAAATACAATTCAACAACCTCGGTTGATGCTAATTTAAAGTATGTACTAAAAAAGTGAAAGGGGAACCCTGGGAATCGAACCCATAGTACCCTTCGGTTCAGAAGCACACGTTCTCACCACTGAACCACCGAGGCTCTTTGATTCTTACTATAAAAGATACTCAAATAGGTATACAAGTTGTTTTTTTTTCATTTTGGAAAAACTTTGGTAATATAGATTTTGTTTAGGAATTTTTCCGTTGGTTATGTAAAACCCATTTGTGTCATTTTTTATTGACTTATAGAGAGGTGGTAACGATTGTAAAACTTTTTAAAAATAACATCCGGGGTAAGTTTTAATTTTTATGTGTTTACAAATATATATGTTTAATATATACATTATGTATGTATATCTCCGCAGACTGCAAAAATTGTGTTTCACATGTTGTTAGAACATATATTTAGAGGTTATTAAACCTGGTTAGATCTGACAGTTGTCAATTACTTATATATGAGAGTGTAGTGTTACGACGAAGCAAGTCTATCCCTTATATTACATCTCAGAATTTTGATTCTTTGGGTATTAAAGTTAATTTTATTGTGTTTATATTTTTTAGCCCCTTACATGTAATATGGATGTGCTCTTCATATTTACTTTTTGGTTACCACAATTTAACTCATAGGTTTAAATATAATTTTGTATTGATAGTTTAACTCAATTTTGTGATAATCAGCTTGTAACTTATTGTCAAATCTGCGTGCAATTTTTTTGTGAATTTTCGTCGAACAAAATTATTTTAGCGAATTTTAGTAATTTTTTTAAAAATAATTTTCGTAGAAATTTTTGTTTAATATTTTCGTAGCAAAATTTCATTTATGAGAAGATCGCGAGTTTAAACTTTCAAACAATCTATTTAATTCATCTATAAAGATATGACACAGCCAGTAGAAGTTCCGACACGCATTCCAGTTATAAGTGGCTAGGCAGCCTTTTTTTTCTCCCTTAGGGTTCGTCGCGTCACTGCCGCACCGATAGCACCGCAGCCTTAGGCTTATGGTGCATGCCCTTTATCTTTTTTACTGCACCCATTCCAAAATCGCTGTGCCTTGAATTAGTCTGCACATCAATTCGCAGGGTGAAGAATTAGTCTGCACATCAATTCGCAGGGTGAAGTTTTATATTGCTCTCTCTCCGTTCTAGGCTGTCCGTACATCGGTTGTCTTTTGCGCTCTAGAGCTTTACACTCGCACAAGTTGTGCTGGGCGCAGAGTCTGCATGGCAGGTCCCCCTCGAGCGACCCATTTTATGCAGGTGTTTCTTGACGGCCATATGTCCCGTCAAGAGTCCTGTTATGTTCCTGAGCTGTCCTCTGCTAAAATTTAGCAGCTCCGCAGCTCCAGGCAGCCTATACTCTCGATATTTTTCTGACGACTAACCCCCACAACTACAAAGTAACCTTAGCTTGCCAAGGCAAGTGTGGCCTTTATCTCATCCCCGCAACACATATCTTACAAACAGAGCACTTCTCACAGGGATACACTCGACAATTCTGTCCTAATAAATCCAACGACTTAAAAAAGTCTGGACGCAGCAAGTGCCTTATGGTAGTGAATTTTCATAAAACTGTTTTTAATAGCAAATTTGTCTCTTTTTATAAAAGCAACTTGGTTACCAGTATAACCTATATAGTAGAGAAATGTACCATATTTCATCAAATCAGCTTTTCGGAAAAACTCCCAAAAAGTTTTTTGTATGAAAATTTACCAGTTTTTTCACAAAAATTCGAAAACATTTTCTTAAAATAACTTATTAAACATATATTGTTATGTCCTTTACTTCTGAAGGACAAACTACATGCTGTTCTATTTGAAAGAGTTGAGTTACGATAGTTCGATTTTTTAAAATTTAGTCACTATTGGAGAGCGCCTGTATACTTCATCTCGATTTTTTCATGAAATAATATAAATAACAACCTCTCTGAATGCGTCATTTGCATGAGATTCCGATTTATAATGGTAAGAACACCGCATCACAATTTCGTATATGTGCCAAAAGTGTTAGAAATTGCAAAACAATTGAAAAAACTCGAAAACAAGCTTGCATCAACATCGAAAAAGTAAAAATGCAATAATTTAAGGGGTGTTTGATTAAAAAAAAAGAAATTTGTATCGCCAACGACTTATGGGCCACCTGTGATTGTAGAAATAATTTTTATAACATGCAGCTCAAAATACCCTATAATTAACGTATACAATTGTTTCTCGTATCTTGTATAATAACTGTCATATTGAGCTTTACCGTAGAAATGCGTCACCCTGTATAATAAACATATAAAAACTGCAACTAACCCCGGATATGGATCCTAGCGACTTCGGTCGCGCTCATTTAAAAAAATCTTTTTAAAATTCAATAGTCGCGGTCTCCTTAATAGCCAATTTATTCTACGAAAAGTTGCTAAAAATTATAGGCAATTAAACCATAAGCTGTATAACTAAAACTACTGCTAAAGCATCAGAGTACGGGTCTATTTAAAATGATTTTCTGCAAATATTTTAGTAAAATGAAGGACAATGACGCTTGAAGCTGAATCTTAAGGACTTGTAAAGCACCCCTCTTGCGATATTTTCTCTACATAGCCCGTATTCGCTTTAGGTTGTTACTTAAAAGTCGCCAATTTTGAAGTGTCCAATCACGACTTCTCCTCGTTAGTTAATGTTTTTAAAGAGAATTCAGTAAAAGGTTTACTATTCGTTTCTCTGCGCAGATATCTGTTTTCGAAATAATAATATCACAGAAAGCGTCGACTACATTACTAAAATCACACTATTGGACATGGAAACCTATTATCCTAATTCATTGTGATATCTCAATTGCAAAGCGAAACCTAGTTGAACAGCAGTAGTTTATAAACATTCTACCTACAATTTTTTTAGCAAAAATCCTAGCAGCGAAACTCACCTCACCTTTGTATCAGCAAGGAACATGTGCAAACTGATAATAGTTCAGGCCAAAAATGACTTCCATCATTCAATAAAAGACAAAGTCACCTCATTACCAAGCAATACTCGACGTTTCTGGTCTTTGGAAAAAAAAGTAGAAATCTCCTACCAGATCCTGTCCTCTCCTGGCTCCAAATATTGAAGTATTCCCTGTATCGTCAAAAGCAAACGCTGATCTATTTGCCCCAGTATCTGCTTTAAATTCCACCAGCTAATCCAGCTCAATAATAACATAAATGTTTTTCAGACATAACCCTGTTAGGTACATATTGGAAAATTTAAACATCAAAAAGGTACCAGGGCCTGAGAGATTCCCAGCAGTAGTTCATAAAATGCGTGCTCCTGAACTGACTCCAATCTTATGTCGCCTCTTTTCAATGTCCTATAATATTTCCATCTTCGTGGAAACAAACTCGAGTATGCCTTTAAAAAGGGGAGGCAAGTCCGGCATGGGGGAACTATCGTCTAATTTCCATTCATCATAAGTGATCACCAATATGGTTTTCATCAAAACATATCTCCTGGCGATATTTGGAAATACGATACTCCTTTTTGGAGAAGGTCATGCAATTTCATGGGATATTTCTAAAGCATTCGATAAGATCTGGCATGCTTTGTGCTTTCCTAAATTTCTGTCTAATCATATTTTTAGCTTTACAAATTGACACAATAATTTACCTGACACTGTACTGCTAAAAACAATTAAACATATAAAATATCGCATCAAATTTAATTTAATCTACACTACATCTTTCGACAGCTAATATTTGTAATTATAATACTATGTATGTATGGTGGCTTTAATTTTGTTTCTAGTGTAAATTTATGTGTTTCGAAAATTAGCATACTGAATATGCATGATGTTTGACGTGTATTATACCGAGAATAGGATAAAAATGCCCTCTTCGCTACCATTGTACGTTCCAGATGTCAATATCACTGAACATAAATAGTGCATATTAACGAATCAAAATGATTGTCATTGTGTTTGTGATATAGTTTATTTATAAAACGATTTCTTACTAATGCAAGTGTTTTTTACCCGAAGGATAGTAATTTATGTTTCGTGATTGTCTAGTTTATAGCCATTTAGCTTTAGGTTAGAAATAAAAATTTAGCAGAATATAGACTAAAAGCTGTTTTTTTAATCATATCTAACCTTACTTAATTAAACCCTTTTAAATTAATACATACCAAAAGTCCAGAGTTCTTGCAAGGTGGCAAGTGCGTTTGGTAGATAGCAATTTTTTTTACTTGCAAACAACTAAATTTTCTAGTAACCTAGAAACTTCAGTTTTGGTATTTATATGGCATTACCCCTACAAAAATATCTTGTTTAACGAGATACAAACCTACCAAAAGAAAGTTTTAAATTTGTCCCAGAAAACGAATTCTGACTATAAAAGAACATCTGCCAAGTTACATTTTAACACGAAGGCAGCTCCTTATATTTCACCCCTGACTTTTGTATAATAAACAGCAAAGAACAACAAATTATTTTAATTTTTCAATATAATCGCCTTTAACTATAACACGCTTTTTCCACAAAAATAATAACAAAGAGTTATGCACTAGATACGTATTTCCACAAGGAAGTTGTCTTCATCCGTAGGTGCCGCTAAACAGTACAGCGATAACTACTGATGAAGGCAACTGTGTTGACGAAATACGTATCTAGCGCATAACTCGCTGTTATTATTTTTCTGTTTTTTTAATTAATTTCGCGTCAATTCCCAGTTTCCCAAACTTCTTTAAGCCACTCATTTACTGCCACTTCATTATCTGTCTAAAATAAAAAAAACAGTATGTAGTCGCTTGGTGCCATATTAGACGAATAAACTGCATAGTCTAATAAGACGAACTTGTTGATGACGCGTTGAGATAACTGAGTTGTAACTTGGTGAATTGTCTTGATGAAAGAGTAGGTACCCTTATTCTCAACTTAATTATTAAATTAGCATAGTACTGACTATTGTGTGTGGAGTCTTTTTTTAAATCGTTAGCCAAAATCACACTTTTGAATATCACAGAAAACAGTGAGAATTACCTGCCCTGCAGAGTCTGTCTTTACTTCATATTCTAACATTTGGTCTCAGGCTCATAGTGATGGACCCAAGACTCATCAACAGTTCCTAAACAGCTAATAAAGTTACTCTCCTCTGCTCTGTACCTTTGTAACCACCGCCGATAAACAAAAAGACTGTTCCTTTCTTAGTCGTTTGGTCGTTTGTTAACATTCGTAGAACCCATCTTGTAGACATTTTTTATATAATATATAATATAACACCACAGTAGAGAACCTCCGCACCTAGAAGACATAGACTTGTGCGGGGAGCTTACACATATATACATACACACACACACGCACACACACACAATATATATATATATATATATATATATATATATATATATATATATATATATATATATATATATATATATATATATGACACCACCCAGAACTCATCCAGCCTTTTTACATTCAAGTGGAAAAAGCAGACTCTCTGAATACGGGACTTGAACCCGCGAACTCATACACCGAATTCTTAAGATTACTCACCTCGCGAACCGGTCTATTAAGATGTTTGAATAGAATATTGTATAATGTATGGTAAGACGAGTCTGTGTCTTCTGATATCTGTCCGATCCTAATGATTTGATCATGTAGCCCAAGATTATGAAACTTTTTAACATTTTCTTAAGTAGTGGTGCCAATGGAAGGGCCACCGGTATGTTTATCTTCGAAAGAAGTCCCACCATATCAGAATTGATGATGCCAATGTTTGACTAGATCATAACATAGGGTATCTTCCTCCGATTTTTCATCAAATCTTTGTTAATTTAAGTTGAACTGGCAAACTTTTTTGCAGGTACTTAATCACTGCTCTCTGATCAACTCTTACAATTTTGAACTTACAACGTGTAGTCACTCCACTTAAGTTCGTGCAGATCTAGTACTATCTTACTTAGAAAACAAATTTTGACAGGAAGTGGAATACATACGTAGCTTTGAAATGTCAAACCACAACCTATTGACTTCATTTATAAGAAAGTTTTATAAGAAAGTTAAATTTTTGTGAAAATTTGCTACCATAGTGCACATTCTGCGCACAGTCTTATTATTTTATTAGTTTTGATAAATATTCAATTTCTCTTTCATTATTATTCATTTCAAATCAACGTATTGAATTTTATGGAACTGCCATAGACGATACACAAGTCTTTAACTGTAATCAAGCTGTGTCTAAAAAAAAAACGGTGTAATTTTGTACACTATTCACTATACAATACAATCACCTGCGAGGTGTGTAAATATATATGAATACAATTGAATGGCATTATAAATAAAGATGATCCTGAACCTCTGAGCGAAAATGGAGAGATAAGCAAGTTGTAAGTCATGTTGAAAATAGCGAATGATCATGATAGTTCGATTCGCATATTTTATATCTAAAAAATACAAATTTCCAGTAAAACCACGACTGTCAAATAAAATTTGTTTTGTAACTGCTTGATTTATTTCCCGTTAATTTAACTAACTTATTAAAACTTATTTACTTATAACAACAAAAGCAAAAGTATTTAATAAAATTAAGAGTTAAATCCACTGCAAGGCTAGTTGGTTGTAACTTGTAAATTCATCTGTAAAAGTGCTACCCGTTATAACCATTCAGACACCAAGTCAAGACTGAACAGTGAAACTTAGAAACGCATGCTGCTAGCTGCGCCAACTAAACTACAGTACCAAATCACCTCTGATTTAAGCAAGGATATTTGGAGGGTGCCATTGTGACACAGATAATTCTACGTAGAATTTAACTACTGAAATGTCCGTTAGGTACGTTACGTTAAAAGCTGGCATTAATAAGTCTACGTAAAATTTAAATACCGAAATTTGCTTTGCGTTTACGTTAGTAACCGGCAACGTTGAGAAGGGTGTCTAGTTTTATCAACCCAAGTAACCTTAACTAGAAATAGTTAAGATATTTAGCGTTATCCAGTGTCTATCTGCCGCACACATTTACTTTCACTCCGTTTTTTTGACCTCTGCTCTCATTTTTTAGCCTATTTATTGGATATTGTATGAATAAATTTAATAAATATGACGATAAGGGAAATTCTTACCAAACACCTTTTATTATTCCAACTTTAATTATTTAACGTGTAGCAAATAATTATCTATTGAACTTTATGGTCTCCAAACATAAATTACTAAGCTAGAGATTTAAAACTTTTTTTGTTGAAAAAACTCTCTTTGTACAATTATCTGAGTTATTACGAAAAAATGAAAATTATTTAAATGAAAAAATAATGTTTATTTCACATATACAAAATATCAAATTTAAAAGTAGGGCTTATCTAGAGGTGCAGATACTTGCTAGAAATGACAATAAAACAAATAAGTTTTTTTAGAGATTGATATATATATATATATATATATATATATATATATATATATATATATATATATATATATATATATATATATATATAGTACAGCTACGGCAATAACTACAATTAACTATTTAACTATTTTTACAACTGTCAAAACATTATTTTATTCGTCTCTCTTCCATGGCATACTAGGCATTTGTTTTCAGATTTTCAAAATATAAAAGTAGCCCTAGGATTTTAAAATTTTATATTCCTCCTCAGTTTTTCGTTCCGATCATCTTTTCTTAATAAACTTTTTTCATATCTCCTACAGAAAAGGTACTTTACTAGTCTAAAAAATTAGTTATTTGCAAATTACCAAGCCATCGTTAATTTTTGGAAATTAAAATTATGACACAAATTATTTTTTATTCAAGCGGGGCTTATTCCTAGAAAATAAAGTTCAACTCTAAAAATTTTAGTCTTTTTCACCTATTCATGCGTCGATATATATATATATATATATATATATATATATATATATATATATATATATATATATATATATATATATACATATATATATATATATGTATATATATATATATATATATATATATATATATATATATATATTTACATATATATATATATATATATATATATATATATATATATATATATATATATATATATATATATATATATATATATATATATATATATATTGATTGGCTAAAAATATTATTTTTAGGTATCTCAAGGTGTCAAAATAAAAAACAACACTAAATAACTGATGAAGACTAACACCAAACAGTTGCAAAAAGGAAGCAAACCCCATTAAAAGAAAGTCAAGTAAAACAAATAAAGAAGATTCGCCTTGCTATAAGTTTCTAATTCTATTGTTTAAAACGTGTAGCGTTACTTCAATGCAATTTCAACCAGACGTTTTATGCGAATTACCTATTAGTTTTTAGGCAGTATATTATGCTTTTATAAGTCTTAAGAAACGCACTGGTGATTACCCAGAACCAACGAAAAAGAAAAAAGGAAATTAATTTGTACCATGTTACCAAATTCCCTATTCCTAAAGGTTTATATGGTATAATCCGCATTTATAAATGATTAAAACTTCAAGTGTGAGTAATTTCGGTAAGTTTAATTTGTCAGAACGTAACGAGCGAGATATAATGCACCAGATCCAATCTAGTCACTGTTTTTAATATACCTGACATGATTTATGACACGTTTAAGCTCATTTCCAAATAAAGTAAAGAAAGACTGTCTGAAAGAGTTGGGGTCTACCGAACTGAAGAACGATTTTCTGCAGTGACCGTGAAGAAACATAAGGGACAAAGGGCATTAGGCGGTCGCTGAGACGTATAATATCGAATTTTTAAATGAAACAGTTAAATAAATACCCTAAAGAGAATAAAATATTAAAACTGCAATCTGAAAAGATTTATGGAGGTCAAAAATATAACTATATTATTTTAAAATATTTGATAATAAACTCTATATTAATATACCTACTATGCATTTTATTCGGTACGTACCTAGATGTTTTAGTGAATTTTCTTAGAAAAAATTTCTTCAAATGAGCGCGATCTAGGACCCTTGGAACCCATATCCGGGGTCAGTTTCAATTTATATATATATATATATATATATATATATATATATATATATATATATATATATATATATATATATATATAAAATAATAATAATGGACTGATTCTAACAAAATGTAGCATATACCTTCCTTTTATAAGTGGCTTGGATAAATTCCTTAGCCTGGAACATCGAACCAGGTTTTCTGGAAAAAATTTCCGTTTTTTTTTTCGGAAAAAAAATGTATCTCAAAAAATAGATAAGCTATGGTACAAATTTGGTACGTAAGTTTACGATATTAAAAGAAAACAATGTACAAAAATTTATATTTCTATGTTAAAAGAGAAAAAAGTTATAGAAAATATTTGGTGCCAGATCATTTCTATGAAAATTCACTACCATATCGCGCTTGCTGCGTCTAGACTTTATTATCTTTTGTAAAGATCGCAAAATAACTTGGTAATACAGTGTACAATTGTCATTATATATCGATTCCTAAAACTTTGGTAGTAGACGGACAGTAATACACTGTTGGTATAATTTTAAGTACGAAACTGAAAACACAGCTACTAGAGACGTTATTAATGACAGTTTACAACTGTCATAGCATGCAAATCAAATGTACAATTTGGAGAACCCAATTCGTCATAATACAGTTTGAAACCTGACGATCGTTTCGCTAACAATGTTGGCGTAATCAGAGGGATGAATAAACTTATTCCTGGCTACAAACTGTTGGTATAATTTTAAGTACGAAGTAAATAACTGAAAACACAGCTACTAGCTATGTTACTATCGGCATTTTACAACTGTTATAGCATGCAAATCAGTAAGTACAATTTGGAGAACCCAATTCATCACAATACAGTCCTAAACCTGACGATGCTAACATTGTTAGCGAAACGATCGTCAGGTTTAAAGCTGTATTGTGATGAATTGGGTTCTCCAAATTGTACTTACCAGTGCTCATCACAGGTTCCAATCTTCGCTCGTGCAAATTAGTAATGATTATTTTAGCTATTTATTTTAAAATAAATTATTTTACATATTTTAGAAAAGCTTCGTGGTGCTTCAAAGAAACAATGAAGACAATGTCACAAAAAATAATATACTGCTACTTTCTTCTTGTAGCGTCGGTGACTCAGTTGTCGGAACGTATGCTTCTGAAGCCAAGATCAGGTTAGATTTCCAGTTGAAGCGTAATTTCACTTTTTCAGTACATACTCTAAAATTAACGACAACCGATGTTGTGCCACTGTGTTTGAGCAGGTTAAACCTCTGTGCTTCCGCCCTTTGGAGATGGCGTAAAGGCGTCAGCCTAGTGTACAATGTGATGTTGGGCACGTGAGACATCCATACCCTCTTTCCATAAATAAAATAGGCTGAGGCTAAGGAAACAATATACAATAAAATAGTTTTTCTTTTGCGTTTGTTTGGAATTCAAATAATTCAAAATATTTAAAGAATTCTAGGGAAAAATGAAAGAATCATAATAAAAAATAAAATCAGAAAAATAATTGAGAGTTGCTTGGATGGGGACCAGTTTGGATTTAGACCCGGATGAGGATCTAGAGAGCAATACTAACATTTAAAACAATAGGTGAAAAAGACTTGAGAAAAATAAAGATATATTCATCGCTATTGTGGACCTGGAAAAAGTATTCGATAATGTGGATTGCAAAAAATTGTTTCATATAATCGAGAGAGTTGGATTGGATTGGAGGAATCGGCGTATAATGAATTCTCAGTCTATACAAAAATTAAAGTATGTACCGTAATAGAGATTAACGGATATGAAACTGAAGCTAAAATTAGGAATGATGTATGGCAAGGATGCTCACTATCGCCACATTTGTTCACTTCATTCATAGAAGATACCATAACTAGGCTCAAGGTAAAGACAGCAGGAATCAAAATAAGTGGACAACGGTTCTATTGGATAAGGAGTACGTAGATGATAGAGCTCTAATAGGAGAAATATATAAATAAATATACACAAGAGGAGAAATATAAAAATTGGGTATACACATCATTTCATTTATAGGGAGTAGGTATATAGTACGTACCAAATTTCAAGTTTTTGCTTGAAGAAAAATTGAGTTATATCATTCAAAACATTGTTTCGGTTCTTTAGGGAAGCACAAAGGGACTCAAGACTAACAATTTTTACATGACATATGCAATTTATACCGTTTCATAGACAAACGAAACGTTATTTTGCATTAAGGGACCCAAACATGTCAAAACATTTAAATTTCGGTTTGTACCGAAAAAATTGCTTAGTTTCACGTAATTATGTTGGATACACTTACATCTTGACAATTTTAATTGGCCGAGTTCACCAGGCGTCACAGCTGAATAGTTGTGTCGACGTTTGCGTTCACCGGTTTCTCTGAGTTTCTACTGGGACTCATCTATCGCCCATTGGTCAAAGCGGAATGACAGACAAACGTCACAAAATAGTGCTTGACGTCAACAGTGTTTTCATCAATGTCCAACTGCTGAAATGTATTAGCAGTCAGCAGACGAGCGCTTAAACTCAGCTGTTGGCGCCTGGTGAACTCTACCATTGACAAGTTGTTTTGACAAATATTATACCTATGAAACGTTAACGTGAGAGACTTAATAACCTACTATCTCTCACAACTTGTGAAATGCAAATACGAAAATGCCTTTCTTTTTATATTTTTAGTGAATTTTTATTTTAAAATATTCACTAATAGAGAGGTATCGATAGTGAGACTTTGCAAACTTTCAAATGAGCGCGAACTAGGACCCTTAGAACCCATATCCGGGGTTAGTTTTAATTTATATATATATATATATATATATATATATATATATATATATATATATATATATATATATATATATATATATATACGTGTGTGTGTGTGTGTGTGTGTATGTATGTGTGTGTATATGTATCCAACCGATAATTCAAAAAGTAATCAACCTATTTGAATGAAACCCGGCAAGTACCTTTCTTAGCTGGCATGAGTTCGTTGGCCAGGAAAATCGGACAAGGTTTTCGGGGTAAATTTTGAGTTATCTTTTGAAAAAAAATTTTATCTCCGAAAATTACAAAGATATTTTAATAAAATTTGGCGAGTATGTTTACTTGGGCAACTTTCTAAGTTTATAGAAACTTTAGTGATTCAAATTTGAAGCATTTAATGAAAATTCACTACCATAACGCACTTGCTGCGTCCCGAACTATTTTTCTACTCTCATAGGTTTGGATCTCCGTGGAAGGTTAATATTTTTGTTTTTTACTCAATTTTAATATTAGATTAGATTATAACATAATTTTTTATTTGTTTGTATGAATCGATTTACGTACAAAATAATAAATTTTTATACCCACCTAAAAACATTTTTAGCTAATTTTCGTGGAATTTCAAAAAAAATATTATTTAATTCTAAAAGTTTCCTTAAGATATGTATGTCATATTTTACAGGCACTCTCGGTGTTTACATTTTATTAATAGTAGAGTGACAGATTTTGGGAAGCCCCAATCTAATATATTTATTTCTTAACTTCTTATAAAAACTTGCCCTTGTATTAGCTAATTATGTTGCTTTTTAAGATCAGTACCATATAAGTGTCTAATATAATATTTGTTGAGTTGGCATACCCGTTTCACATTAAACTAAGCAATTTTCCTAGCAAATTTTCGTAGCAAAAGTGTTTTGTGAATTTTCATAACACAATTTCTGGTCTAGTTTCAAGATTTTTTTCAGCAAATTCTCGTAAAATGTTCTGTGCTCTTTTTGTTTATGACAAAATCACGAATGTTGACCATACTTAGGTTTCTTTATTAAGTAGATACCTACAGGTAGCTGTTGTTTTAATATTTTCAACATGTTAGTCACCACCAAAATAATATAAAACCAAACTTGAAAAAACAGACTTCAAAATAGGCACTCAAAAGCGGAAAATAACTGGATTACAGGTTTAATTCAAAAGACAAAAATTAATTTAAATGAAATATTATTGTATGCGCTACCTACTTATCTGTTTGAAGTCGGTAGCAAGCCAATTAGATGGTAGGTAGATTAGCTAGGTCCACTCCCGCAAGTTTCTTAGCGCACACGACGGAATTCGTGAGCGTGGGTTGTTCTTTGGTCATTAGCAGTATATTTAGGTATTTATTTAGAATTATAATCTGTTATTAATTACGCTGTTTGTATCACCAAGTATTATTATGCTTAGGGCTTGGTATAGACTTCAAACAGATAAGTAGGTACCGTATATAATATTTCATTTGAATTAATTTTTGTCTTTTGAATTAAACCTGTAAGCCAGTTATTTTTCCCTTTTTAGTGGCTATCTTGAAGTCGGTTTATTTTTTTTGTGTGTGTTAATTTTTCCCTTTTTAGTTTAAATATAGCTACACAGTGAATACAGTATCTGAAAACTGCTATAATATAATCAAAGTGCCGTATTACAGTAGAACTTTGAGTTACAGATTATAAGAGGATTTCCCTCGATTTCCCTGAGATCCCATTCTGTTATTCGATCATGTCAGACGTAATTGGTTACCAGTATAATTATTGTTATTAATAACTAATAATAAACAAATAAAATAATAGCAATTATAAGTAAAAGTCACAACTTTAAATTTATTTTAAAGCTGTTATTACTAGCTTTCATAAAAGCGAAGCCATATTTTACTTACATATCTACATATACCTATCTACTTCAGTAATCAGAAATGAGTATTTGTTATTAAGGACTTTTTCAAGAATATGCCTGGGTATGTAAACCATATAGGTAATTGATTTATTAGCGAATTTGTGTAGAAAATTACTTTAAATGAGCGCGAACTTGGTCCCCATAACCCATATCCGATCTCAGTTCCAAAATGTATATATATATATATATATATATATATATATATATATATATATATATATATATATATATATATATATATATATATATATACAGGGTCACTCACGGTTGGTGGCCTATTAGATGTTTTCTCAAACTATATGAAATTGAGCACTGAAAATCTGCACTTCTCGGTTTTCGAAGATATTCTACCAGACGGTCCAAAATGGCCAACTTGCGGTCATACCGGAAACTGCTATGAAATTTGTTATTTCAAACATAACAGCCTATATATTAGTACATTTTTAAATTTGTCGTTAATTTTTTAAGCTAACTTTGATTAATATTTGCTATACCTAAATTAAATAGTTTCAGAGATATTTCAATATTTTTGAAAAATTTCGAAACAATCGTAACTGTTTTGAGGGTAATAACTCGTCGTGTAGATGATTTTAGAAAAATATTCACACTATACATCAGAAAAATACCAAGTTAGGTATTGTACGCAAAAATGAGTTTCATATACAGAGTGTCCTGAAAATTGCTTCCATATTTCGAGAAGTTCAGAATGTGATAACTGGTTTATTTCAAATACAATAGCCCGTATATTATGCCTTCAGTGAATCTAATTTATATTTGCCCTTCAAGATTATGTTCATTATACCACCAGTACCTAGTTGCCAACTGAATTTCTTTTGCATCTAGCTCTTGAAATGCTGATGTGACCCTTTCCTACATTTCTTGTTTTGTCGCTACATTTACTTCATAGACTCTTCCCCATAGATATAAATCCAATGGAGATAAATCCGGTGACCAGATGGTTGGGCCGCGTCGTCCTATCCACCTACCTGCGAACATATTTTCGAGTATTGTGCTCACTTCTTAACTGCTATGAGGTGGAGCACCATCGTGTTGGAACCAACAGATCATTATTTCATGCAGGGGCATATCGTCTACAAAATTGCAAACTATTGTCCTGAATTTTTGAATATACCGTTGACTAGTTAAAGCTCCATCATCGATGTGATAGCACAACTTGTCAGCTTTCAACATATAGAACTCATTGAATCTGAATTGATTTTGGAACTTTCTTTCTCTTTTGATGTGAGGATTTTGTCTGCTTAATATAGGTTTTCCGATGAACTTTGACTCATCTGCCAAATAATTCTTTTCCAGAGACTGGGATCATCTTTTGTACGATTAAGAATTTTTTGACAAAACTGTATTCTGTAGTCGGCATCTCCAGGATGTAACGCCTTAACTCTCGCATACTTATAACCATGAAGTTTGTGCTTTGCCAGAATTTTGACTATAAGTAAGTATATTTGACTATAAGATTCATACAATGTGCAATACAAATAAGCTGAAGCTTGTGCTTGTACATTACACAATTTTAAGTAAAAATGCCAAACTATGAACTTCAAACACTTTTGGTGAATTGTCACTTTTCCGATTTTGTAAGAATTTTCTTATTTATTTAACTTCTGTGCGGCTACAAGCATTTATACAACCATCTTGAACCTTTAACTCTCATATTTGAATAACTACTCTCCATAATCTGCCAAGATTTGTTCAGATTTAATACAAATTAAAGCACAAAAATTTTTACATTTTGCTTTGAGAAAGGCAGTCCTAAATCAACAATTTATTGTTGTGTATTTATGAGCCTCAAAATAGGCTAAAACTGTTCTCATTGTCTTCATTCCTAGTAATTGGACGATTATGCATTTTTTTTAGAGATACCAAATTCCAAGAAATTAGATTCAATTCTTCTGAATTTCATATCATTCATTGGAAGCAAATCTGTATACATTTCGTTGAAACGTCTGCAAGTTCTGCTGAATTCACCATTAATATAAAATAACTGCAATATATTGGCGTTGGAATAATTTTCTTGCATTTTGAATTTCAATAGGTGAAGAGATAAATGTTAACGAGTACTTTGTAATCCACTAGTGAAAAGCCAATGTCAGAAGATTAGGTTTTTGGCACAGAGAGGTTAAGAAGTACAAAAAAAAAACTTTAAGAAATTGATGTTTTTTTCTTCTAAAACCGTCAAAGTCACGATCTGGAACGTTTAAATTGGTGATTTTCAAACAAAGATTATAAAATGAATGGGAATTATGGACAAGTATTACAAGTGTGTTTAAGAAGATCTACCATTTATGTTTCAACAGATATATGTTTTTTTATTTGACTAAACTATTTGCAGAAAATTTACTTGTAATAGACTCCTGCTTTTTCAGCAGCAGCTTAAAATATATTTTGTGATTTAAAAGTGTTAGAGTTAAAAAAAATAATGAAAAAAAAACATTTCTTCAATCAATAATTCAATAAACAGACAAACTATAGTACCTATATAACCAGTAGTAAAAGTACGGACGCAGCAATTGCGTTATGGTAGCGCATTTTCATTAATTTTTTTTAATTCTAATATTTTAATTTTCTCTCAAACTAGAAAATGAAATTTAAATAGGTATGTAACAAAATATTTATAAACGCAATATGTGTACAAAACTATATCAAACCAAATTTTTTACTTTCGGAGATAAATTTTTTTAAACATCTGTTTGGGATTTTTCGCTACCCTAACGCATATGCCGCGTCCAGTGTTTTTAATCATTCTTCAACCAGGAAATATACATATAATTTGGTTTTAATTCATTTTAAATTGTTTAGTGTAAGTGTGATAATAGGTAGTAAACCTATTTATCAAAATGTCTCATTTATGTAATAATTGCTCTTTAGGACAGGTTATTTTTTTTTTGTCATGATATGTTCTACATTTTTTCGTTGTCTTGGTACAGTTTGCTAATAATAACTGATGCCTATTATTATATACGTATTTTTTTAAATTCAGGTACAATTTCGTGAGCATATTTTGCAATTATTATTTGTAAATATTATTTATATAATAAACTGTTAATTGTGTTAAGCTAAAAAAATTACCAAATCCCCAACTCTTTATCAGTCATAACTATATTTGTAAAGCTAATATCATTTTATCTGCAAGTCGCTGGTATATTTTGATCGGAACCTGTATATACTTTGAGAGATAGTTAATAAATAAATGGGCTTATAAGTTATGCAGTCTCGTATGAACTAGGTGGCTTACCTTCGCAGGTGAACTGCCCATAGTGCTTGCCCGAGCTCTTGTCGCCACACACCACGCACTCAATATTCTGGTTCTTGTCGGCACTATTAGCACTGTTCTGGGAATTCTGCGAGGGCGTTTGTCTGTTGATCAAAGAAATGTCAGGATTCTCTATCGCGATGGGGTTGATGTTACCTGGTAGCGGGTTAAGATTTGTACCTGCCGGCGGCAGCGGATTAAGTCCGTTCGGCAGCGTATTCAGACTGGTGGGAATGGGGTTGACAAGCGAGGACTCGCGCCAGGAGCTAGCCACCAGAGCCATGGCGAAGTCCGGCAAGTCAGACCTGGCCTGCCGCTCCACACTGCTCGCACACGCACTCTCGGGCACGCACTTTGTGCACTCGCACCTACGACCGCAGACCTCGACACGGCACACTCATGACACCGTCAACACCGAGTTCACTGGCTTGGACGATTTCTATTGCACGGAGCATGTATCTTCGCATTGGAGGTGATAGGTCAAGCCCACGGCACACTCTAGCCTCTACTAGTGACCTTTCGGTCTCGGTCCCGACACTGACTTGGCCTGGGCGGTCCGGGGAGGGTCTTGGATTACAGCCGGGTCACCATAGGCCACGGGGCGTTCCCTTAACGTAGAGGGGGACGCTCCGAGCCACAGCGAGTTGCACCTCGCCGGCAACATCGACCATCGACGGCTCAGGACTCGATGAGCCCGAGCGACGGCCTCAACACCAGCGAATGTTATGATGTTCTCGATCTCGATGTTTTGGCTCTGTACCCATCTACCACTGAGATTATACCATGACAATCGTGATCGCTAAGCATTCCTCGAATCTACTACCGCCAAATTATTTGAACTAATTCGTGTCTGTCCGCTTCTTTAAACTCTACGAACTGCATTTCTCGGAGCATACGATTTATTCGACTTAAAAACCAGAAATGTTCCTTTTAAACTTCTTTATGTGTGATATTAAATTACAAGACTGGCTTAACATCGTGAAGTGGAGTAACATTAGAAAATCATTGAAGTGACGAAAAAAACTTTAAAAGATGTTTTTAGTGTTATTGAAATATTGTCCGTTTTTCAGTACAAATATTTATTACCCAGTATGTGAAAAGGGTTTTATTATAAATATCTAGCTGTATTGACCAATGTGAACTGGTATGTGAGAAATCTCTTGCTTCTTTTCAAAATTGTTAGCTTTATACAATATATAAATCGTTTTTTAGAAATAATTTTTTTGTATCGTAACAAAATATACCTACCCAATTATTTAAAGTTAATTTAGTTTTTATTAATTCTAAACCCGCTTACAAGAAATAATTATTACCACTAACTGTATCAAGATTAAATTACATAATTTTCGTTCAACACTTTCAATTTATGTAAACTGTTCAAAAATAATTGATGTTTTCAAACAGATAATGACAATATGTTTAACAAACAAATGTAGGTAAGGTCAAATTGTGACTGTTAAAAACTTGACAGTTAGATTAAAAATTTCTCTGACAACAATTTATTTTATTTTTAATAAAAAGTCTGTTTTTAATCCAATGCCTAATACATCTTTGTTATAAACACTGAAAGGACTTTCAGATGCCTTATTCCTAACCATTATATACCTATCTAAATATATCGCTACTTAAGAGTTTAATTTTAAAAGTTTTACAAAATGAACCTTACATAATCATTAGTAATTGTTCTAAATCCTTATAGGACATTCTTTACGGTTAGTGTCTTAAATTACCTACACTTTTGAGAACCCAATTCACTGCAACACATTTTTAAAGACCTGAATCGTTTTACTAACAAGAGTATCATCAGAAAATGTATAGATTATACATCCTATGATTAGGTACGCTAACCTTGTTAGTGAAACGATTGTCAGGTCTTTAAAAATGTGTTTTGGTGAATTGGTTTCCCCGAAAGTGTACTTATCAGTGCTCGTCACAATCCAAGCTTCACTTAGTTAGGAATTTTCTTTATGATATAATGCCTGTAGTATCTTCAATAACAGCTGGAACTTTTATATCTCCAATTTTAGTTGATTAATTCATAGTTTTAAACTAAGTATATCTACGTGTTTTAGTTACGTCAGGTTCGTTAGATATTTTACACTTTGTCTATAAACCTGACAGTTAAATAATAATATAATAAAAATGCCTGTCTATACCTATATACCTATTTTAAATATTTTAAAATATAGATATGGAATAATAAAAAATATAACTAAATAGTAGGTATGCTTATAAATAATAATTGAAGACAATTACGAAAAATGAAACGTTTTTAATTTTAAATTTAAGTATAAATTAGTAAGTCAACATCAAAGTGCAAAAACGATGCAAATATAACTCTATATCTCCAGCAGCTCATTTCATTACATTGTAGCTTCTGCATTACATGAACTATGCCAGGTTTTCCAGAAGTTTTCCTCTTGGTCTACCTCTTCCTTTTTTCTTCAAGTAAGTATGTGTTCTTCAAATAATCTTAGAAAGTTAATTATTATTTCTCAGAAGATGTTTAACAAATTTTGCCTTCCTTCTCTCAATTTTTTTCTATTTCTCCTATTTCCTAACCCAGTTTTATTCGACTTTTCATCGGTAGATATACCTTAAGTTTGACGTTTTTCTTCATGTCCACATTTCAAAAGCTTTTATTTTTTCTATGTCCTGCTTACTCAAAATATACCTTTCTGCACCATACATTATAACACTCCATACGTATGATTATCGTCCATAATATTTAATACTTTCAAGGTGCGTGAGCATTTTTATTTGTTAAAGTTGTTGGCCCTTTAGCCTAATATCCATTTTTCGCAGTGCCATTCTTATCTTCATTAGTTTTGTTTTCGTCATATTAATTATTAGTTTAGTTCTTTCTAAGATACCATCCAGTACCTACACTGAACATCCTTTGCAATTATTTTTCAGTTTCTCCTATCAGCGTTCTCATCTGAGTACCTTATGCAACGAAACGATTGTCCATTTATATTGATTTCTGTTGTTTTTCCTTTCAGCCTATTTACAGTATTCTATAAATAAATTGAACAAATATGACGATAATAAAGATTTTGTCGTAGGTACGCCATTTCTTATTTTAGCTTCAACTTCATATCTGTTCATATATATATATATATATATATATATATATATATATATATATATATATATATATATATATATATATATATATATATATATATATATATATATATATATATATATATAGGGTGGCGCATTGAAAACGAAACAGACCGATTTGCGTCCAGAGAATTTTTTTTTAAGAAACGGTCAATTTTAATATTGAGGGGGACATGTTTTGACATAAAACTCAACTTTGTCACGTCAACCCCTTAAGGATGGTGATAACAACCCTCATATTTTAAATAGGGAACATGGGTCGAGTGTTACATCATTTGAAAGCTCTTTCTTTTCTGAATTTAGCAAACTATTTTTTTTGAAAGTTTTATTAAATCGTTTGAAAATTATTCACAGTTGAAGATGCAAAAAACGCATTTCACTTATTCCGATAAGAAATGTGCTGATAGTCAATGTTTTCTTGGTTTGTAAACAGAAAATTGACTATCAGAACATTTCTTATCGGAATGAAAGAAATGCGGTTTATTATTTCAGTTTATCGGTCTGTTTAATACTTGATAGTACTACTGAAAATTAATTTCACAATGGTGTATTCTGTAGAAGAAAGAGTTGAAATAATTACTCTTTTTAAAAAAAAACGATGACTGTGCCAACCGTACCGCAAATTTGTTTAATGAACGACATCCAAACAGACATGTTAACAGAAAATATATTTTGGAAAGTTGAAAAGTTTCGAGAAAATGGTTCAGTAGCCAACAAAAAACGGGATCCTGAACGTGACTTTCCGGTTAGAAATGAGACTATTAGGATTGAAGTTTTAGGACAAATTACTGCAGACCCAACTTTGAGCAAGAGAAAATTGGCCACTGTTTCAAACATCAAAAGAAGAACTATTCAGCGAATATTGAAGCATCATAAATTTCACCTGTATAAAATTCATCTTGTACAACAACTGAATGAAGATGATTTTGATCGGCGGCTGGAGTTTTGTGAAGTTATCACTGCACGAATAGCTGATAACGGGAACTTTCTGTTCAATATCTGTTTTTTTAGACGAGTGTACGTTTTCATTAAACTTTACAGTCAATCGTCAAAATTGTCGTTATTGGGCAAATAATAATCCACCAAGAAATTTTCACGAAGTCCACACTTAAACTCCACAGAAATTGAATGTCTGGACTGGCATTTTTGGAGACCGTTTAATCGGACCAATTTTTCTTGATGGCAATTTGAGTGGAGAAACGTATTTGGAGTTACTAGAAGATTTCGTTTACCCTCTACTAATTGACATTGTTGAAAATGATGATCGCTATCAAGAAAATCAATTAATGTTTCAAAAAGATGGAGCTCCTCAGCATTTTTCACAACGTGTTAGAGAGTTTTTGAATAGAGAGTTTCCAGAGCAATAGCTTGGGCGTAGAAGTGCTATTGAGTGCCCCCCTAGATCACCGGATTTAACTCCTTTAGACTTCTTTCTATGGGGCCATTTAAAGAGTAGAATTTTCGCAACACAACCGGAGTCTCTGGAAGAATTACAACGACGCATTGTTGAAGAATGCCGTCTAATAACTCCACAAATGCTCCAGAATGTCAGAGCTCGTTTTGAACAAAATTTGTACTTTTGTATGGAAGCTGGTGGTCAACAATTTGAACACTTACTTAACTGAATAAACATTTTTAAACGTTTGGTTTTGTTTTTTAGTTTTTTTAACGAAAAATTGACTAATTAGTGCATTTCTTATCACAATGAATGAAATACGTTCTTGCAACTCCAACTGTGAATAATTTTTAAACGAGTTAATAAAACTTCCAAAAAAATTAGTGTGCTGAATTCAAACCCGTGAGAAATGCAACTACAGAATAACTGTGCACTGGATATGTCACAGGGTCACTGTCTCTAGATAACTGATTCAGCTGGTGATGTAACTCGTCAATCCTCAGAATAAAGAACGTCCTCGTTCTCTGGAATGGTTTTCATCTTTTTGGATGTGAACACATTTGAGGATTTCCTTGATTTCCTTCTGAAGATGATGCCTGTTGCTACTATTATAAGGACTATGGGGAGAATTGTGGTCACTCCGAAATGAGATGTATGGACCATCGGATGAAAGACATGGTGTTGAATGATCTTTTCCAATTGGTTTCTTAATTTCTCCGTCTTTTTCAGGTGCATTGGGTGGAACTCTATTTCGTGTTGTGGTACTATTTTTTTAGTTCTGCCACTTGGTATTGATTCCATGTAATGTTTGTGGTGATGTCTTCATAAATGATTGATTACAATTTTGTAGTCAGTTCTGCCACATATGAGTGAATTTTAACTGGATATCTGTCTATCTAAATTTGACTGACATTCTTCTGAGATTGTGGTTTTTTGGTTCGTGATTAACAGTACGTTCCCATTATTAATCTGAGTCGACATAATGTAGCAGTTATTGACTACAGCGAAGAGACATATTGAGGTATCTTCCAAAGTACATTTTTCTTTGTGAGTTTCGTCAGAGCAAATAACGACTTCTTCGATTGCTGTGCAATGTTCTGCTGTCCATAAGTTTCTTTGTTGGGTTTCTAAGTAATATGAGCTGGGTGGAATGAGGACCTTATTATTTTGTGGGACAGGTATAATTTGAAAGTAAGATCCGGGTATCGGGTGTAAGATTGGGATTTGGAGAAAACACACAATAGTATCTCTAACAGACAAAACATTAAATTTTGTAAATTCTATGATTTTAAAGATATGATTAGAATCAAAATTAATTAGTTCATTATTATTATAGATTAATTTTAAATGTTGCTTAATATGCATTAAGTCCTCCGAAGTAAAATTTCAATATTGGTAATTCCATTAAAGCTAAGGGAAATAGTGCGTTGTAATATTTTAGTAGATTCTAATAGTTTATTGCCTAAATATATTTGAAACTCGATTAAAGATCTTTGTTCTAGACGAGAATATAACTGTACAAAACAATTTCTAATATAATCAAGATTTTTATTGATTATGTTTTGCTCTTGTTCAAACCGTTGTGTCATTAAATTAGCAAAGGAATTTAAATTATCTAACTGAGTCATCATGTCTTGCTGATTAGCATAAAGGGAATCTAAATTTTTATTTATTTCTTTTAAGTCTTCTTGGTCAAGGTTACCTGTGATCATTTTTATGACTGATCCTGCTCCATTTATCAAACCTCGTTTTTGTCTAGAATGGGTTAATTTTTGGAGTTCATCTTTTATAACGTCAATTTGATTATTTAACATTTGAATGTGAAACCAGGTTGCGTTATGTGTAACATTTTGATTCACAATTTTTGCATTACTCAAAAGTTGATTATAATTATTTTCTAGGAGTGTTAAATTCGAATAAAAATAGAAACGATGGTAATGGTTAATGATTTTTGCAGTACCTATGTAGTCTTTAACCCGTTCGTTTCAATGTTCTGAATCCGTAGTGGTTGAACAAGACGGAGGGTGGTCATCAGCCACGGGAGGAGGCTCCTGCAAGTGAAATTTCTTTTTAATACGTTTTACGTTTTTTAGATGAGTTGTTTGTTTTGAAGAATGGGGTAACAATAATTTGTTTCGTGGAATATTTACAGGGCCGGAATGTAATTTATATAGCGGGTCCGCTTTGCTAACTTTAGGTATTCTAACAGCTACTGTGTCGGCAGATATGTTAATATTTTGTTCCCTATTTTTATTTGCTTTGTCTAATAGTTTTGTTGCTTTATCCTTCTGCTTATTATACAAGGTGTCGTAAAATGGTAAGATTTCTTTCAATCTTTTATTGTTATAGTCTTCGTAAACTGTACGTTTGGGGTCGATAGGTTCTAGCTCATCAAAAGGGCCATATACAAGTTTAAAAGGTGAATATCCCGTTAGTGAATGAATTGATTGGTTATAGATCAGGACCGCTGTAATCATTAGTGACTGAAGGCTTTCTGAGGGGTTGTTAATTTTTAAAACTCGAATTTTCTCTATCAGTGTCGAGTGTAATCTTTCGACGAGCGAATTTGAGTTTGGATTTTGGGGTGTCGTTACGTGTAATTTGATATTAAATATTGAACAGTATTCTTTAAGTACTGAACTGTTAAATTCGGTCCCAGTGTCGCTGATAAGGACCTTCGGGTGATTATGGTGTGTAAAGAAGTGACGCAGCTTGTTTACTATCGTGAGGGCTGTTTTATCAATGATATAGTAGGCTTGAGCATATTTACTGAACAGGTCAATAAAGGTGAGGAATTTACAGTTATCAAAGCTGAAAACATCTACATGAATGACTTCAAAGGGTCTTCTTGCCAATAAGAGTCCTGAAAAAGGTGGTTTATAGGAACGTCTTTCGTACTTATCCTGTTCGCAAAGCCAATAATGTAACTATTATTAAGGGCTTATAAAAAATAGAACTTTATTTCCCTTAAATATAAGTAAATAGATTGAGTACGTTATAAAATTATTACTATATGACGTTACAGCAAGAGCTTCAAACACGAACTGATGTGTCGATCTACTTGCTGCAGCGTTTACAATTATGCTTACATGCAAATTATAACAAACCCGCGAGAAATGCAAATACAGAATAACTGTGCACTTGATATGTCACAGGGTCACTGTCTCTAGATAACTGATTCAGCTGGTGATGTAACTATATAGATCAGAATAATGCCCCTATCTCTCCAATCCAATTCAGCTGTCTTCGTTATATATCTAACATCACAGTGGATCAACTCTGCGCACCCTGAAGTCCTAGACAGGTGCGGAGGGAGCTTATGCACACATAGTACCTACATAATATAGACAAAGGACCACATAAAACTATATTGCCAATGCATATTATCGAATGCCTTTTCCAGGTCTACAAAATAAATAAATAAATAAATATATATATATATATATATATATATATATATATATATATATATATATATATATATATATATATATATATATATATATATATATATATATATATATATATATTGTGATAGGTATTTTGATGTATTATATAGATCAGAATAATTCCCCTATCTCTTCAATCCAATTCAGCTGTCTTTGTTATATATCTAACATCACAGTGGATCATTTCTGCGCACCCTGAAGTCCTAGACAGGTGCGGTGGGAGCTTATGCACACATAGTACCTACATAATATATACAAAGGACCACATTAAACTATATTGCCAATGCATATTGTCGAATGCCTTTTCCAGGTCTACAAAATAAATAAACGTATCTCTATTTTTTTAGGTTTCTTTCCCCTAGTGCTTTATGTCCAAACACTGCTTCTCTAGTTTTTCGATTCGGTCTAAATACAAGCTGATCTCCATCTAGAAAACTCTCAATAATTGTGCTCTTGTTCTATTTTCACTATATTAGCAGAATTTTCGCCACATAACTCTGTAAACTATCCTCTGCTGGTTGCATTTTCGCGTTTTGGCCTTTTCTTTTTTGAAATAATACTAGGCTTATCTTCATAAACGCACCGGCGAGTTCTCCTTATTTATAACATTTCTCACTCAGTATAAAACGGTCTTATTGCATTTGTTTAACTCGCAAGTTCCGTTGTTAATTAGTCTACATCAGGAGTTTTTTCTTGTCTACTTTAATATTTAAAGGCTTTCTAAATTATTCTGTTAAAATTAACTGGGCCCATTTCGGTTCATCTTATTTAGCTTCACAGCTGCCTGACAATCAAATCTTTTAATTGCCCGATCTTTAATTATTCAATTCCAATAACAATACAATATTATGGTAACATAAAATTTGTATGAATGATAAATGTCTACCGACGCAAGACGGCAGAGTATTTATTTCGCAACAACCCCCTTGAAATTGGCATTTAAGAAAGGGCTTTACGAGTATACAGTAGGCTAGGTAGAACTTTAATAAATTCAATATGGCAGCCTACGCAAGACGATGGAATATATTTTTCTGTACTTTCTTTCCTTTAGTTAGTTCAATATATACTAGATATTTGAGAATCACATTAATTCATTTTTCAGTCATTCGTCATTTGTCATTAAATTATATATATATATATATATATATATATATATATATATATATATATATATATATATATATATATATATATATATATATATATTGTGTGTGTGTAACGGCATGATTAGGTACGCTAACCTTGTTAGTGAAACGATTGTCAGGTCTTTAAAAATGTGTTTTGGTAAATTGGGTTGCGCGAAAGTGTATTTATCAGTGCTCGTCACAATCCAAGCTTGATGAATTAATGCCTGTAGTATCATAAATAACAGCTGGAACTTTTATGTCTCCAATTTTAGTTGATTAATTCATAGTTTTAAACTAAGTATATCTACGTGTTTTAGTTACGTCGGGTTCCTTAGATATTTTACACTTTGTCTATGAACCTGACAGTTTAATAATAATATAACAAAAATGCCTGACTCTATATATATATATATATATATATATATATATATATATATATATATATATATATATATATATATATATATATATATATATATACCTATTTTAAGTAATTTAAAATATAGATATGGAATAATCAAAAATCATACTAAATAGTAGGTATGCTTATAAATAAAAATTTAAGACAGTTACGAAAAATGGAACGTTTTGAATTTTAAATTTAAGTATAAATTAGTAAGTCAACATCAAAGTGCAAAAACGATGCCACTTTGTCGATGCAAATATGACTCTATGTCTCCAGCAGCTCTTTTCATTACATTGTAGCTTCTGTATTACATGAACTATGCCAGGTTTTCCAGAAGTTTTCCTCTTGGGCTACCTCTTCCTTTTTTCTTCAAGTAAGTATGTGTTGTTCAAATAATCTTAGAAAGTTAATTATTATTTCTCAGACGATGTTTAAGAAATTTTGCCTTCCTTCTCTCATTTTTTTTCTATTTCTCCTATTTTCTAACCCAGTTTTATTCGACTTTTCATCGGTAGATATACCTTAAGTTTGACGTTTTTCTTCATGTCCACATTTCCGAAGTTTTTATTTTCTCTATGCCCTGCTTACTCAAAATATACCTTTCTGCATCATACATTATAACACTTCATACGTATGATTATCATCCATAATATTTAATACTTCCAAGGTGCGTGAGCATTTTTATTTGTTAAAGTTGTTGGCCCTTTAGCCTAATATCCATTTTTCGCAATGCCATTCTTATCTTCATTAGTTTTGTTTTCGTCATATTAATTATTATTTTAGTTCTTTCGAAGATACCATCCAGTACCTACACTGAGCATCCTTTGCAATTATTTTTCAGTTTCTCCTATCAGCGTTCTCATCTGAGTACTTTATGCAACGAAACGACTGTCCATATATATTGATTTCTGTTGTCTTTCCTTTCAGCCTATTTACTGTATTCTATAAATAAATTGTATGACGATAATAAAGATTTTGTCGTAGGTACGCCATTTCTTATTTTAGCTCCAACTTCATATTTGTTTATATATATATATATATATATATATATATATATATATATATATATATATATATATATATATATATATATATATATATATTGTGATATGTATTTTGATGTATTATATATATCAGAATAATGCCCCTATCTCTCCAATCCAATTTAGCTGTCTTTGTTATATATCTAACATTACAGTGGATCAACTCTGCGCACCCTGAAGTCCTAGACAGGTGCGGAGGGAGCTTATGCACACATAGTACCTACATAATATAGACAAAGGACCAAATAAAACTATATTGCCAATACATATTATCGAATGCCTTTTCCAGGTCTACAAAATAAATAAACGTATCTCTATTTTTTAAGGTTTCTTTCTCCTAGTGTTTTATGTGCAAACACTGCTTTTCTAGTTTTTCGATTCGGTCTAAATACAAGCTGATCTCCATCTAGGAAACTCTCAATAATTGTGCTCTTGTTCTATTTTCACTATATTAGCAGAATTTTCACCACATAACTCTGTAAACTATCCTCTGCTGGTTGCATTTTCGCCTTTTCTCTTTTGAAATAATAATAGGCTTATCTTCATAAACTCACTGGCGAGTTCTCCTTATTTATAACATTTCTCACTCAGTATAAAACGGTCTTATTGAATTTGTTTAACTCGCAAGTTCCGTTGTTAATTAGTCTACATTAGGAGTTTTTCCTTGTCTACTTTAATATTTAAAGGCTTTCTAAATTCTTCTGTTAAAATGGGCGGAGCCCATTTCGGTTTATCTTCCCTATTTAAAATGATTTTATTTAGTATCACAGCTGCCCGACAATCAAATCTTTTAATTGCCCGATCTTTAATTATTCAATTCCAATAACAATACAATATTATGGTAACATAAAATTTGTATGAATTATAAATGTCTACCGACGCAAGACGGTAGAGTATTTATTTCGCAACAACCCCCTTGATATGGGCATTGAAGAAAGAGCTTTACGAGTATACAGTAGGTTAGGTGGAACTTTAATGAATTCAATATGACAGCCTACGCAAGACGACGGAATATATTTTTTTGTACTTCTTTTCTTTAGTTAGTTTAATATGGACTAGATATTTGAGAATAACATTAATTCATTTTTCTGTCATTCGTCATTCGTCATTAAATTATATATATATATATATATATATATATATATATATATATATATATATATATATATATATATATATATATATATATATATATGTTCAGAAAGATTTCCGCGGTCTTTAATGTGAGACATGCTTGGTTCTCGGGTTAAACCGCGTCCAGAATTTATGGAAACTCGACGTTTCGGCTCCTGTTTTGGAGCCATTTTCAAGAGGTAAAGAAAATATGTAAGGACACTCTAAGGCCTCAATCTGCCTACTCCTTAGAGTGATGGACAAAGGTGGGTAAAGGAAATATGTAAGGACACTCTAAGGCCTCAATCTGCCTACTCCTTAGAGTGGTGGACAAAGGTGGGTAAAGGAAATATGTAAGGACACTCTAAGGCCTCAATCTGCCTACTCCTTAGAGTGATGGACAAAGGTGGGTAAAGGAAATATGTAAGGACACTCTAAGGCCTCAATCTGCCTACTCCTTAGAGTGGTGGACAAAGGTAGGTAAAGGAAATATGTAAGGACATATCTCTCTGAGGCCTAGGGTTGAACACACTGAGACCTCACAGACGATCTCCGGCGAGATTTGGGGAGTAGGCAGATTGAGGCCCCGTAATCGAGCTACAACAACCCAACCTACCTTTATCCACCGCTCTAAGGAGTAGGCAGATTGAGGCCTTAGAGTGTCCTTACATATTTCCTTTACCTACCTTTGTCCACCACTCTAAGGAGTAGGCAGATTGAGGCCTTAGAGTGTCCTTACATATTTCCTTTACCCACCTTTGTCCACCACTCTAAGGAGTAGGCAGATTGAGGCCTTAGAGTGTCCTTACATATTTCCTTTACCCACCTTTGTCCATCACTCTAAGGAGTAGGCAGATTGAGGCCCTAGAGTGTCCTTACATATTTCCTTTACCTCTTGAAAATGGCTCCAAAACAGGAGCCGAAACGTCGAGTTTCCATAAATTCTGGACGCGGTTTAACCCGAGAACCAAGCATGTCTCATATATATATATATATATATATATATATATATATATATATATATATATATATATATATATATATATATATATATATATATATATATATATTTGTGTGTGTGTAACGGCATTCGTACTGCAAAAAAATAAAAGGACTTTTTTTTCAGTAAAACCATTTTATTTTCATGTCAGGCACTAAACGGTATAAGATAACTTTTATAACTTTTTCACATTGCCTCATCATACCTACTATAAGCTGTAGCAGTGAAAACCATAGTATATTTTGCCAACCAGCCTAAAAATATCGTACAGAAACAAACGAAAAAAAAAGTATTTTGGTTATAAAATCGTGGGCGCCGTAATTTAATGAAGAATAACTGAAAAGTATATTACTGTAATTCTCAGATGTCTTACTTAGTTTCAAATTAAATACAGTCGACAATTAATATCACGATCTGAGTCATACAATGATACAATGCAAGAGCCCACGAGATTATAACCAAAATACATTGTCAAACTATCTAGTAATCTCAAATATGAATATGTTAGGTATACCTACCACTTTTTTTTTTTCGTTTGATTTTTTGCCACATTTTAAGGTTAGTTGGCATAATACATGTATTATGACTTTGACTGTTACAGTTTATAGTATATAGTCTGCATATATGCATTGTGAAATAGTTAGAAAAGTTATCTTATACCGTCATCAGTCGTCGAGTGTACGTCGAAGCGTTAACACTTAAAAGTGCTGTCGATATTTTTGTTTTAAAATCAGCAATTAGCTAAAGTTTAAAATAAAGTATTGTAGTAGTCTGATAATATTTACGGAAAAAAAGTAAATTAACCTACGTTTTTAAAAAAAATTGTATGATAAATATAATTAAAAATGGATAGTGGAGAATATGGTGAAGCTGGCTATAATAGAAAGGGACCAGATCGAGAAGATATGCTTATTGATGTAGACGAGTATAAGGAAAACGTAACCGGTGAGATTGTTACATCTATTAAATCTAATAAGTTAGAATCAATAAATAAAAATGATAATTTAACTAATGTAAATTTAGCTGATAAGGATGAAAGGAATGTTAAGAATTCACAACGTGTAGACGCTGAAATTAAGAGAAATAATATTGATAAAAGTATTCGATATCGTTCGACTGATAAAGGTCCTTTCTTTGTTTATATTGAACATGAACAAAAAAATGTTGGTAAACTTCATGCATCTAGAATAGGTCATTATATTTTTAAAGTTGCAAAATTAGGAAATTCTGTTAGGGATATTAAGAATATAGGAATAAATAGAGTCAAAATTGAATGTGATTCCTATTTATCAGCAAATGCATTAATTTAAAATAGAGCTTTGATAGAAAATAAATTTATTGCATATATACCAAGATTTTTAAAGCAGAGAAAAGGTGTTGTTCGTTATGTGGATACATTTTTTGATGATAATTATCTTTTAAAAGAAATAGAATCCAGTATAGAAGTAGTAGAAGTCAAACGTATTATGAGAAAGGTGACGCAATTAGACGGAACTTTTAAATTAGTACCTAGGGAAACTACAATAGTCTCCTTTTATGGGTCAGAGTTGCCAGAATATATTAAGCTTAATGGAGTTAGACTGTCAGTTGAACCATATATTTATTCGGTCGTTATCTGCTATAGGTGTATGAGGTTCGGTCATGTGCAACAACAGTGTCGCGCTAAACAGAGATGTAGACACTGCGCGCAAGAACATGAGGGCACTTGTGTGTCTGATATAAAAGTTTTTGTACATTGCAAATCAAATGAGCATATATCTACAGATAAAAACTGTCCAGTATTTGTAAAACAAAAAGCAATCAAAAGGATTATGGCGGAAAAAAACATTTCGTACAAAGAAGCAGAAAGTATTTCAGATAATCCACAATTATATTCCAATATTTTGAGTAGTAATCGTTTCGCACTGCTTTCTGATAATTATGACAGGGAATTTCCGACAATATCTCCTTTTAAATTTCCTTCAGCTTCGTTTAGAAGAAACCAGCGATATTCACAAAACAATGTCGATAACATTAACCAGTCCAAAAAAAGGAAAACAAGCGGATCTCCTTCTCATTCACCTCTACCCCAATCCATTGTAAAAACTACTCAGTTATCTTCCGTGTTACCAAACCCTCATAGAGATGAATACCAGGAATATAAAAATAAACTAGTTGAGCAAATTTCGGAAATAATTCCAGCCATTCTACAGAAATTAATACCCGGAACAGCAACAGCAATTAACATACCAGATTCATCATATATAAAAGAGTTGTTATCTACATATCTTGCTAAGAAAACAAATTCATGAACAAACAACTTTAAAAAAAATTAGAAATTTTTCAGTGGAATGCGCGTTCTATTCAAAGAAATAAACATACATTATCTAGTTTTTTATTGCAAAATTCAATAGACATAGTTATAATAAGCGAGACTCATTTAAACGTAAGACATAATTTTAATTTTAATGGGTATAATATTGTTCGCATGGATAGGCAATATGATAGAAAAGGAGGTGGAGTAGCTATATTTATAGCAAACTATTTAAAATATAAAAAAATTGATGTGGTGGGCATTTCCAATCAACAGATAGAAGTGTGCGCGATTTGTTTAATAGAATTGGATTTATATATCATTTCCTTATATGTACCTCCTAACAATAATGTAAGTTATGGTGATTGGAATTGTTTACTGCAACAGTTTCAAAATAAAAAGGTGGTCATGGGAGGCGATCTTAATGCCCATAATAGTTTATGGGCATCTCCAAGAGATAATGCTGCAGGCACTCGCCTTGCAGATGCTATTGATAATCATGATATTATAGTCCTGAACGATGGAACACCAACTAAGATCACTAGACCTAATGAATTACCATCAGTTATTGACATAACACTGGCCAGTCCATCTTTAGCCAATTGCTCGACCTGGAGGGTGCTTGATGATACCCTTGGCTCTGATCATTTCCCGGTAGTTACTGTTATTCATAAAGAACACATGCAAGACAAGACTAAGCCATATTTGAAATGGAGCGAAACATCAGCAGACTGGAATGCATTCTAAGATGTTTTAGATAAAGCTATGTCAAAGGCACCCAAAAACATGTCATCTAAAGAGAAATTTGTATTTTTTGTGAATTCTTTAGCAAATGCTGCGGATAGCTCAATGAAACTCAAAAAAGCTTCAAACTCAAAATCGAGACTTCCAGTTTGGTTCGATAATGAATGTTTTGATGTACTAGTTAAGCGTAAGAATGCACTGCACACATACCAGTTAACGTCAAATTTAACCAATTATTTAACCTATAAAAATATAGATGCTCAGTCAAAACGTTTGTTTAAACTTAAATGCAAAAATGCATGGCAAAATTTTGTTTCTAAACTTAAAAGGACGACACCGCTGTCAGATATATGGCGCTTTGTGAGGAGAATTTGTAATAAAAATTTCAGTTCAAAAACCATGTCTTTACCAGAATCTCTTATTAATGACCTATTACAACAATTTGCACCTCCATCTGCATATCAGTCTTTGATCACCGAGGGCGCCAGTTATGATGATAATAGCATTATGGGTCAACCCTTTAACAGGGAACAGTTGGATACTGCTCAGAAACACACACAAAACACATCACCAGGTAAAGACAAATTTACCTATAACATGTTAAATAACATGTCAGATACTGCAAAAGTATACTTATTACAAATATATAACGATTGGTGGGTGAACTGTAATTATACTGACTCTATAAAAGATATCATCATCTGCCTCTTATACAAAGCTGGCAAAGATCCTAATTTAACGTCCTCATACCGTCCCATTTCCTTACTTTCTTGCATCTTCAAAACCTTTGAGAGAATGATAAAGGCGCGACTTGAATGGTTTTATGAATATAGATCATTGTTGCCGCAAAACCAATATGGTTTTTGCAAAAGTGGAGGTACTATACATGCAATTTCTCACATGGTGTCAGATATTCAATGCAGTTTTTCTAAAAATAATTACGTAGGTTGTGTTTTTGTTGACATACAGGGAGCATATGATTCTGTTAATTTAAAAATATTGAAAAACAAACTAATATTAGACGGATTGTCGGACAGAGTTGCCAGTAACATTGTTGAGTTATATAATGCAAGACAAATATATATTAGAGATACATATAACAACTTACATGGTCCATTACTTACATCTAGAGGTCTGCCTCAGGGATCCATTCTAAGCCCCTTGCTTTTTAACATTTACTCAGCTGAGTTGCATAAACTATTTGAAGATTCAGTGCAGTGCATTCAGTATGCTGACGACATTTGTTTATACATTAATGGTTATTCATATCAATATTGTGTCAATAAACTTGAGTATATTATGTCAACTTTAAATAAGTGGCTCTTTGAGCAAGGCTTTGAACTTAGTCCTCTAAAAACTTGCGTTATGTTTTTTACTAGGCATAGATTAAGAATAAGCAATACAATAAGACTTCAAAATTGTGATATTCCAATAGTTAAAGAATATAAATATCTGGGTGTTATCTTTGATATGAAATTGTTGTGGACTTCGCATATCAAATATATTAAGGGAAGGTGCGAACGAGGAATGAACTTACTAAGGTCAGTTTGTAATACAACATGGGGTGCAGATGTTAAGATATGTCTAATGTTTTATAGATGTTACATTAGGTCGATTATAGATTATGGTTGCGTCGTATATGGATCTTCTTCAAACTCTAATTTAAAAATAATAGATCGCATACAAACGAAAGCAATCAAAATATGTATTGGTGCGATGAAATCATCACCAAATAATGCGGTTCTAGTGGAAAGCCAGGAACCACCGATATACTTAAGAAGGGCATTTTTGGCCAAAAAACTAGTTATAGAATGGCGACATTATTATCCATTACGTTTAAAGGTATTATATTGGCTTTTTATTGAATGCTTGTCTAATTCTTATTGGTCAAAAAAAAAAATATCCACCATTGGTTGATGCATACGGCAATACAATGCACTTTGCTGACGCGATTGTTCTAAAAGACAAAATCCCAATATTTACCCTACTCTATCAAAAAATGCACAAAATGGATATAATATTTCCAAATTACACCATTTTCCCATCTCTAAATCGTTCCATACTTAAAGCAACATTGGAAAAGTTTGACAAACATACACAAATATATACAGATGGTTCAAAATCCTTATCTGGGACAGGCTGTGCTTTTTATTACCAAGACGGTAGATACCAAAAAATTAAATTAAATAATATAGCATCTATTTACACTGCGGAGGCATATGCCTTGTATGAAGCACTTCAATGGTCAATTGAAAACAAAATTAAACATACGCTAATTTTATCAGATTCCAAATCAGTTCTGCTTTCACTTAAAAATTACACCAGACATGGCAAAAATCCAGTAATATGTGACATTATCAGTCTGTCTAAGTCGATAAAGGATGGTGGTAATCGAGTCATATTTATGTGGATAAAAGGGCACACGGGACTAGCAGGCAACGAAATAGCAGACAAACTAGCTAAAGAATCTATTGAAAGTCCAAACAAAATAATAAACTGGATTACTGCTGACGATGTAAATCAAAAAATTAAATTTGAAATAAGGGAAACGTGGGAAAGTGTTTGGCATGAGTTTGTTAACAAAACAACTAACCGATATACACTTATTCATCCAATGTTGCCTAAAAAAATTCCACATATTGACGAATTTATTATGCCAAGGTACTATACTACTATAATTACCAGAATGAAGCTGAATCACGGCTGCTTTCCACAACACCTACATAAAATAGGCATTAGTAACAATCCTTATTGTACATGTGACAACAGTTACCTAGGAACTTTAGAACACCTCATGTTTCAGTGCAGTTTGTATAACCCGATACGTAAACAACTCTGGAAAGAACTCAAAGATGCAGGAGTAGAGTTTCCTGTGAACTTAGCAACACTTATTTGTACAAATAGCCTGAAAATCTATAATATACTTATAAAATTCATTCGGCATACAAAAATCAAAATTTAGTTTTGCTATTTCTCTATATGTGTATTTTAGTATTAGCCTTAGTTAAGAATAATATTAATATAAATTTAGTTTTCCTACTGTCTCACCTATTGTTTTTTATCCCATGTCATTAGCTGTCCAGTGTTGTTTGTTTAAAAAAAAATGCCCTGAAGGACACCTGGGCGAGAAGCGAGTATCCTATGTTTCTATCCTTAATAATAAATAAGAACACAAACATTTATATTTTGCCAAAATCGATATGTTAGAAGATAAATATTGCTTATGCTATAGCCATTTAGAAATAGTCATACTCTGTAAGATCTTACACATAAAGGTACGTCTATCGCTTTAACCCTCCCTATTGCTGTAAGTATTGATATCCATGCTGCAAATTATAAATATATTTGAAGGAGAATCGCTTTTTATAACAATGTATAGATATAACAATGGTAAAAATTTACTGCAGAGTTTTGTGGCCAATGGACGTAATGTCCGAAGCCAATTCCTTCCACACACACACACATTATCTTATACCGTCTTGTGCAGGACTTTCAAGAAAAAAAAAACCATTTTACTTTAAAAAAATGTATTTAATTTATTTCTCTGTACACTTTTTTTATAATTAATTTCCTCTTCGTAATACACCTTTTCTATAGATGGACTTGCCAGTGTGTAGCAATGTCTTAGATTTGGAGTAATAAATTGCCAAATAAATAACCATAATACCTAAACAAAATTAGTGGATACTCAAAATTAATGTAAGCTAAATCGAGTATTGCACTTCTAAATTATTCAACTTAAGACTACTTACCAGTGCTACAGTGATATTGATAATTTTATGTGTAAACTTGAAGAAAGTTAAGAAATATAATTAACGTAAGATGAACCACAATTGGTCAGAATAGATTTTACGTTGTGCAACTTCAATTTCTTATTCTTACCATAAAGCAATTTTTATTACATAGGCAAATTTCTGGGTTTATTATATGCAAGAATAAAGCTAGAAAGAGTACACCAAGAACCTATTATTCAACTTGAGGTTGCCGAGGGTGTTAAAGTAATGACTATTTTTATTTTATTTACTTTACTTACTTAATTTTATTTTAAAAAATGGTTTGAAAAAGATAGTAGCTATAAATTTGAAAATCCTGATAATTATAATATATAGATGAAGAATTTGATTTAAAACCTGTGTTTTGTGGAAAACTAAAAAGCTAGTTTATCTATTTGTTCTTTATAAAATGTATAGATTTTTGATGATTTTTTAGTACCTATATTACACAATTCCACAAGTACCTAATATATTACTATTTTAGTTCGATAAAAACTATGTATAGAAAACCTAATCGCAAAATATTATCCTGAGCTAGCAATGTGCGGACCGCACGAATTCTTTTCTTTTTTTCAAATTTTAATAACTCAAGTTTGCATTAATTTAAGAAGAGTTTTTTGTATGCTATTTGTTTATTATTATTCACGATTTACGTATATTACCTTAAATTATACAATATGCTTATAGAAAGAGTCATAGACTTGTGGCGTATAATAACATAATTCATAATGTTTTATTAAAAATTGTTTGACAATTAATACATACCAAATCTAACAAACTTCAAGATTTGACTTTGGGATTTAAATTACTTTTTACGTTCCATTTATTCCTTGTGTTTAAAGAATAAGGAGATGTGAATGGGGTAAGGCTGGGGTGGATATGGTAAACTCACTGTATATTAATTAGTAGAAGAAATGTTTACTACAAAACTTATTTTTATTGAAAGAGCTGGGTAATATTTACAACTATACAATATATACAAAATCTATGTGGGTCAATAATGACGCACATCCAAAAAGACAGTTGTTGCAGTATTGCTAAAATTTCTAAAACACAAGATAAAGTTCAATTGCCCCAGAGGAATTTGCAACCTAATACATACGTATTCATATATTCATACGAATATACTTATGTAATTGAAAACTGCCAACTTGCAGTTATTGCAAGAGTGGCCTCTCAGAACGTTGACACACATAATAAATATCATAGCTCAACTATACCAATTTTAATTAACTGCTTTTGTTCCTAAATAATATTATAATATATGTAAATTTAGGAATGCCTTTTTTGTAAGATATTATTCCCGAACCTCCTGCCGAGTCAAAAGAATGACTTTCCCAATACTAGCCGCCAGTCGACTTGATCATCAGTTGCGTCTTCTAGCTTGCTTAACTCTGCCAGCTCTATTAGTTCGACATTTTGATCGGCGCTGTCGATAGTGCTTCTTCTTTTCTTTGGCTGTGCTATCTTTTTTTTTAAATTTCCTCCGAATGCTGTGGAGTATATAGATAGCGTGACCGCGTGCGATCGGTTTTCTGGGAGATGGTCCTCTTCTGGTCGTTCTTCCCGAACGATGTACTTCAAATCGTTATACCACTTGATTGCCACTGGAGCTGTTAGTGCCTTTGATAGGGTTAAATTCGTTGGTACTGGTTTCACGAATTCACCTATGACAGGCATACCCTCTAGCTGACTGAGAGTTAGCACCACAGGTTTTGTCTTAATGATATTATTCCAGACTGCTTTTTCTTAACTTATTTCCTTTGGCCGTTACATCTGATTGTAATTTCAGATTCTCTTGGGTTTATGAACATTCATGAGCTTCTTGTGTAAATTTGATTGATTGGACATGTGGTTTTGTCTTCTCGCTAGTATATTTCATCTATAATACAGCTGGGGCTGCTTTTTACACTTCTTTCCATGCCTGGGGAACACACATATAGGTTTTCGGATAAGAGAATGCTATGTTTAATTCATTGTCGGCTATTTGAAAGTATCCTTGCCTATTGTAATCCAGTACTAGAATCTGATTAGGTACTTTATAGACCAATGTGATTCGTTGAATCTTGATAGTGATTGAGGCATCAGCCTGGTTACCTAATACGATGCTATAATCATCCCTTGCTGTTGATTTCTATCTGATTGATTAATATCTTTGTAGACGTCCTCATTAACACCAATTACTGAGGTAAGGAGTTGTCCCAAAATTCCTCTCTTTCCTAAAGCGGTATTCAATCCTGCTTCTATCCATGGCAGTTAAAACTGTTTTACTTTAATTTGCGTCATTAATGGTGCGCAACCAATAGCGTCTGAAGAAATGTCTTTGCTTTGTTTGCAAAACTCTTCCAACTCAGCAACAAACAACTTCGCTAACTCTGTGTCGTTCTCGAGTCTCTGTTCTTCTATCCTTGTTTCCATTCTAAACGTTCCTCTCTCAATATTTGCATGTGCAATATGTTCAATGTAAAACTTTGGCTGGGAATACTCAATGTCATACAACGTTGTGGCCGCTGTGTTTCCCCTTGCCATCATAAACCATACTGCTCTTATCAATATCTTCCATCTTTGCTTGGGTGACTTTTTTCTATTTTTCTGAGTCTTGTACCGTTCTTTCCTTTCATCTGCTTCTATTGCTTCTTTGTTACTGGATTCGTTGGGTAATACAATTAGCTTGTCGATTGGCCTTTCTATTATTACAGCTTCTGCATTTATAATCTCTGCTACTCTTGGTATCCCTTGCTTGACTGCATATATTTTTACTATTCTTTCCAATGGCCATTTTCCTGCACTAATATTGTCATATTTTATCAAGACTATATCACCTGCATGTACTATCTAGTGCTTGAATTTCAATTTGTATCTATGCTTCTTCTATCTTCCTCCTACTTTCATCATTCCCTTCTGGTCTATAAGTGGATGCAAATTTGCTATCTTGCTTTTCTTGTTTATTGCTTTCTGTCTTTGCAACTCATTGATTTCTTCTGTAATTACGTGATATCACTTGTTTTCGGTAATTAATTGCTGAAATTATGATACCCTGTTTGCAACAAAGGTTTTCCATCTTCCTGGATCGCCCTTTACGATCATTGAATCCGTTTAGACGTAGATCTTAAAGATTTCCAACTTGAGTACTGCTGTTGCTTTTTTCAATAATTTTGCTAATAGGTGAGTTGCACATAGTTCAAACCTGGGAAGTGTAGTTTTTTTTAATGGAGCTACTTCAGATTTGGCTATTAGTAATAATATGTAGCTTTTAACTCCTTCGTTGGTCGCCTTGACGTAAATTACGGCACCATATGCGACTTCAGATGCACCGGCGAAACCATGAATTTATATTTTTGATTTCATCGTTGTTTTTACCCACCTTGGTATTGATATCTCTCTTACTTCACTGATTTCATGAATCAACTGATTCCATCTCTTCTGAATGGTAATGGGCACTATTTCGTCCCACCCTGACTGATTCATCCATAGTTCTTGAATTATCAGCTTGGCTTTGACTACAACTGGAGATAACCACCCCAATGGGTTATATGACTTGGCTATTGCAGATAATATTACCCTTTTTGGTACTTTCAGTGCACATTTCGAATCTAGCTTTAATTTGAATGTGTCTTCCCTTGGTGCCCAGTAAATACCAAGAGATTTATCTATACCATTATCTGGCAGCTGCAATGCTTTTTCGTTCTGTAATTCTTGTGGCAACTTAGCAATAATTTGTGATCTATTTCTGGACCATTTTCTTAAACTGCAACCACCTGATTTGAACATCTCGTTGTGTTCTGACTATAATAATGATGCTTCTTGCTCTGTTTCAGCTCCAGATAGAAGATCATCTATATAAAAATCTTCCTTTACTACTTTCGCTGCTACTGGAAATTTTTCTTACCTTCTTCTGCAAATTGTTGAATTGTTCTGACTGCTGGGTACGGTGCTGCTGTTGTACCATATGTAACTGTCGTGTGTCTGTATTCTTCAAAGGGTTGGTTTCTATGTACGCCTTTATTACTACTGGATGCGTTCTCCATCTTAATATGTCGAACAGTTCTGGTTGTAGTCTTGGACCGACATGCATTATTTGGTTTAGGCTAACGCCTGTACTACTTTTACATGAGTCATCAAGCACCACCCTTAATTTTGTAGTGGTGCTATCCTGGCGTACTACTGCTTGATGCGGAATATAGTATTTTCAATGTTTTTCATTGATAGTTGGTACCTTTTGCATATGTGCCAACTTAATATATTCTTCCATAAATTGAATATATTCTTCTTTCAAGCTCTTTTGTCTCAAACCGTTTTTCTAACAGCATCATTGGTCTGTTTATGGATACTCCAACCTCTTGTACCTCTTGTTTGAATGGAATTTTAACTGTGCATTTTTCATCCTTACCTCTTAATACTGTTTTTCTGTAAAAAAATACGTTCTTGTCCATCTTTCGTTTTTTTTACTACGGGTACTTCTAGTTCCCAAAATTTAGCAATTTTGTAAATGTGCCAGAAATTATGTATTCTAGCTCTGTATTCTGAACCATCAACCCGTCACTTGTTTTTCTTAACCCTGCTAGTAATATTTTTCTGCATTCTCTGGTTCCAAACAAAATATTGATCGGCCCTGTCTTATTAAAGGTTGGATCAGCTAACATATAATTCTTCCAAATTTCTAAATCTACCTCGAAAGTTTTACTTGGCATTGCTGAAGTGATTTTTTGGAGAACTGTTGCTTCCGTATTCATATTAAACTTACTTGTCAATCCAGGAGCACACTGTATATCTATCATGTAATTTGTCTTCTTCTCTCCTTCTTCTAGACCAGCTATCTTTGTCTCAACCTTCCTATAAGGTACTTACAATATTTTTGCAGCTTGATATAAATGAACCTTGAGAGCCAGAGTCTGTTATTGATCTCAAGCATTCACACTGGCCTGTGGTAGTTTTTAGTTTTATGATTGCTGTCGCTAATACTGATAAATTGTTTTATACACTTACGTAATTTTTGATTTCAGTGGTTTCCCTTGAGAAACGATTATCTCTTCTATCAGTGACACTTCTAAGAAGTAGTGTGTGATGCTTTGGTTGACAAATCTTGCATTAATTTTGTGACAAACATCTCTTTTTTGAGCTGTGTTTTAAGTAATTTGAACAGATTTCATTCTTTTTTAGAAATTGCTGCTTTTCATTATGCTGCAATGTTTTAATTTTCCGCAGTTTAATATTCCATAAGTTAACTTAAATATCTGCATGATGTTTTTGAATTTTGATATTGAGTGCCTTGTTTGAAATTATTTCCAGTTTCTTCATTTTTCTGTGTGTTCTGCTCTTCTGGATGCCCCTATATTTTGGAACCTCCTGCGCAGGAACATTAATAATTCATCTAACTTTGGCTTTCGATTAGATTTTTTATTGGCGCCTCATATAATTCGTTCGTTCTTGAGTCCCATTTTTGGTAATTATATATCATTGGGTCCTACGAATTTCTGTCAATCCGCATCGCTTTTAATGACTCTAGACATTATTTAATGGTATTGTAAAGGTTCTTCAATTTTTCTGCTGACTCATAATATGTTATTGGAGTTTCCATAATTTTCTCAATTTATTTGGATACTATCTGCCTTTTATTGCTGTACATCTCACTCAATTGCTCCCATGCTACTTTATAATTTGCTTCGCTTATCTGGAAATTCTGTATTGTTCTGCTAGCTTCACCCTTGACTTGGGTTTTCTGGTATTGCATTTTTTTCGAGATTTTATAAAGACTTGTTTGAATCTACTTCCTTCTGGAATAATTCTTTGAATGTTGTCCATTCTTCATATTTGCCTGTAAATATTGGTATTTTTATTGTTGGTAATTTGCTGCTATTTTGCACCGAATTATGATTTATTCGGTTTTTAATAAATTCTGACAGCTTGTCACTGGCGTTATTGCACCTTTGCCTAAGCTCAAAATATGCTTTATCTTTAATTTCTATATCTGTGAGCATATTTATCTCCATTGTATTATTTTCCATTAATTCCCGTTGCTTATTTAATTCTTAAGTTTTTCATACCTGGAAAGTACATTGTTTTCTTCCATCATTTCTGTTTCTTCTATTATTCGATTAAATTGGTTTACCATAAGATTATGCCTTTTCATGAGTCTTGTAACTTCTGTGGCCTCCATTTTTCGCTAACGTTTTTCTCTTCCCTTAATAAATTAGAAAGATAATTTTTCGACGTTTCTTCTTCTGGATGATCTTCAGTTTCAGCTTGTATTCGCTGCTTCATTGCTTGTATGTGTTTTTTAATATCATTGTATACCTTTTTAATGAATTTTTGTAGAAAAAGTTCACTAAGGGGGAGATCCCGACTTTTGAATGTTGAAAAAATTTGTGCAAATGAGCGCGAACTAGGAGACCTACAACCCATATTCGGGATCAGTTTTAATTTTTATATGTTATATATATATATATATATATATATATATATATATATATATATATATATATATATATATATATATATATATATATATATATATATATATATACCAAATGGAATCAAAATCCGCCCATTATTTTTTGAGGTATCAGTGTATATATATATATATATATATATATATATATATATATATATATATATACACTGATACCTCAAAAAATAATGGGCGGATTTTGATTCCATTTGGTATGTGCCTTCCTTTTGTGAGGGGGTTGGATAAGTTCGTTAGTCAAGAAAATCGGATCAGGTTTTCCGGGAAAATTTTGAGTTTTCTTTCGAAAAAAATTCTCATCTCAAAAAATAAAAAAGCTACGGTAACCAAATTTAGTAGGTAGGTTTACGATATAAAAAGTAAACTATACACCAAAATTTAGATTTTTATATTACAAGAATAAAAGTTATAATAAAACATTTGGTGCCAGATCATTTTTCCACTGTAAATATCAGACTGGACATTTAAAACGTGAAAAGTAGCATAATGCGGTTTATCATTGATAAATATTGCAACAAATGTATACTAGAATGTTCTTGATTTATGCTACTCTTCTCATTTGTTAAAATAGTTGCAAAATGTCTCTAAAACACACTTCACATATATTACGAATAAATAACTGGAGACCATTATCTGCCTGTGATTATACTTTGTTTCCCAAGCTTCGTTAGCGCTTGGTTATTTTCAAATAATATTTTTTAGCGAATTCTTGTGGAATTTTTTTAATGGGATTTTTGTAAACACTTTTAAATAGCGCAATTTTGTGGATTTATTTTATAATATTCCCGAGAAATACTTTTGATGAAGGCAGAAAATATTTGCTTATGACGAGATCACGACGTTGAGGCTTTTTTAATTGTTCTTGAGAATAGCGTGAACTAAGTAACTCTTAGCCGCGGCCAGTTTCAATTTTTATATGTTTATATATAGTATACCCACAAATTTAACGATGTACAGCAATTATTCCTTATATTTTTATTTAGAAAAAGCATTTTAGTAGATTTAGAACATTCTGACACAGTCGATTTGGTAAACATAATAGTATTATTTTTGTCACGTTTCCCAGAGTCGATTATTATCAACTCTTAATGAAGGGTGGTAGTTTTACATCCAAAGAAAAATTTTACATGCTGTCCTGCTACATTTTATGCCAAAGTAATTGTGTAGAGGCCGAAGAGATGTATTTAAACAAATATCCGGAAGAGAGACAACCTGGTAAATCCAGTTTTAGGCGTTTAGTATCCAATCTAAAAGAACACGGTTCAATACAAAAACCTGTGTTGTCCCGACAAAAACATTCTAGTAAAAGAAAACAATACCAAGTCTTACAATCCGGTACTGAAAATCCAGAAACATCAACTAAAAGAACTGAAAACCAGACTTGGGTATCAAAATATACAGGTAATTTTATTTTGAGAAATTATTAATTTACGCCTTCCAAATTTCGCATTTGTCAGGGACTAAGACCAGGTAATGATAAACGTCGTAAACATTTTTATGACTGGTAAACCAAAATGTGTGAGAACAATGTAAATTTTTCGTCTAAAGTAATTTGGTCGGATGAGAGTATCCAGTAACGGTTTTTTAAGAAGCGCAACACACACTATTAGTTACAACGAAATCCATATTTAAACAGAGTATCCAGATATCAAGATCGTTTTGGATTTAATATCCGGTGTGGAATTTTTGACACGAGGATTATAGGTCCTTTCGTTTATCACAATTCCCTAACTTAGCGTTACCTTGGCATTCTGCGACACGATATGGAAGATGTTGTTTAATTACGTTTTGTACTGATGTACCACATTTTATTTGATTTTGTTTCTTGGTTAACTCGAAGGACCTGATTATGTTTTGTAAAATTAAACGCTGATTTTAGTAGCACTTAACTTTTAGTAACAACTGTAAACTTATACAAAATTACTTATTTGGTATGCTTTAAGATTTTACTTATTTGGTATGCATAAGAACTCAACAAAATAAGTAGTGCTTATGTTAGCACAAGCTTGTTGCTTGTTTCGAGTCTATGGAAGAACTAAGTAAAATGAATATAAATTTTCCTACGTTATATAATTCTACCTGAGAGAGGTTAGCATACTTATGGTCAATTGTAAGCAGAAAATGACCCTTGTTGGGTTATTCCTAATCGCACTTAAAATTGTATTTTACAGATGGTAAATATTATAACAAAGAAGGCTACTAAGAAATATGTAAATTTGAAAGGTGTAATCCTCCAGACGAGACGCCTTAACATGCCGTCCGCCTTGAAAGACTACCTTTCCACGAATGCTATATAATAAAAATAATGGATTATAACTAATAAACTGATTTTATCTTAATCTACGTAAAAAATGTTATTAAATAAACTAAAAAATGTTCGCTTAAATTATGTAGTCCAGAGATTAAATTGTCCTCGTCAGTCTATAGGGAAAACGCACACTTTACACACTGGCCGTTTTAAAATATTACCATTCGACACTTTCACTGATATCACCCTGGTTATGTTGTCAGCTCCTGGAAGTAACTGAATGATGTGGCCAAGCTGCCACTTTAATGGGGGATTATTATCTTCTTTGATAATAACCAGAACTCTTGGTTTCAACTGAATATTGGATGTTTGTTTCCATTTTGTGCGAATTTGTAATTGTGAGATGTATTCCTTACACCATCTTTTCCAAAAATCTTGTTTTATTTTTTGAATATGCTGATATTTGCTTAACCTGTTGTCAGCAGTATCCAAAACTTTGTGTTCCAGGTTTGATGTTATTCGTCCAATCAAAAAATGTGCAGGTATTAAGGGATCTAAATCATTAGGATCGGAAGAAAGGGAGCTGGCGGGAATTGAGGACTGCTTCGATTTGTGTTAATAATGTGTAAAATTCCTCAAAGGTTAAGTGAGTGTTTTTTGTTACACGTTTTAAATGACTCTACTGATTTTACGCCCGCCTACTGATTTTACGCCCGCCTCCCATAAACCTCCAAAATGTGGAGAACTGGTGGTATAAAAAGCCATGATGTAGTTGTGTTATTTAATGTTTGATTTATTTTTGTATGATGTCTTGGGTATGACAGAAAATTATGCAACTCCAACAATTCTGAATTTGCACCCACAAAATTTTTGCCATTATCGGAGTAAATAGTCATTGGTTGACCACGTCGGGCTGAAAACCTATTTAATGCCGCCAAAAATGCCTCTGTGTCCAGACTAGTAGCCAAATCTATGTGTACAGCTTTCGTTACCAAACACACAAATATGCATCCCTTGTTTACTTTACAGCCGCGACCCTTTCTGTCCTTGATTAATATTGGACCAGCATAATTAACACAGCAATTGTAAAATGTTGGTGCCGGTGACAAACGTGGTTCTGGTAAGCGACCCATAATTTGAATTGACGATTTTGGATTTGCTCGAAAGCAAGTGATATATTCGTGAATAACACGTTTAATTGTATTTTTACCTAAAATTGGCGAAAATTTTTCCCTTAATGAATATAATAATTGATTTGTTCCACAATGAAAAAGTCGAATATGCTCATATATGATTATTAATATTGCTAATTTATGCCATGGTGGCAAAATTATTGAGTGTTTTTTATTATAACTAAAATCTGAATCCTGAATGCGACCCCCTACTCGTAAAATTAATTGATCATTAAAATAAAAGTCTAGGCGCAGCAAGTGCGTTATGGTAGTGAATTTTCATAGAAATGATCTGGCATCAAATATTTTATTATAACTTTTTTTTCTTGTAACATAGAAATCTGAATTTTTGTGTATAGTTTACTTTTTATATCGTAAACCTACCCACCAAATTTGGTTATCATAGACTTTTTATTTTTTGAGATAAAATTTTTTTTCGAATGAAAATTCAAAATTTTTCCGGAAAACCACGTCCGATTTTCTTGACTAACGAACTTATCCAAGCCACTTACAAAAGGAAGGTACATGCCAAATTTTATCAAAATCGGCCGATTATTTTTTGAGTTATCGGTGTGACACACACACACACACACACACACACACACACACACACACACACACACACACACACACACACACACACACACACACACACACACACACACACACACACACACACACACACACACACACACACACACACACACACACACACACACACACACACACACACACACACACACACAATATATATATATATATATATATATATATATATATATATATATATATATATATATATATATATATATATATATATATATATATATATATATATATATATATATAAACATATAAAAATTGAAACTGACACCGGATATGGGTTCTAGGGGTCCTAGTTCGCGCTCATTTGCAAAAAATTTTTCAAAATTCAAAAGTCGGGATCTCTCCATTAGTGAATTTTTTCTACGAAAATTCACTAAAAGGATTTAATGACAATATTGAACTCTTATGATTGATTTGTTTGTGATTAGGTAAGTCATTTATTTATTTAGAATATACATTGTTTTGTGATATCCTAATCAACTTAATTAATGCATTTTCCAACTCTGCATTTGTTATGGGATCAATTACCTTTTTCTTCCAATTTTTTATATTCTCAATAAACCGTAAACAGTAGGCAGTGATTCGCTTTAATTTATCATGGCGCTTCTTACCTTATCTGCTAACTTAGCCAATAATAAAGCGCCACACAACTCAAGTATAGGCAGAGATACGCATTATTTACGCTGCGAATATATATACAACAACCGTATGCAATCTCCGAAGATTCGCAAAATCCGTGTAATTGAATGGTATGTGGATTTTCACATAAAACGTGCCTAGGTATATTTATTTTGCGTAAATTAGTTAATTGTTTGTAAAATTTTGACCACTTGATATGTAAATCGAGCGGTATAGACTCATCCCATGACAGTTCTATATGTTACAGGAAAAAATAGTTATAAGTATTTACTTTCAAAAAATGTCTGGTGTCAGATCATTTCTATGAAAATTCAACGCTGCGGCCAAACTTTTTAAATAACTTTAGAAAAAATAAAAACGGAAAAGCAAAGTTATGTTTTTCGAATATTTCCGGAAGTAAGCGGAATTTTGTGGGCTTCTCGACAGCATAATATTGATTCCTCAAATTGTGCTACTTTTTTTGTAATTTAACTACCTTTGCAGCTTTTACGGTTACCAAGATCCTCGGCTGTTCATTCTTATCGTAGGCACACACACACTATATATATATATATATATATATATATATATATATATATATATATATATATATATATATATATATATATATAATATATATGTACATTTTACTTGATTAGCCACGGTGCCATGTCCTCGGTAGATGTTATGTTAGTACATTGTTGGAAGAAAATTACAGGTTGACTGAAGATTCTAACTTAGTACTCCGGGGTTACTAGACCAGTTCTATCTGAAAGGCCTCTAATCCATATTTACCGAAATACCTAAAACTTTTGTTGTGTATGTAAGAAGCAGTCTGGTGTCAGATCATTTCTATTAAAATTCAAAGCTGCGTCCAAACTTTTTAAATAACTTTAGAAAAAATAAAAACGGAAAAGCAAAGTTTTGTTTTTCGAATATTTCCGGAAGTAAGCGGAATTTTGTGGGCTTCTCGACAGCATAATATTGATTCCTCAAATTGCGCTACTTTTTTTGTAATTTAACTACCTTTGCAGCTTTTACGGTTACCAAGATCCTCGGCTGTTCATTCTTATCGTAGGCACACACACACACACACACTATATATATATATATATATATATATATATATATATATATATATATATATATATATATATATATATATATACATATACATATAATATATACATATATATGTACATTTTACTTGATTAGCCACGGTGCCATGTCCTCGGTAGATGTTATGTTAGTACATTGTTGGAAGAAAATTACAGGTTGACTGAAGATTCTAACTTAGTACTCCGGGGTTACTAGACCAGTTCTATCTGAAAGGCCTTTAATCCATATTTACAGAAATACCTAAAACTTTTTTTGTGTATGTAAGAAGTTACCTTAATCATATAGCTCCTATTTGAATACTTTCTAATTTGTTATTTATGAATAAATTTAATGAAACAAATAAGTTTTCTATATCAAGTAAGTAAACATCACGATTATCCTGTTGCGGTAATAAACTTATGTTGTCCTTTTTTGATAGGGAAAAAGTCATCAAAAATCTACTTTAGGCGGTTATCATTAGGTACCACCAGTGTTAAAAGTTGGTTACATACAGCTTTGTGACCATGGCTTATGTGTATTCGTGTATCATTTGGAAATGTATGTATTAAGTTCGGTGCGTTAGGGCCATACCTCCCGCTCAACGTATAATTGTTGATAAAAGAAAAAATTAGATTAGACTGAAAATGGAAAGCGACTTAAGTCTCTGATCTTGAGTTACTAGCAGTAATTTACAGTTGTTTTGGGGTTGGAACCCCTGGATTTCTGTCTGAAACTTTAGGCCGATATGTCTTCCCCCACTATCAAGTCCAAACCACCCTCAAAGGAACATTTACTACCTCTAAGCTCATAAAAATGAGCGGGGAAGGTAATACTTTCCTTTCCTTCATATGATGTTCCGACACACCAAACTGCTATTTAAGCGCTTATAAGAGTACCGCAAAAGTAATTTATAGGCCACCTGGTTTCAGTAGAAGACACTTAACTACTGTCTGACAACTTCCAAGACATTCGCGTACTCTCTTTTCAAAAAGACGTCAGTTCTTGAACATGTTGAATTTTCACAGGAGGTTCATTTCTAAACCAGCTCAAATCAAACATCTCAATAAACTCAAACGCAATATTCGGCTAAGACACTAATACTATGGACACCGCAAACAGATGCAGCATTTTATGAATGTAGGGAAAACCTTGCTTTAGTTACATTGTTTACTCATTTTCTATCTAAAGTGGCCCTTTCCATAGTGTGTGACGCATCTGACATATCCATTGCCGTGCGCTACCTCGCGCTGAAGAAATTCCAACCAAGCTAGGCTTCCAAGTTTTACAGAGCCGCAGATAACAGACCAGGAAATAAAAACTTTTGGCGAAACCTTGCTGGAGATGAATCTTATTACAATAACAGACATCGACATATTACTGCTCTGCTTTATTGCCACATTGAGAGCCATATTTTTCCATTCCAGCACTGTTGTGTAAAGAAGCACTCAACACAGTGCATAGACTGGCGCATCCAGACATTCAAGCTACGGTCAAACATGTCACAACCATATGTCTGGTCATCCATCAAGAGGCCCGCAGTTGCGTAGATTGCCAGAAAAGCAAAGTGACGGGGCATGTATCGACCACTCCAGAGAATTATCGGCTTCCCTCAAAGAAATTCGAGCAAGTGCATCTCGGCATCGTCGTTATGGCAATTTCAGAATGTTACAGATAATGCATAACATTAATTGACCGGTTCTCGCGTTGATCCCTCAGTATCAAGAAGCTGAAACCGTTGCTTGTGCGTTTACATAGCCTGAGCGATGTATCGCGCTACTTCTCATCAGCACGGACCAAGGCAGGCAATTTGAATCATACCTATTTGGCAGCTTAATAACCTACTTGGCATAGTTTACTTTAAAATCAAGGCTTATCATCATCACACCAATGGGTTGCTTCGAAAGTTATACAGACAACTCAGGGTGGCCATTAAATGCCACAGAACAACACAACAGCTATTTCTTTGGTACTGATATGTGTCCTCTCGACGTGGGGAGATGGTAGCAATACAACTTCAGCCGAGGTGCTTTATATGGAGTTACTAAGATTGCTAGGACACTTCATCACACTTTTTCCCCGATTAGTCGAAGACACATCCACTTTTGTACAGACCCTTTGTCAGCACGTGCAGAAGCTCAGTTCAGTCAATGCTTTCAAACATGGAGAAAAACTTAAATTTCTTTCCAAAAATCTCGCTGCTGCGCAGCAGGTCTTTGTTCGACATATAGGACCTAGTGCACCGTTAGAGCCTTCGTGCGGAGAGACTTTTCAGGTGATTTCCAAATCCGACAAAATGTTTGTCGTCAACATCAAGGGACGTCAAGTCACTGTCTCTGCCGATAAGACTAAGCCGGCCTACATAATGATTAATCGTGAAGACGCTGAATCTTGGCTCGAGATACCTGAGACTGTAAAGGTGTTCCTACGGCTCATCACCAATAAGAGCGGAAGCACAAGACTCGATCCGACAGGCAGGTAAGATTCCCTGACCACCTCCAACTCAAACTCTCATGCATTGGAAACTGGGAAAGGTGCGTATGGTGGCAGGCAGACACTGCTAATTACGCTAAGTGCTTCTAGGAAAGCTTAGTCGTGCTAATAAAATTAGATACGTTCTTGTCAATCATAACAGTAGGCTTTTCAACATTTCCGACATCTAACGTAACGTAAGATACAGTTAAGTATTTAAATGGTGCGTAGAATTACCTGTAACGTAGTCTTACTGCTCCTATCTTTCTGCCTAAATAGGAGCCGAATTTATACTGTATTACAGTAAGTTCAGTCAATTCAGGTGGCTCAGTTGGCAGCATGAGTTCTTACAGTGTTTCTAAATTTGTGGGTTCGGTCCTAAATGGGGGTCTGAACAGTTATAACAGGTAGCACCTCTACGACTTAATTGATAAGTCAACCAACTAGATTTACCGCGAGTAATTTAACTATTTATATTATCAAATCATTTTGTTTTTTTCTTATTAGTGAATATGTGTTAAGTCCAATAAATTGTTAAATTTACAGTGTTATGAATTTATTTGCCGCTTGCATTAAGTTGGTACAATTAAATTAGCGAGAAATAAATGAAGCAGTTACGAAACAACCATCGCTAAACAGCGATACATAAGATTCTAATAGCTTCAGTTTCATTGTTGACATTCCAATGTGCGTGCTTCTTGGTGCTAACAGATCAACATTTGTGACGTGAATTTCTTTTTGGATGAATAAAATATATTTGAAGCATAATAACGTCCGAGATAAAAATTAATAAAATTTGTTTATTCATGTAATTATCACTCATGATGACCTACAGACAAAGTTCAACTGGTACATGAACATCAACAGGAATAAAAACGAATATAGATGATAAAACAAAAATAGTAAGCTATAAAATAGCGTGCTAATTGACAAACATGTGTTGTAAGTTGAAAAAAAAAAACATAAAAAATGATATATCGAAATATAAAAAACATTAAATGATAAAAATTGCTTCCTTTTGCAGTCAACTATCAGTGATCATATAAATATCTTAATTTTAAAATAAAGCAATGCCAGATTATACATGTCCTTAAATTGTCTATATGACTATTACTATATAAATAATACCTTTTTCACAACGCAAGAGGACAGGCTCAGAGCACGATATGATTGTGATTGTGTAGGAGTTTTTCCTGGGTTCAACGCGATTACCAGTAAGTACGCTTTCTAATATAATGGGATATTATCAGATGTCCATGTGTAATCTATTGGTTATGGCAAAATCTGCCTAGATGTTTTGCCTAAGTTTGAAAGCATCGAGTAGTGCACCTGATCTTTTCCGGGAGCTGTATTGTTGTTTTGTTTAAGGCGGATTTCTAGTTCGTCTCTGTATAAAGATTTGGGAATTTTCTCTGGTGCTGTGGACGGGGCCATTTTGGAAATGAGTTGTGCTACAGTTTACATACTTATTTACGAGGTCTTTTAATTGACTGTGTTAGATAAAATTTTGTAAGCTTGATGAGCCTGCTGTTGTTTCTTAATAGCCGAAGAAAGTTTCTCATACCCCCATGGCTTGCTAAACTTTGGACTGAAACATCCTCTCAGTCTAGGTATAGAATCCGAAGAGACGCGATTTAATTTATTTACAAAATCTTCATAACTAGTTCTTTCTATATTTGCACTTTGCTCTCTAAACTGATTTTTCATACCCTCTGAGAAGAGGCTCCAGTTTGCTTTTTTCAGGTTCCACTTTCGATGTGAATTCGCCATTCAAATAGGCTTACCCTGTGTCTATCGCAGACAGCGAAATCTCTCCTCGAGGATGTTTACAGTACAACTCCACACCCTATGATCCATATTTACGGCTTCCCCAAAACAAAAAGTGTTTTAGGCCGAAAAAGGATTTATCCATACGATATGTTCGGTCCAGGTTTAATGTAAACACATAGACATTTATTTTTATTCCATTATTAAGAGAGTGATACCTACTGCAACCGTGCTAATCTCAAACCCCTGATAAAAGACCACTATACAAACAGAAGCTAGGTTATTTTATATTAGTATAGCTACTCTGCCATAACCATCCATGGCTTAAATCTTTTCTAACAATGTTATATACCCTGAAATAAATGTTAGTGTTTTCCTTAAACCATGCCTCGCTAACATAGCAACATATATGTATTATGCTCGTAAATGAATTTTCCTAGATAAGCTTTTTTGATACTAATGATGTACGATTAAAATGTATTACGTTGCATTTTTAATCTAAAAGTATAATCTGATTAATCTCAGATTTTAAGAACTATGTCAAATTTCATTCCTTACACACATACATATAATGAAATTTGGGAGGTACCTTCCTTTTGTAAGTAGCTTGGATAAAGTCGTTAGCCAGGAAAATCGGACTAGCTTTTCAAGGGAAATTTTTGGGTTCTCTTTCAGAATTTTTTGTCTCCGAAAATAACAAAGCTTTTAATAAAAAATGCTTGGTGGCAGATCATTTCTATAAAAATTCACTACCATAATGCACTTGCTGCGTCCAGACTTCTACAATTTGCCTTAAATATATTTGGGTTAATTTTTTTAATTAAAATTCAATGGGTTATTCTTTTTCTTTATTATAGGGTTATGCAAAACATAAAAAGACTTTAAATTCCCGTATGTGCTTGTTGTAAGGGATTATTGGGAGTATAATTTATATCTTCGCTTTCAAGTACACAGATATTAGGCTTCTATCATTTGTTTCGATTTCATTTTGTTTATTTACTTAGTAAGCAGAACTAGTTTTAAATATGTGTGTATGTGTGTGTGGGCACGCGCGTGCGGGTGTGTGCATGTGTGTGTTGCTCATACATTGGCTGCGTTGTTTACACCATTCGCGCGTTTTAAATTCTGCCTTTAGCTTCCTTGTAAGACACATTTTCTTTTCCCGTTATTGTTTTAATGGTTTTCTGCTTGCTAAATTCAGGACATTTTTTCCATCAGTAGCCTTGTGAGGGCACTCGCACAAAGGAGACAGAAAGGAGTTTGAATATTATGATAGGAATTGTTATGTGCGATGTTCGATATTTAGTTTTTTTAAATCTACATTTCTATTACTTACTTACCTTTGTTCTAACTAGTGTTGCATGTTTGAAGTGGTTTATTCTTTGTTTTGTTTTATCCGTTAATAAATACATTCCCTTTTTCTTGTCTAAATTCAATCCATCTACCTCGTATTCTACGTCTATTCTATCGCCTGGCGCCTGATCTAGATATTCTGTCCAAATTTGTTGTTCTGGCTTGTCCCTATCTGGGGGTTCACTATTTATGACATTTTACACTATTCTTGCTTTAAACTACGCATCTGGCAGGACACATTATGACTACGTTGCCTACTCGAAGGTCAGCGCGGAACTGTATTTTGATGTAAGAAATAAGGCATAATAGAAAAATATTATAACTTGTGACCATCAACTATTATTGTTAGGCAAAGATTCAGTTAATTACTTAAATGATAAATGACAAATTTTCATAATTGTAGAGAGTTTAGGTAGATATTTTCCTTCAGATTTAGTAGTAATTCATATGATTTCCGATTATTCCACATCAAATATTTCTCTTGAATTCTTCTTGGCAATGACGTTGTAGGGGTGAAAGGTGATATGGATAATAAAGCCTTTCATCATGAAGTATACTGAGAACCGATGATCTACTTACAATAATTTCTGTAATATTTCCTACACGAAGTAAAACGCTTTCTTTTGGTTCGGGAGCAATATTTTTGGACAGCCTAGTAAGACTCCTTTTGGGCGAAACGAGTCAGTTTCACCCAATCTTTCATACAAATTTTTGAATAATTTTGGCGCAGCTGTTTTCTGTTTGAAAGCTTTTTAGGATATATTCTGCACATCTTACGCTCATTAAAATTGGTTTCCGCATACCATAAAATAAAAATCTAGCATTTTTTGATTCGAAACCCAATTAGGTGGCGGCAAGCTTTAAATAATCGTGTTTAAAAGTTTATCAAAATAACAACTAATGACACTAAGACGCTGTTTTGCTAAGAATGGAGCCATACATTTGTTTCTAACGGAGGGTTACTAGGCGGTCAGTAATATATATATATATATATATATATATATATATATATATATATATATATATATATATATATATATATATATATATATATATATATATATATATATATATATATATGATCTACAAACCGTTACGAAGACTGTGTTGCAGCTACTTTTAAAATCATAAATATTTCGTGTTGTGTGTGTGTGTGTTTTGTTTCTTTAACGTCGGCCTATTTCCGCGACTATGGCCAATCATATACGCCAAGGAGCAGTTTCACCTCATTATCCTGGAAATTTTACCGAACCCCTGCCTTTCTGTAAGGAGGGTAGGGGTCTTTAACGTGCCCAACATCGCATGGACACGGGACCTACGGCTTTACGGCCCCTCCGAAGGGCGGAACGTGCAGGCATTCAACTTGCTCAAATACCAAATGCCTCGGTTGATGTTAATGTTATAGTTTGTACTGAAAAAGTGAAAGGAGTACCCTGGGATCGAACCCAGTACCATTTGGTTCAGAGGCACACGTTCTTACCCCTGAACCACCGATGTTCTACAAATACTTCGGAAACGGTAGATTTGAGCATCATTCAACAAGTACAACTTTTTTCTCAAGAAAACAAAAGAGAATGCTATTTTTTTATTCAGAATTTTCCGAAAGACTTTGATAAAAAAGTCTGTGCGTTATGGTATTGAATTTTCATAGAAATGATGTACCACAATTTTTTTTTAAATTAATGCTTATATATATTATTTCTTGTAAAATAGAGATCGAAATTCTAGTGTATACCTAGTTAACTTTTTATAAGGTAAATCTACCTACCATTGGTGGCCAGAGCTTTGTTATTTTCGGAGATGAGCGGTGAGTCTCAGGCTCTGTCAAAGATAGCTGCAGCAACATTTTTTTTTGGTGTTTGTTGGGCTGAGCTGATTCAAAGTTTAAATATCTACCAATGCTGTGGGCTTTGTGTAGCATGCCGTGTGAAATGACAGCATCTGGCAGATATCTAATGTTTGAATCAGCCCACTCCAACACACACACACGCACACACACACAAATGTTGCTGTAGCCATCTTTGACAGAGACCTGAGACTCACCACTCCTCAATACAGAGAAGACACCATTAAAAAAGCAAAGAAACTATTAACAGACAATAACTGCCCGACAAAACTCATAAACAAGACACACGCACTCTATAATACAGGATACAAAGACAGAGGCAATAACAAACACACGCATGACACCAAAGACTGTTCCATCCCATACATACCGAGTTTATCTGAGGCAATAAAGCGCACACTCAGGGAACACAACATAAAAACAGCATACAAGAGCATAAACCACACTAAATGTTTTTTCACAAAATTAAAAAGCAAAACTGAGAAAATCAAAATCACACACACTGTATATTAAATTCCCTACAAAACATGTGATGGCGTATATATAGGTCAGACACAACGGTATCTCAAAAAAACAGAAGCACACAAGTACACAACCAATACAAAAGTACTGCATTGAACAAACAGAAGACGAACACCGGACATACATTCGATTACGACAAGAACAGAATCTTAGGTATCTAAAAAAACACCCACAAGAGAACAATTAAAGAGATGATCATGATAAGCAAAAGTCCTGCATCAATAAACGACAGAACGGAAGTAAACACACTCTCCAGAATCTACTTGCCAATAATAAAATAGTACATAATTACTAATTAAAAACATTATATGGAAAATAAATACGGACTGAGTTCTTTATGAAAAGAAAACTAACTATACGAGTGTTTTCACATTGAATACAAAATAATTTCCTGTAATGTTGTCTTTGTTCACAAACCAAAAATTGATAAAACTATAAAGACAGTCACATCACCTGTTTCCAACTTTGACGGCAACACGCGGATGACGCTGGCCTACAATCGGAAACAATAATCGAGAACCGAAAGACAGTAACACGCATGACGGTTTTCACACGATAGCAAATAATACAAAATGCCTTTTCTAATCAAAACAACACAATTAAATATTGGATTTCCAACAAGTTGTAGATAATCATAATATATTTTCTAACGAATATAGTTCGGTGATGGAGTGACGCACACCGGTAGGATATAAATCTAAGTAAGTCTGTCAAAACATATCTTGCAATTATTTAAAGAAAACCCAATTCTAAAAATGGCTTGTCCAATTTTTACAGCTCTCAACATAAATGTAGATTGTACTGTTTTTCTACTTTGCTTTTAATAGAAAAAACCTGAGGAGGTGGCACATAGCGCGGCGAAACGTCGTTTTTGTTGTAAATCAAGAAGTTTCCAAGAAACCAAACCCAATAAAATATAACAAAACTCCACGAAAAAAAAAACAGGCCACGAGTATATATATATATATATATATATATATATATATATATATATATATATATATATATATATATATATATATATATATATATATATATATATTAAAATGATCCCGGATATGGGTTCTAGGGGTTCTAGTTGGCTCTCATTTGAAGACAGTTTTTCAAAAGTCAGATCTCCCCATTAGTGAATTTTTAAGTGTGATTATTTTTAATGCCTGAAGTGTGCCGCAAACAGGGCCCCCTTTTCGCTTGGGCCAAATTAGGAATAAATTATTTTTTATCACTAAAAAAATCATTTTTACCGATTTTCAACACAACACCTACAATATTTTTCTAGATATCAAGGAAAATCGAATTCCAATTTCTTACTTCAACACCCTGTATCTCTTTTAAATTTGCCTTTTGAATATAATAAGTTTGGCTAAATCGTAATATTTTGATGTCAAGAAACTACTGTTTCTCTGTGTACTATTACTTTTGGACCATTCGGTATACAGGCGTTTCAAAAATTTTTGTTGGAGAGGCAGGTTTTGACATGCAGATTAAATTATAAATGTTAAGGTGTCATGTAATATGTTTTCATTTCACAGCAGAGTTGTCTTATAACTTTAATATTGCATTAATGTACCATTGTTAGATTAAAGATGCCTCACACCCGGTGTATTTATAACCCTTTATTTGTTGTATTTGTGTAATATGTTTTATCCCGATAACATAAATAAGAAAGGTCTGTCGTGTGCCAAGTGGACCCATTACGAATTACGACCTCTCTAGAGATAATCTGGTTCCCTCTTCAAGCCAAAATAATAACTTAAACACCTAATCTAAGCTCGTAACACCAAAGAATAGCAAAACATCGGAGCCCGTGAATGGAGAGGGTTACACATTAGCAGACTGGAAACTAGAAGGAGCAAAGGCCGTGAAATTCAGCTTTTGTATCTCGACTGCACCTGACACATCCGAAGCTGGAGCACGCACCTAATCCTTTTGTCATTGAAATACACAACAGAAATTATTAGGGTTATCTTTGGAGTCGACCTAACCGTGCTACAAATATATCTGACCTGGCCAGCTCTCTAGGATTATTACTTTGTATTCATTTCTAGATTCTCGTCTCTCGTAATTTGAGTGTTAGGTGATAAATGTTTTGTGTGTAGATTAGATAAGTTTTAGCAAATTTTCATTAAAAAAATGCGCACATTGTGAGGTCACTATAGCACCTATAATTATGTAAGTAATTGATTTAAATAATATGTTTTTTAAGTAAAACTAATTATTCACAATAAGAAAATTGTATTATGGGCTACGGTAAGATGCGAACGCACATCGAGCCAAAATTTCAATTTTGCTAGCTTTATTAGCTAAGAAGCATTAAATAAAGAACCATGTACGTGTTCAAATTAAATATTCTGTGAAGTTCCAACTATAAAGAGGAATTACAATTTTGTAGGACTTTTTTTCTCTCCCTTAAATTTCCACACAGGAAACAGACGATGTTTTTTTAAATGCAAGTGATTTTGTGTTGTTTTGTATGTGTCTAGTGCTTCAGAGGGAGTTCGATTGAAGTTATATTCAACATCCTTTTTATCTTTAGGTTTAGATATTTATATACAGTGCGATCAAACCGTAACATCATCATAGATTTAGATGCAGTGTGCTGTGAAAAGACTGTTGTCAGAGGCTTGTTAAACATATTTTTTGTAGAAAAAATACCACATCATGTAACCGTTTTCAAGACAACACAATTTTAATATTGTCCAAGTATAAGTTTTGTGAGAAAAAAACGGAAAATCACATAGTAGATATTCTATTGCAGGTTAATTATTTTAAGGATCCAAAGTACGTCTTTCCATTAAAGCTTGTGCCCCTATCTGCACAAAAATCAAATGGCTGGGTCAAAATTTTACCAAGAAGTCTTAGCAAAAGCACGCTACTTGGAACTTTTTAGAAGCACAGTTGCCCAGAAACAAATGTCTGAAAACAAACTTGAGGTGAAGTACAAAACAATAAATAAGACTTAATAGCACATATCGCCCTGTTGTTGAAAGCAAAGTCTCGTTTGACGTAAACCTAAAATTAAACGATAAGTTATCAGCGAATTATTTACTAAGTGGGCTGATACCAGTCATTTTCCCATCAGTCGAGTTTCATCAGTTTCCGTTGCATTGTTGGTTTGGCATAAATTGTTTTGAATAAATCCTAATAAAGAACGTATTCACATATTTATTTATGAGAAAGTACGCTACTTTTTTTGCTGCTGCCAGCCTATTGTACGTTGGGCTATTGTACGCTTAGACTTTGCAAATTATGCCGATTTATGGATATGTCGAGCGAGAGTTTGCGTTCAACAACAGGGCGATAATTCCGAACAACTATTGTAAAGCGGCGTTCATTATTTTGTGGTATCTGGAGATTGCGCAATTTTTGAAAAAAATATTATACCTACACTATTTTTGAAAACAAAATATTAAAAAAATGTTATTACTATTTTATTATCCAACTTTTCTTAAGGACTTTTAACGTTAATAACCGTCTTTTAACGTGTTTAATTACCCCTGAAGAACAAAATCACAAGACTGTAAACACTCTGTATAAAAAAATCCACTGACAGCTTCGACTGGATATTATCATGATTCCCTTCATGCATGTACCTTTCAGCGAAAGTGTTAACGTAAACGGTGTGCGATGATTGGAATTATCGCGTACACCACTAAATCAATTAACATAGAGGGGAATAACCAAGTACATATATCGTGGTCCACTCGCATTCTCGTATCACACTCGAAAATTTACATGAATATTTCCCTCAGACTATGAAGCGACTGACCTCCCAACATTAATTCAATAATTGGCTGTACTTTTAACGGTTTAGTAAAATATTCTGTTTGAACTCTGTATTTAAATATTTTATAAAATAGTACTCAAATAATACTAATATATTATGACATTATTGTTTTATCAAAAGTAAAAAAATTTGTGTGGTTTTGAATTACAATGCGAAATTTTTGGAACCGGTGGCAAGCTCTAATAAGTGCACATGGTAAAACCCACTTCACTACAACCGAGTTTTTTACACTAGAGCATCGTTTCGCAAAAAAAAATTTGCGACATCAAATAATGAGATACAATAATGAGACAGTGTCTAAAAAAGTTAGCTTCATCCTATTACGAACCTTGTTAGCGTCACGTAAAAAAACACGGTTGTACTGAAGTGGAATTTTTTTAAGATGTAGTAAAGTTTTGAATATTGACCTTCAAAATTTGTCTACATTCTTTCGAGGAAGCTTTTTATTTATTTGTGCAGTATAACCAATTAAACTTTTTATATTGTTATAAATACTTAATATTCTGCACATTTTCACAATCTGGCATTTTTATTAATGAATGCTAAATAAAGTATTATCATTATTATCGACTTTAGCCTGAAGGACTTTTACACTCCCTCAAAGGGGAACATTCACTCATCTCAATTATCTCAGATACCAAAGGGAGTGAGCTCAGATGGAGCGCTTTCCAAGTTATCGAGCCCTGAACGGCAACGCGACACATCCTCATTTCTCAGGAATCTGGTTACGGCGTGGGCAGTTACAAGTATTATCGCCTTCTGCATAACCTTATAAAGATGCCCTCCAAGGTCCAGTCTCTTAATGTTCTCTTGAAGATTCTTAGGAACCACAGCAGTTGACGACATGACTATCGGAATCGCTCGGACACTATCTGCCCTCCACTATCTCTGTACTTGCATCTCGAGGTCTCGTACTAAATGATCTGTTCGTTGACCTTTATATCTACAATATTAATATTCGGAATGGCCACATCAATCAGCGTCATTTTCTTGCAGGACTTATCCACTATTATTATATCTGGCATGTTGTGGGCATCTCGTTGATCTGTGAGCACTGTTTAATCCCAGTACAACCTGTATCCTGAGTTCTCTAGAACAGGCGCAGGAGTGCATCTATGATAGAGAATCTTATTAAGATTTAAAAGTCCCAGTTTCAGAGCCAGTTCTTGATAAAGTATTTTCGCAACTGCGTCGTGCCTTTTTTATACACTGTTGTAGCAAACGCTTGACTTCCTCCGGTGACGTGCTGGATAGTCTCCGATGACTGACACCCAAATCTACATTTGTCATCTTGGATCGAATTATCTCCAACTATATACTTCAGGTAGTTTCTTGTTGGGATGACCTGATCTTGTATGGCCAGCAAAAACCCCTGTGTCTCTGGAAACATCTGTCCGGACAGAAACCAGTAGTTCGACGCCAATTTGTCGACAAGTACCTGGGAGATCTCATTCAGGTGTCGCCCATGGAGAGGTTTCTGCATTCAAGATTGCAACGTGTCCTGATCAGTCAGATGGTGACTTTGTATTTCACTTTCTTTTAATTGTAGCGGTTTTGAATCATCTGCCTCGCATATGGCACAGTGTAGTTCAGAAGTAAGCGCCTGCTGATAGAAATATGTACGCAGGTTCACTATCTGCTGGTCCAACTGTTTACCAATATCCAACATTCCTCTTCCACCTTGGTGTCTGGCAGAGTTACTCTCTTGATAGAACTACGGGGTGATGCTTTTTGGATTTTGTTAGGAGTGTTCGCACCTTCCGTTGTAGATTTTCGATGTCCGTTTTACTCCAGCTCACAATCCCAAATGAGTAGCTAAGTGCAAAACATGCATGTGTATTCAGAGCTTTAGTCAGGTTCTTGCTGTTAAGATGTGATCGCACCACCTGCTTTATTCGTTTCGTAAACTCATTTGCCAGATCGTTCTTCATTACCAAGTGGTTTATTTTCCTCGCTTGCTGTATTCCCAGGTATTTGTATCACTCTTTTACATCCATCGAGGCAATTTACTGTTCGTTTTGCATTTAATATACACCTGTTTGTATTTTCCGTATGACTACACTGATTCTGTTTATTATTATTATTATTATTATTATTATTATTATTATTATTATTATTATTATTATTATTATTATTATTATTATTATTATTATTATTATTATTATTATTATTATTATTATTATTATTATTATTATTATTATAATCATTATTATTATTAGCACCCAATATTTAACATTAAACCTCCAACTACATATGTATCTATTATCAATACTGCCGGCACTACTCTACTAGATATACCCTCAGGTAATCGACAAAAAATTATGTGAAGGAAAAATTGCGTTGCAAATTTTACCAAGACACCAAGCCACACCTAAAATGAAGATCTCGCGATTAACCATCATATTATTTTATTTTCAACCTAAAATTTTACTTTTGGGTAACTCTTTGTCCAATTCGGAAAAACAAATGGGTCATCAATAAAACAGATGTTGTAGCTGGATTATTAAAGAACAGTTTTTTTGTTTTTTTTTTGTCTCAGGGCTCGTCCGCAGCAAACCTTTGGTTTATTGTGGATGCCCTTAGTCTTTTTACTCCACCCACTCCAAAATCACTGTGCCTTGAACTAGTCTGCACAGCGATTGGTAGGGTGAAGTTTTATAATGGTCTGTCTGACCGTAGATCAGTTGTCTTCTGCGGTCCAGAGCTTTACACTCGCACAAAATGTGCTGGGCTAATTCCTCCCCTTCGCCGCAGAGTCTGCATACGAGGTCCCCCTCGAACCGCCCCATTGTATGCAGGTGTTTCTTGACGGCCATGTGTCCCGTCAAGAGACCTGTTATGTTACTGAGCTGTCCTCGGCTTTCTTTGAACTGGGTTCGTCAATTGTTGACTTCTCATGTCTGAGTCCTGGACAGTCTGCCCAGTACACCTTGTGTTGGTTTCTGACCCAGGACTTAATGGCTCCCCTAGCAGTGCTCTTTGTCACGCCCACAGCCGGTTGTGGTCCCATAAATTGTTCTGCTGACCCTCTCTTAGCGAGACTGTCAGCTTCTTCATTGCCTTTGACCCCGAGTGACACGGCACCCAGATGAGGGTGGCCTCATTCTGCCCAGCCAGGTCGCTCGTCTCGTCTCGGCACTTACTTACCAGCCAGGAATTTACCCGTGGGCCACTTAGGGCGTTAAGGGTTGCCTGGCTGTCTGTGGCTATGAAGATCCGCTTGTTGGTGTAGCCCCTCCTTTTGTTCTCCCGCACACAGTGCAGGATGGCGTACATTTCGGCCTGAAAGACCGTTGCATGGATACCGAGGGAAATACTATGACTTACCCTCGGTCCTTCCGAATAAATACCTGCCCGTGTCCGTCCGTGAACCAGACGAGCGCGTCCCGTGGTGTACCTGGCGTCTCATCCCGCCATGCCTCGCGGTCGGGGATTTCCACTGTAAAGTTGTTTTTCCTGCAGATTCGTGGACTCGCGAAGTCTGACCTCATTTCAAGCATGGGCTCCTTCACGATCTCCTGAATTTTGCAGTGGTCCATGAAGCCTGGGTTGATCTTCAGTCTACCATTGCAGGCTAGCCTGTATAGTTCTAGCCTGGCCTCCCCCATAATAACTAAATGTAGGGGGAGCAGATCCAGCAACACCTCCATGGCGGCTGTTGGGGTTGAAGACATGTCCTTTGTAATGCATAGGCAAGCCATCCTTTGGATCTTGCCTAGTTTTTGTTTGGCACTGGATTGTGCCACCTTAGGCCACCAGACCAGTTCCGCGTATGTTAACGATGGTCCCTTGTGTACAGCCAGTGAGCCATACTAGGTCTTAGTCCCCACGTTTTTCCATATAGCCGCCTAGTGACGGCTAAGGTCATGACTGCCTTACGCAGTATTTTTTCAACGTGACCATTCCAGGTTAGCTTAAAGTCCAATACGATCCCAAGATATTTTACCTCCCTGACCATTGGAATGTTCCTACCGTATAGAGTGAGAGTTATGTGGATGTCCCACTTCCTCCTCCTCCTCGTAAACGGTATGACGGTTGCTTTCTCGGGGCTCACCCCGAGCCCTTGACCAACCGTCCACCCTCCCGCCGCTTTCAGTTCTGTTTGCATGCGCTCCCACCGTGACTGTATAACCTTTTATTATACTATGATGATAATGTCGTCCGCATAGCCCTGTACCTCATACCCCCCTCCCGAGAGCCTCCCCAGAAGGCCGTCCACGACTAGGCACCAGAGCAAGGGAGACAGAACGCTCCCCTGCGGACACCCCGCCGCGATCCCCGCCAACAGAGTTCTTTCCGCGAGAGAGGTGAACACCGTCCTGTTCTTGAGCATGGAACCGATTCACCCGCAGCAGGTCTCCTTTATTCCACGCTCCCTGACAGCTGCCAGAGCCGATCCGAATGAGGTGTTGCTTAAGGCCCCCTCTATGTGTAGGAAGGCCCCTAGCTCCATCTCCCTGTTCTCCAGCGTATTCTCCAGCTTCAGCACTAGTTGGTGCAGTGCTGTTTCTGTTGAGAATCCTGGTCTGTATGCATATTGTCTGCAGTGTAGGGGATATGCTTCCAGTACACCGCCATAAAGTGCCGGTCGAGCAGTTTTTCCACTGTTTTTAGCAAGAAGGACATGAGACTTATTGTACTCAGGGACTTTGCCTGGTCTGTTGGACGCCCAGGTTTGGGAATGAATACAACCCTGGCCAGTCTCCATGCCCTCTGAATGTACCCCAGAGCCAGGCTGGTCCTCATAATGGGGGTAAGCGCCGGCGCCAGTATATCTATCCCCTGTTGGAGCATGATGGGCATTATTCCATCAAATACCGGGGATTTGTATGGCTTAAAGCCGTTAATGGCCCATCTGATTTTGCTCCGAGTAACCACCTCTTTAGCGACTGTCCAGTCTACTCTACATGCCCGCCTATAAGGCGCCTCTATTTCTGAGTGTTGCCAGTCCGGAGGGATTGGTCTATTATGTTACAGCCGGGCAAGTGCGTCTGGAGTAAAATTTCCATAGTTTCTCCTCCTGAGCTTGTAAAGCCTCCCGTGGATGTTCTAAGGGAGACTATGTTGGCCTGAGTGCCCTTGGACAGGATCTTGTGTAGTCGAGCACTCTCGGACGTGTTCTCCACTTCCTCGCAGTGCCTCCTCCACGACTCCTTCTTGACGTCCCTCAGTCTTTTGTTATAGGTCGTTAGTGCCTGTCTATAGTCATCCCATGCTCCCGACCTTTTGGCCGCGTTAAACAGCTTACAAACCGGCGTCCTCCTTTGCCTGTGGTCCTCGTTCCACCACGGGACGTTCCTGGTGGACGCCTTCATTTTCAGGGGGCAGTTGGCGTTATAGGCCGAGGTGATTGCGTCTCGCTATTGGGCTGCCGCAATCTCGAGGTCTATTGAATTGTCTATGGTACTCTTAACCCCCGCAGTTCCACTGCAAGGTCTGCCCTGTAGGCTTCCCTGTCCGCCTTGCAGGGCTCCCGGTACCATACCGTTTGCCTTGTGACTTTGTGGATTTCAAACCGGATGTATCTATGGTCTAAGCTACTCACTTCTCCAGACACAGCACAGTTCTTAACAAAGTCACCCAGAAACTGGGTGAAAACTGTTAGATCTAAAACTTCCTCACGCCGTGTTGTGGCGAAGGTCGGTTTATTACCTCTATTCAATATGTCTAAATTGTAAAAGTGCCTCACCCCTTTAGTTTGTGTCCGAGCTTCCCCACAACTCATGGTGCGCGTTCGCATCCATGCCGATGATGGTCTGCCATCCACCCGCTCTGCCACCCACCATCAGCTGCTCCTTGGGTGGAGGAGGGTCCGTGCTGTCCCCTGGCAGATAGGCCCGACAGTAATGTCCTTTGGTCCATCCGCTCCTCCACATCGGATTTTGATCGTTGCCAGGTCCCTGGAAGAGAAATTCAGTAAAGGCAGAAACTCTATCCCTTACCTCACAAAAATGCAGGCCCTCGGGTTCTTGCTGGATCTGCTGTAGATGAGCTTTCCAGCAGCTCCGCCGAGTCCCTTGATCTCTCCTTTATAGGAGTACGGCTCCTGGATGAGGGCCACATCCGTGTTCCTCAGAGCCATCAGTAGTCCGGCTGTGGCTGCCCTACTGTGTTGGAGGTTGACTTGAAGGAACCTAAGTTCCATCAACCCCTGGTTCTTCCCCAGTGGGCGGCACGAGTCTGTAGTCGGAGTCACTCCTCGAGCCTCATTGGTTTTGGTTCCATATATATATTTATGATCTTCATGTTGTTCCTACGAGAACGGGGCAAATACTGTCCACACCATCAGAACCCCCTGTGTGGTGCAAGGTGGGTTACTCTGGGCGGTTGCCGGTACTCCAGAGGTTCCGCTCACGACACCATCGCCCTGGTGCCATCCATTCCTAGGCACAAGTCACGTGACACCGTAGATTGGGGAGTTTAGTTCGACCTCCTTGTCTAGATCCGTCATGTTAAGTTATTAGCAGGGTCACCTCGTGCAGGATGCGGCTTTTCATCGCGCATGATGGTCTTGGGGAAAGCTTCCTCGAAAGTTTATATTGTTGTTTTCACTTCCTCAGCTTGCCCCCTGGAGTCCTTTGGCCCGCGAATCCTTGACCCCATTAAAAAACAGTACTCTTCGAGCTAATTTTTGAAATGAAAAATTGATGCAATGGAGGGCATTGTACTGTCAGCGAAATATCTTTAAGCATCGTAATCCTGAATATTCTTTGGCTCTAGTCCATATCAATAATGTCAAGTAACCCTGAGTATTGAATTTTTTAGTAGGAACTGATAGGCTGCAAAAGTAGAAAAAAACTAAAGCCTGGGCGCTACAGTAAAGATATAGTTGAAGACTATAATCGTCAATCAATTAGGATTTTTTGTCAGTTTAATTTCTAAATAGGAATAGATTATTTATTGTTTTTATTAACGGCATCATATATCAGTGAGGCTTACGGCACTGGGTAGATATGGCTAATATAATGTGTATAAGAGTTGTGGCTATAAAATTTTCTAATTGGTGATCTAAAATGGTTTAGTCTACAAAACTAATGTAGATGTTATACCTTTCAATGTAGTCACCACTATATGGTCCCCGCACCGCTCCATACGGAACTTTCACTGTTGGTAACAATATTGAATCTCATGTTCTGAGGGATCATTTACAGACTCCTCGAATTATCTCACAGTACCAACGGACTCAATATGGTTACTGTTAGCGCGGATTTCATCTACGCAAACACAAAAAGATCACACGAGGTTAGGAAATGTGAGTAGAATCTTTTGCTGAACATATCTGAATTGAGATCGCTTTGTTGTTGGTGCGCTGCCTCGATGAAGCACCATCATCTTATTTTACTCCCAACCTAAAATTATACTTTTGATAAACTCTTTGTTCAATTTGGAAAAACAAATGGATCCTCCAGTAAAACGGATATTTCAGCTGGGTTAATAAAGAAAAGTACTCTTCGAGCCTATTTCCGAAATGAAAAATCAATTAAATGCAGGGCATTGTACTTTTGGCAAAATATTTTTAAACATCGGAAACCTGAAATTTTGTTTGCCTTTAGTACATATCAACGAGAACAAATAATCCTGAGTATTGAACTTTTTAGTAGGAACTAATAGTCTGCAAATGCAAACAAAAAATTAAAGCTGGAGCGCCACAGTAAATATATAAAGATTAGTTGCAGACTAGAATAATCAATCAGTAACTTTTATTACTTTAATTTCCAAATGGGAATAGATTATCTTCATTACCGATATAATATATCCGTGAGGCTTACTGATTAGAGTAGATATGGCCAAACTAATGTGTATAAGAGTTGTGGCTATAAAATATCCCAATTGGTGATCTTAAATCGCTTTATCTACAAAACTAATGTACATGTTATACCTTTCAATGTAGTCACCACTCTATGGTCCACACACCGCTCCATACGGACCTTCAATTGTTGGTAGCAAAATTTAAAGTCGTGTTCTGAGAAATCGTTTATAGGGTTCTCACAGCACCAACGGACTCAAATCTGATTACCGTTAGCGTCGACTTCATCTATGTAAACACAAAAATATTACACAAGGCTAGGAAAGGTGAGTAGAATCTTTTGCCGAACATATCTGGATTGACAGCGCTGTTGCTGATGCGTTATCTCGATGAAGAATACACGAGTCATTCTTTCACATATCAGTTTTTTACGCGTACACGGAGGTCTGTAAAACCATCTTGTATTACTCCTTTTAAAAAACCAATTTTAGTCACTTAAATTATGTATACGCTTTCTCAGACCTCTGTGTGTTTTGTTTATTTAACGTCGGCCTATTTCCGCGACTATGGCCAATCACCGACGCCAGGGAGCAGTTTCACCTCACTATCCCGGAAATTTTGCCGAACCCCTGCCTTTCTGTAAGGAGGGTAGGGATATTTAACGTGCCCAACATCGCATAGACACGGGACCGACGGCTTTACGCCCCCTTTAAAGGGCGGAACGTGCAGACATTCAACTTGCTCAAATACAATTCCAGAACCTCGGTTGATGTTAATGTTACAGTTTGTACTGAAAAAGTGAAAGGAGTACCCTGGGATCGAACCCAGTACCCTTCGGTTCAGAGGAACACGTTCTTACCCCTGAACCACCGAGGTTCTTATTTCCTCAGACCTAAACTAATAAATACAATTGCTTAAAATTTATTTGTCTCGGTGGATTGTGGGGCGGGGTCGTATAAAAAAGTCTGGACGCGACAAGTGCGTTATGGTACTGAATTTTCATAAAAATGTTTTTAATAGCAAATATGTCTTTTTTTTTAATGAAAGCAGGCATCCTATTTGGTTACTAGTGTAACCTATATAGTGGAATGTACCATATCTCCTCAAAATGACTTTGTTGTTTGAAAAAGCACAAAAATTCTCCGAAAATATACTTAAAATGTTCCCGAAAAGAACCTGTCCGATTTTCTTGCTCAATGAACTTCTTTAAGCTATTATAAGCTTCTTTAAGCTATTATAAGCTTCTTTAAGCTATTTAAGATATAATAATTCACAAAAAGCTTTTTGACACAACTTGCAAAAAAATTGTTCCATGAAAATTTGCAAACAATTTTTTCATGAATATCCGAAAACTTTTTTTGTACAATAACTTATTAAACATTTATTACTACTTACCATAATTTCCCAAAAATTTTACAAACAATGATTTCTGCGCAAACAAAAAACTGTATACAGGACCTCGATTTTTTTTTCACAAATAATATAAACGAGAACCTCTCTGAATGCGTCTTTTCATGGGACTCTGCTATATATTGGTAAAGACGCCGTATCATAATTTAGATCTGTGCCAAAAATGTGAAACAATTGAAAAAATTCGAAAACGATTAACGTTATCAAATTTTTGTTTACAAGCATGCATTATAATTATATAACGGTCTACTTCCGAAGGGTGGAGTGGGTCGGTGTTTTTATCGGAAAAAGGGTTTCTCCCGAGCGCCACCACTTTACTTCAGAATTTGAAAGACGTTTGGAGGAAAGTTGAAGCCCGAAAGTGACGGACGCAGAGGTAGTGGACCACCCTGTGGGAGTATGTTGCTCAGGGAAACTCAAGTGGAGATATTCCGTTTCCAGGGGTCAGATTTTATATAGACTTGCCAGCACTGCTATGCTAATAACGGAAAATATATGCTTTAAGGGTGGCATTTAGCTATCACTTTAGTATCCGAAAAGGCAGCCTCCTTAAATTGTAATTATCTCAAGAAATAGTAGGTCTACGGGAACAATTTAAAAAGCTTCATAATCTAGACAAAGCACAAGTGGTGATGAATGTTCGCAAATTTAAACAAATGTTTTGTGTTATTAGTTATAATTAATCGAAATGCACTTAAATATTCCAATGATTTCCATAAGATTACATATACGAAAATGTTCCAAAAGAGATGACTTTGATTATTCATTACCTGCAGGAACATGTAAGGATATGATTTTAGTAAAATCTAAGTATGTAATCCTTCTAGTTTTTTTAATTACGTTTTTATTAAATATGCACACAATAAGTTTTCTACGGGTGCCCCAGGCAAATTCAGTGAAATTGTGACTATATTGTCACTGCTCTGAGGAATAAAAGCTTTGGCAATTGTATAATAGATGGCGAAAGGATCGAACCCAAATGACTGACTAATATTTAATACCTCCGACCTAAGCAGTGTTCTCAGTGCTATAAAAAAACTCACTAAAATTGAGTACTCGGATAACCATGAGCTTTTGACAACGTAAAATAAATAAGGTAGAAGGTAGTTAATAATGATGATAATAACGGTAAAATTAGCCATTGACATTAATTTTACAATCCACTATTGACGAACAAGGTTCAATCTTGTGCTTACACATTAACTTTAATTGCTCTAACAAAGAATATTATGATTTCCCCGTCCAATAACCCTACAAATTTTCTACAGAGAAAATCATGCTTATTAAAATTATCTAGAAAAAAACGGTTATGAATATATCCTCATAGCTAACATAATTGAATTAAATTGTTGGAATGGTTCATTCAAAATGTTACAAATATTATGGCAGGCGTAAATAGGTTGAGTAAAATATATGTACTAATTTTTAAAATATTTGTATGTTTTTAGCTTTTCGGTTTTTATAGAAATAATTATATATATATATATATATATATATATATATATATATATATATATATATATATATATATATATATATATATATATATATTACTATAACTCAGAAAAGTATTACATTTTTCAAGAAATTTTGCACGTTTCCTCTTATGTAATATTATATTTTCCACGTTCGTTAGCCAGCCCAAGCGCACCAAGTCTCTTTTCGGAAAACGTATCACTGAAAATAGTAAAGCTACTGACATAAAATTCGGTAGGCAAATTGCATTGACATAACTGTAATACTATGCACCAAATTATAAGTTTTTAGCTGAATGAAAATATGAGTCATGGACCTTTGGCCCAGGAGGCCAAAGAAGGATATAGGTACTCAAACTTTGTGTATGATAAATTTTTTTTCACACCAAAAAACTTATCATGGGCTAAGAGGCCGAAACAAGATTTACTCAACCAAAGATATTGCGTTTTCAAACAGTTTTTCGTATTTTTTTAAATAAAAGTATTTGAGCGTCAAAACTGCCTAACAAACTCATGCAAGCTGTAAATAAAATGAAGTGAATTGACAAATTTGGTTTCGATTTGTGAAGTATTTTTTTAGTTATGGGTTGGATACATATATATATATATATATATATATATATATATATATATATATATATATATATATATATATATATATATATATATATATATATAAACATCTCAACTGACCTTGGATTTGGGTTCTAGGGGTTCTAATTCGCGCTCATTTGAAGAAAATTTCCAAAAGTCTTACCATCGATACCTCTCTATTAGTGAATTTCCTAATGAAAATTAACTAATAACACAGTACTGCCTTTGATTAATCAGGGTTGCGCATAACCAACGCAACAAGGCCATAACTTTTAAACCGAGAAAGGCATCGGACTCAAAATACGTATGGTTGTATTATAGATTATTTGCGACTATTTGGTGGTATTATCGACATTTTTGAAGCACTCCCTTTTTGGAGGGCGACAACCCTTAAATTTATCAAATAGCAACATGAGTCATGCGACACATTTTTGGACAGCGTATTTTTTATGATATTAATTATTCTTACGTTACCTTTGGTAAAAACGAAAACAATCGGGTTTTTATGAAATTTATTTGGGAAAATGGTACCATCTTACTTTATTGGAGAAGATTCTCATGTCATAGTAAAAAAATTCGCCGATAGAGAGGTATTAGTAGGTAAAAGGAGCTTACGTTGAAAAATGAAAAAAAAAGTTTGTGAAAAACTTGTGTTTTATTCCTAACACGGGTATTTATTGATCGACCCTCGTACAAACATTAACATTTAAACTCACTCCGGATATGGGTTCCAATTATAGCAATTTTTTTCTTATAGCGAATTTTTTAAGAAAAAATTCGCTAATACTGTTATTAATGTTTGATGGGTAATATATTGTTATTTTTGTTACGAGTCTTGCTAAATATCCAGCCAATAAACAACTAGTAATAAGTGTGGTTTGCGGCCATTGTCAGACAGTGTCTTCGAACTGGAATAAATCGATGAGCGATTTGTCAACTTGTTCCCCTGCAATAAAAGGGAAATTCTTAATATACCATTATTTGAAGCTTTTAAGCGAAGGCGTGATTTTATTCGCTACATGTATTTTGAACAACAGGGTTTGTTGAACAATACCCATTCACTAGATATTAGCCTGAGTGTCATTGAAAATCACCAAACTATGATAGGGGTGGGTACATAAAGTAGTAAATGTAATGTGCATTTGAAAATATTTGTCAGTTCAAAGATTTTCATACAGATAATTTTCTTCTACTTCTACATTTTCATAACTGTTCTCATTGTTTGAATTACATCATTTAGGAAAAAAAATGTGCTATACAAATAACTGTACTGAATTTTGAAATATGAATCAACAGTTATCAATAAGAAACATATTCTTTTACACAATCCGAGTGACGTCCCAATTAATTTAGCTGATTTAATATATCATTTAAATAAGTACACTTGGAGAAACCCTAATCACCACAACACATCTTTTTGAAGACCTAACGGTGGTTTCGCTAACAACATTAGCTTCATCAGAGGATGAGTATTCTGAGAATTTAGAATATTCATCCTAGTGCCCAGTTCAGTGGCACATATAAACGACATACAAGTAATCCAAGATGAAAGTATCCCTGTCGAAGGCATATTTGTTTCAGAACGTTATTGAGAAATGACAGCTATTCTTAGAGACACGAGATCTACCAGATTTATTCGTTCTAGCTGATGCTCAAACTGTATAATTATAAACATCCGTAAAAACCAGACATTTCAACGGAAATTTATTGATGTTTTGGCAACTAATACCCAAATTAAGAGAATGTAAAATAAAGTCGTGTTTGAGTGAATTTTCGTAGAAAAAATTCACTAATGGAGAGATCCCGACTTTTGAATTTTGAAAAAATTATTGCAAATGAGCGCGAACTAGGACCCCTAGAACCCATATCCGGGGTCAGTTTCAATTTTTATATGTTTATATATATATATATATATATATATATATATATATATATATATATATATATATATATATATATATATATATATATATATATGTGTGTGTGTATCACACCGATAACTCAAAAAATAATGGGCCGATTTTGATAAAATTTGGCACATACCTTCCTTCTGTAAATGGCTTTGATAAGTTTGTTAGTCAGGAAAATCGGACGAGGTTTTCCGGGAAAATTTTGAGTTTTTATTCGAAAAATTTTTTTATTTCAAAGAATAATAGGCCGATTTTGATAAAGATTGACACGCCCCTTCCTTTTGTAAATGGCTTTGATAAGTTCGTTAATCAGAAAAATCGAACGAGGTTTTCCGAAAAAATTTTGAGTTTTCATTTGAAAAAAAAATTATCTTAAAAAATAAAAAATCTATGATAACCAAATTTGGTAGGTAGGTTTATGATATAAAAAGTAAACTATACACCAAAATTTAGATTTCTATGTTTCAAGAAAAAAAAGTTTTAATAAAATATTTTGTGCCAGATCATTTCTATGAAAATTCACTACCATAACGCACTTGCTGCGTCCAGGCTTTTATTTAGTAAATTAGTGTTTTTGGCAGGTGGTAGTGGACTTTTCCTTTACGTGATAGTACAGGATTTTTTCACGCCCGAGGAAGTATCATCCCTTACATCAAGGGGCCGGTGAAGTCCCAACGGACGTTTCCGGTTCTGGTGTATGAGTCGGTTTCGCTTATAAACAAAAATGATTATGGCTCCTCCTTGTACAAAAGATTCACGAGATAAAATACCGCTCCATTCGGATCTCTGGGAGAGCGGTATGCAGGGGGCGCCGGCATCGAGATTTAACATATCCTTCTCGAATATATGTGGCCTAAATTCTAACCTGAACTCCGTCCACCATTTCCTCCAGGCTAATAAGCCCCAACTCCTCTTCCTCACCGAAACCCAAATCAGTGCCAAAACCGCCACTAATTACCTTAATTTCCCCGGGGTATGAGCTCCTTACTTCCTTTAGATTGCATGGAGGCGTGTGTGCATACGTCCGTAGCAATCTACCCTGCATCAGACTCCCCAATTCAGAAGCTGGAAGAAAAGACATACTTTGGATGAAACTCTCTCTCAGGGCTGCAACTAAATTCATGCATTGTGCATTCACCCGTCACCTTCTGACAACAACTTTGTCCAGCTCTTCGACTACCTTTCTGAAAAAACCGACCATCTGATTTCTGAATATCCCTCCTCCGATGTCACTATTCTTGGTGACTTTAATGTCCATAATAAGGAATGGCTAGGATCTTCAAAAACCGATCCACAAGGGAGAGCAGCGGAGGCTTTTGCAGTCATCAATTCTTTAGCCAATATGGTTCATCAACCTACTTACTTTCCTCGCATCTCAACACACAGCTCAAATCCCTTGTATCTCCTTCTTACTACAAAACCTGAATGCTATAAGTCATCAGTCACCGTCCCCTTTGGTCGCTCAGACCACGGCGTGGTCACTGCTTTCTGCGCAATGCAACCCGAGGTCACACAGTCATCACACTCACGTATCGTTTGGCACTACAACTCCGCGAACTGGGACCAAATGCGGGATTACTTTTCCTCATTTACATGGGCGTCTGTCTGCTTCTCTCATCCTGACCCCTCTGACATCTCACAAAAGTCACCAAATTATCCAAGCTAGCCTGGAATTATTTATTCCGCGTACACAGAAAACATCTTCAGCCACTCAAAAGCCCTGGTTCTCTACCTCCTGTGACAAGGTCATACTTGAAGAGGTCAAAACTCACAAAACTCTTCTTTACAATCCCAGTCAAGAAAACCGTCAATCATTTAACGACGCAAGAAACCACTATGTCCGCATTCTTTGTGAGGCAAAAAAATCATTTAATAACCACATCAAATACAAAGTCCTCTCAAGCTTCAACGGCAGAAAACCCTTCTGGACTCTTGCTAAATCTATTGCGAATAATTTCTGCAAGAGCACGTTCCCACCTCTTGTTTCAGGGGATGAAATTGTTTCTACCGCCCTGAGCACGGCTGAACTTTTTGCCTCGTTCTTCGCCGGCAATTCTACTCTCAACCCACCTCCCAATGTTCAACCACCAACAGTCCCCAACTACAGGCCTATTTCTCTCCTTTCAGTCGTCTCTAAAGTGATGGAAAAGCATATAAACACCGAATTACTAAAATTTCTTGAAATACACAGTCTAATCCATGACTGGCAGTATGGATTCCGTTAGCGCAGATCAACTGCCGACCTCCCTTCCTTTGTCATCCATTGTTGAAACAAGTCTATGGAACTACACGGTGAATCCCAGACTGTCGCTCTAGACATATCCAAAGCATTCGACCAGGTCTGGCACGCAGCGCTGCTTAATAAACTTCCGGCCTATGGCCTACCACCAAAACTCTGTACCTCGAGAGCAAATTTCATCTCCAACAGGAGCATTTCTATTGTCATGGATGGTCCTTCCTCTAAAATGTATCCAATTAATGCAGGACCCCCTTAAGGTCCGCATTAGCCCCTAATTTGTTTCTTCTCCACATCAATGACCTTCTCTTTAGCACATCTAACCCAGTTCACAGTTACGCGGACGACAGCACCCTCCACTCAAATATACAATATTCTAAGCCTGTCTCTTTAGCCCAATTAGATGAAGATCGCAGACTCATGGAGGGTTCTGTCTCTGTGGATCTCCAAAAAATATTAGACTGGGGAAGTAGAAATCTTGTACAATTTAACTCCACCAAATCTCAGTCTTGCTTTCTATCTCATAAGAGATACACCAACCCTAGACCGATCGCAATGAACAACCTAATTATTCAAAGTAATGTGTCCGTTTCACTGGTTGGCATTTCTGTGGATCGAAATCTCAGATGGCACCAATATGTCACATCAATTGCAGAAGCGGCTGCTAAGAAATTAGGTTTCCTCTTCCGCGCTCGCCAATACTTTTCACAAGCTAATCTCTATGCCTTATATACTTCACAAATAAGTCCAAACCTCGAATACTGCTCCCACATCTAGGGTGCCGCTACCGCTTCTACACTCGCTATCCTGGACTCCATTCAGAACAGAGCTATACGTCTCATCGGTGACCCTACCCTCTCTCAAAGGCTGCAATCCCTTGCCCACCGACGTGCCGTTGGTGACCTCTCTCTCTCTTTTATAGATATCTGCACGGGCACTGCTCAGAGGAGCTTTCTTCCACAGTTCATCCACCTGCTGCACCCAACAGATCTACCAGGGGAACAGAGCGAATGCACCCTTTTACTGTCCAGGTTATCAGACATTGAACGTCTTGTTATGCACGCTCTTTTGTCCGGAGGACTTCCAAGTTGTCGGCACATGTTTTTCCTTCTCCTCCAAACCTCCAAACCTTCAAGTCCAGAATTAACCAGTTGCCTCTTTCCTCCTTGTCGACACCCACGGTACGATAGTATTTAGGCTGTAAGCCCTCGTGGTGTGTTGTTGAAATATACATTAAAAAAACCAAAATCATATTTTATTTTATTTTATCACGAAACTAGTTATGGTTTAGAGGGAACGTGAAAACATGACAGGTGTTTAGTAGTCTTGTAAATTGGTAAAATATAAAGGATAATTAATTAACTTTAGCATATAAGGAAATCCGTGCATGAAATTATTGTTGCTGCTGCTGTGAGTCTAAGACTCGTTATTGCACGAATATATCGTTCATCTACCACACATTTTTGTATGGAGTTAAAGGGGATCCAATTATATTACCTGTAGTTATTCCTTATTATTAACATGGGGTCAATTAATTAGTATTTTATTGCCAACCCTAAAAAAGACTCCCAATTCTACGTGATGCGTTTTAGGTTTAAGAAGCATCTGCGGGGAATGCTTAATGGTTATGATAAAACCAAGATTAGGACGTAAATCACAAATCAATTTTATTGATCACATAGCTACACCTTTCAGCTTAATAGTTTTTCTTTGTCAGTTTTTTATGTATTTATAGCTAATTACAATACAATTCAGACTATTTCCTGTTTGCCATAACTTGTTTTGCGTCCCAAATTAAGTTTTTTTCGTGCAAAGAATAGTTCCTGTAACGTTTTTCCTTATTTGACTTTACTACACGCACTAACTATACAATGATTTACTAAAATCGTGGAAGTTTGTAGTATACATTTTGGCACTTTAATCTTTTGCTTACTAAGCTCGTTCTATGACTGTTAACGAATGAAATAGTATTGTCCAAATTAATTTCTTATAGTATTAAATATAGCGCGAAATATAGGCCATGGTATTTCAATATATTACAATTTGCTAGGCTTCGCTATTCGGAAGGAACAAAGAAACTCCTCTAAAAAGTCGGCAATTTTTTAAACTAAATTAAGGTTTTTTCCTTTAACATTTCTTAAGTCAAATGTCACTGGCGTCGGTTAATTATGGTAGTAGAAGTAATGTGTTATATAAAAATAAGTAACTTATTAATGACATATTTGTTTTAACAATGTAATTTTATTTTAGCTCACTCACTTAGCAGTAGCCTGCTTTGCAAAAAATTGTAACTTTTAATTCAACTCTTTCTGGGTAGGAATTAGGCTACTTGAAGCTTACAAGATCCTTTATCAAAGGAATATATTATTGAGCAACATATGACATGATATGCAAGTTGGAATGCGAAGTGATATGCATTGCATGGCAACATCTCTTGAGAACCTTTGGTGAAGTTTATCGAAGTGTATGAGTAATTGTTACGGCATAACGCGTCCACACAACCACAAATAACAAGCAGTGGAGTGGGGAGTCGAGAAAGGAGAGTGGTAAGCAGGGTCGGAATAGCAGATTAATGTATTTAAAGTCCTTGTCCTCTATATTATCCTTGATATGTCTGTTACAGTTGAAAAATATTGAACGTTTGTCTCTCTGAACGTTTTCCTCAAATGCTAACACTTTTTAATTGTACATTTCTAACTATATATATATATATATATATATATATATATATATATATATATATATATATATATATATATATATATATATATATATATATATATATATATATATATATATATATATATATATATATATATATATATATATATATATATATATGTATATATATATAAGAGTAAGTCGATTTGTGTTTCGCTCCAACAGATTATAGTTAATAAAAGTGAGTTAAATCCCGATAAAATTGAAATGTCATAGCTGACAATATTGTCGGCCAGTTATCTATGTGCACAAGTGTTTACACGCCTTAAAGAGATTTAGTTGCCAACAAATCTTTGAAACAAAACTTCAAGCTGCAATACTACTAGAGAATTTATAGTTCAACCATACTAATACAATGGGTCTCACCAGAGCACAGGAAGAAGAACTAGGTAATATTGTTTCAATAGAAGTAACCAGGTGCTTACAAGAAGCAAATGTATTGGAAAAACTTGTTAAGAAAATGGCGACAATTATGTTCGATAGCCTAGAATCCAAGTTAGAGGAGATAATTAATAAAAAGCCTGGACGCAGCAAGTGCGTTATGGTAGTGAATTTTCATAGAAATGATCTGGCGCAAAATATTTTATTATAATTTTTTTTTCTTGTAACATAGAAATCTAAATTTTGGTGTATAGTTTACTTTTTATATCGCAAACCTACCTACCAAATTTAGTTATCATAGCTTTTTGATTTTTTGAAATAAAATTTTTTTCGAATGAAAACTCAAAATTTTCCCGGAAAACGTCGTCCGATTTTCCTGATTAACGAACTTATCCAATCCATTTACATAATAAAGGTACATGCCAAGTTTTATCAAAATCGCCCTATTATTTTTTGAGATAAAATTTTTTTTCGAATGAAAACTCAAAATTTTCTCGGAAAACCTTGTCCGAGTTTCCTGACTAACAAACTTATCCAAGCCATTTACAAAACGAAGGTACATGCCAAATTTTATCAAAATCGGCCCATTATTTTTTGAGTTATCGGTGTGATACACACACATACACACACACACAGATATATATATATATATATATATATATATATATATATATATATATATATATATATATATATATATATATATATATATATATATATAAAAACACATAAAAATTGAAACTGACCCCGGATATGGGTTCTAGGAGTCCTAGTTCGCGCTCATTTGCAAAAACTTTTTCAAAATTCAAAAGTCGGGATCTCCCCATTAATGAATTTTTTTCTACGAAAATTCACTAAAAAGCAGAACTGAAAGTCAGGTTACAATTTTAAAACAAGAAAATGAAGAACTGAAGACAAAGTTGATGATCTACAGCAAAGGCTACTATGTGTTAATACAGTCAGAATACAAGGTATGGAAGAACTTGATAGCGAAGATACAAAAGATAAAATGAAGACGTTTTTTAAAGAAAAATTAAATCTACAAATTGAAGAGGATGATTTCACCAAGTGTTACAGGATAGTAAAACACAGAGTAGGCAATAAACCAAGGTAGATTTTGTAAAGTTTGCCAATGAAAATAAGTTTAACCATCTGATGATAAACAAAGGCTTACTTAGGAATACAAAAGTATATATTACAGACGCTTAACAAAGAGAAGGTTGGGACTCTTCCAGGAAGCTAAAGAAAAAATTGGAAAAAAAATATGGATATGGAAGCGAAACATATACACAAAGATAGATGGCAAAAAAACTAGGATTTTTTTGCCATCTTTTGGGTTTGCAGAATATATGTCAGTGATGTTGGAACGTTAGCACACAAAAAAGGTGATTTTTTAGAACGCAAGTAAGTTAGAGATATTGTATACATTTCTTTCGTTTTTGAGTGGTACTAATTTTAAGAAAATTATTGTGATATATTGTATAGGTTTATTTGTTGGGTAGATCAATAATTGTAAATAAATATCAAAATATATATTACCATTATAGGTGGGTTGAAATTATTGGAATAATTATCAGTGGCTTTGATATATTATCTGGGAATAAAAAGAGGATAACATTTTGAAATATACTAATAAGGAAAATAATACTCATTTATTTTGTTCTAAGTAACTGAAAGGCGGATATATTATAATATAGAGGTAATTTGTTTTGGTTTGTTAATAAGCTTTGGGTCTCTCAAAACCATTGACTAAAAGTAATATTCAGGATTGTTTTATTCAATTTTTATAATATTTTGGTTAATTATTATAACAGATTATTTTTGTTAATTTTGACTGTGAGCATATCTGATCGTCTGTTGCTGGCTACGAATATTGGTATATTTTCCGGGTTTCTTATTGTCTTTTGTCTTTTGAAGCACCTATACTGCATATATAAGTAAATAAATAAGATATGAATGAGGTTGATAAATTTTTGGATGTTTTAAATACATGCGAATTTAATGAACAAACAAGATATGTAACTTTCGAAAGTTTTGGTAATGAAACTACTACTGCTAATGGATTGGGTTTTTCAGTTATGCACATGAACGTGAGGAGTATAAGAAAATATTTTGGTGAGTTTTTAGTTTTACTAAAGGGATGTCAAAAAATAAATTTGACTGCATAATTTTGAGTGAGACCTGGTCAGTACCTGATATGAACAATTTTAAGATTGAGGGTTTTGATGTGGTTTATAGTGAGGGTAAATGCAATAAAACTGATGGCGTTATTATGTACGTAAAAAGCTTGGTGAAGTTACATCTGTTAGCTCAGTTGTAAAATTTCATCAAAACTCTATTAGCATTATTGGTATGTATAGGTCACCATCATCAAGCGCAGATATTTTTCTAGATAATTTGAGTGCATTTTTGGACAAGAAAAGAAATTTTGACATTGGCGTAATAGCTGGAGATATTAATATTGACATATTAAACTTGAAAACCCCTACTGATATCAAGTACGTAAATATTTTTGAGAAGTATGGATATGTGTCACAAATAAATTTGCGTACTAGAGTAACCAAGGATTCTGAGCCATGTATAGATAATATGTTTGTTAGGTTGGGCAAGAATATTGCAAAGCAATACAGGAGGTCGGAAATATCAATCAGGCCTTCTGTCCTGCAGACTAGTGTCACGGATCACTACAGCTGCTTTGTGGATTTTATGGTCCAAAATAATGCAGATGGTAGCCTGAAGTTTGATGAAGTTCACACAAAAGTTAAAACAAAAAAAAAGTTGTGGACCGGGAAAAATTTATTCAACACTTAGAATCAGAAGATTGGAGTGTTTTACGGGACATGGATGATGTACAGGTAATGACTGATCACCTAACGGATATATTTACTAGCGCTATTAACGCAGCGACAAATATTACCACCATAGTTAGAAGAAATAAGCAACCTTGGATAACACACGGGTTAATCACCTCGCTTAGAGTGAGAGACAAATTGAGATTAAAGTGACTTAAAGATAAAAATAACCAGGTTTTAGAAACCCAGTATAAAATATATAAGAATAAGTTAACAAACCTGATTAGGGAGACAAGGAACAACTACTATAGAAACCGAATCATATTGTCAGAAAAAAAATAAAAGCAAGGTTTGGAATACGATTAATGAAATAACAAACAGACGAAAGAAAGCGGTACAGGGAATTACATCAGTAAAATTAGCGAATGGTTCGACCACTAAAAGCGGTTCACAAATTGCTGACGCCTTTAACGAATTTTTTGTCGGTTTCGGGCAAGGACAAGACAGGGCAGGAAACAAGAATTTTAGTGGGAAAAGCTATAAGAGAGACAAAGTTTCTTCAAGCACACTTTATTTAAACCCGGTTACAAACAATGAAGTCATAGAAGTTATTAACTCCATACAAAATAATTCTACACCTGGAGAGGATAGCATAACATCTTACTACGTTAAAATAGCACACCAGTTTGTGGTAGGGGCTTTGGTAATTATAATAAACAAAATATCTGAGACAGAAAAAATCCCACTGCAATTTAAAAAAGGTGTTGTTATTCCAATACATAGACCAGGTGACCAACTGCTAATATAAAACTATAGACCCATTAGTCTCATAAATACGTTCGCAAAGATTTTTGAAAAGTGACTAAAAAAAGAGTGATTAGCTTTCTTGACAAATATAGTATTCTCTCCCAGAAACAGTGTGGTTTTAGAACAGGTTTATCCACAGAAAATGCTCTTCATAAACTGAAGACAACTATTGTGGGCAATTTTGAAAACAATAGGAAAGTCATCGGAGTCTTTCTTGATCTTCAGAAAACTTTTGATACAGCCTCTCATGAAACCCTTTTGATTAAGTTAGAAAACATTGGTTTTAGAGGAGTTGCGTTGAGTTTGTCTCGTTGAGTTTGTCTGAAAACTATTTGAAAAACAGGCAACAAGTAGTGATATTAGATAGCAGCACAAACGAACCATTGACAATAAAAAGAGGAGTCCCACAAGGAACAATTTTGGGCCCAGTTTTGTTTTTGATATACATCAATGATGCTCTGACAGCTTTTGACAACGATAAAGTATCCTTCATTTGATACGCAGACGATACAGTTCTACTCTGTGATGGGATTAACTGGCCCGAGAAAATCCAAAGTGCGGCGTTATTGATTGGGGTGCTCAACCGTAAGCTGAACCATGACAGTTTGTATCTTAACGTCAAGAAAACAAAGCATATTGCGTTCTCGCCAACGTCCGCTGGACTTGAAACAATACCAGATATAGTTATCCCTGGACATACTGAACCCATCAAGAGTGTAGATAGTACCTTGATATTATGGTAGATAAGAATTTAAAATGGCAAACGCACATAGAATATCTGAATAATAGGCTACGTAAACTTATCTATGTTTTTTATGTTCTGCGAGAGATAATGTATCTAAATACTTTGCTTAACGTTTATCATAGTCTGGTAGCGTCCATATTACGATACGCAATATCCTCTTGGGGATCAGCTTATAAATCGACATTAAAACCGCTGTGCATAACACAGAATTTCATATTAAGAACTATACTAAGCAAAACAGTTGATTAGTCCACAAAATTTTTATACAACTCAAATACGGGTGTTATCAATATTAAGGGGTTGTATATTCTTGCGCTCGTACAGTATATCCACGAGGAGGCCTTATTACAAGAGCAAACACAGCATCAATATCTAACACGGCATGTAACAAATAGAAATCTACTATCATCAAGATGTAAAAAAAATATTTCACGAAAAACTATTGACTTTCTTGGACCAAGATTATATATAATCTTGTACCAGCCAAACTTAAGATTATAGAAAAGAATTATAAATTTCGTACAAAAATAAAGGAATACATATTGCAAAATTACGAAAGATTAGAAATATTAATACAGAATTTTTGAAAAATACTATGGTACATAAAGACAGCTTATAATTGTTGTTACGAATGAATAGCAATGGAGGAGTGCTGTATACGTGGGTGTGCAAGTGTGGGCGTAGAGTTAGCGTGTGAGTATGTCGGGTATGTGTGAGTGTATGCTTGTGACTTATGGGATGGTGTGCAAAGGCAGGAGCTAGTGAGTGTATGTGGGTAAGTATAAATGTGTATAAGCGACTTAGGGGATGGCGTGCGAAGGCAGAAGCTAGTGAGTGTCTGTGGGTAAGTATAAATGTGTGTATAAGCGAGAGTAGTTGCTTTTGACTGTGTATTGATTGGAGACAGGGTTGTCTTCTACTTGTGCTTGGTGTAGATTGGGTGGAAGACAGGACGGGTTCGAACAGAGAGACGTTAGAGGGATAGAATGCTTTGAGCGATTGTTGTTGACGGATATACCTCATTTTTTTACATTGGAATAGAGGTTAGAGTGTGTGTGTGTGCAGTGGATGGTGGGTGCTTGAGAATTTAAATAGTGAAGGACGGTCAGATGGCTAATGTAAAATTTTTGTAGTGTATGCTTTAATAGGATAACTAATTATAAGGCGAAGCACGCACAAGTATGAGTATACTTATGTGCTTTAACATTTTTGTTGTAAAGTTTAAGTATAGATTTGTATTGATTGTTGTTGGCAAAATAAATTAAAATAAATAAATTATATATATATATATATATATATATATATATATATATATATATATATATATATATATATATATATATATATATATATATATCAAGCAGTTCCAGAAAGCCACCAGGAAAGGTGGATACCCCCATTGGAAGAAATCCGAACGTCCAGAAGAAGAGAGTTACCTGATGGTTGTTTTCTTGTATGCGTGTATATGTGTTTTGTTTACATTTTTCTCTGCTTAGATATGTGAGTAAGGCAATTTGATTGATTGTTTATTATGTGAACGCGTGTTCTCGCTGATAATATGTAAACTTTTATTTTATTTGCTGGGAATACACTTGTTTTGGAGTTGTTGTCGCATAATGTGTCGCTAAGTTGTGTTATGCTGTGTTGATTTTATAGAGATTCAGATTTTTAAACATTTTATATGCGAGTCTGCTTTGTTCTGTTTCATTTATGTTAATCTCCGTATTGCTCCAGTCGATCTTTTTGTGCTATAATTATACATATTTTATATAAGTGTGGGTACATGTGTATATGTATATGTGTGTATTTTTTAGTCTCTTATATTTGCACTTTTGCGAGAGGAAAATGTAGATGTAAGCTATTTGTTGACTTGTTACTTGGGGTCAGATCTTGGACTTTGCATGCATTTTAATTGGTTAGGGTTGGTTTTGTTCTGTTTGTTTTGTTTCTTTCTCGAAAAATAGTAGGTTACTGTGAGCTTTTTCAGTGTTTGTTTGTTTCTCCAATATTTGACATATTGTATTTGTTGCGGTTTGTTGCCAGTTTTTACTTTAAAATGAGTGCCTATATCCGATACTATCAGGTCGAGGAAGTTGATACTATTGTGACGGATAGAATAGTTGACACGAGAGCGCAGCTGAGTCATAGTCATAATGTAGGTTTTAAGATTTTTCACAATAATATTAGAGGGCTGCAGAAAAATTTCGATGATTTGCAAGTATTGCTCCGTGGCTTGGACTGTGCGTTTGATTGCATTTTCCTCTCGGAAACTAGAAGGCTATATAACCTTGATATTTTCGGGATAAATGGCTATGATCTTCTGTGTAACGCAGGGAACATAAATATATGTGATGGGCTAATTATCTATATAAGACGGGGACTACACTATAGATACAGGGTGAATTTAGGCAGTGTTAAAGCAGTAGAACTTATTATAAATCATAAACATAAAGTAGTAGATATATTGGCCCTGTATAGACCACCGTCAACGTGTCCTTCTGTATTTATGTAGGAAATCATGGAGAGGTGAGGTCGATATCATGTTGGGTGATATTAATGTAAATATTCTCAGCAATGATGATTGTTGCCAAGAATACATCAACGTGCTACAGGAATTTGGATTTTCTTCCTTGATAAATAAACTAACTTTTGCACAGGGTGTGAGCCAGGCGTGTCTGGACCATATATTCATAAAAACAAAGGAACCCCTCTAATGTGTTCCGCCCATAGTATTTCGGACAACACTCATCGATCATTATTCGGTTCTCCTTGGATGGGACTTTCAGACTGCTAAGGAACATGATGGCCAGGTAAAGTCGTTTAAGTCGTTTGTTGACTATGAGAAGTTAAAAGATGAATTAAAACGTGAGAGTTGGCTTGACCTTTACTGTAGTCAGGATCCAAATTATGCTACAGAGTCTTTTGTTAACAAATTGAGACAGAGAATTGAAAATTGCAGCCGAAAAAAAGAAATTAAGAGAGTAAACGTAAAAAGAAATCCTTGGATAACACAAGGTTTAATACAGTCCGTAAAGACAAAAAACAAGATGTATAAAGCTCTTCAGAAAAGACCTTTCGACCTCGCTCTGCAAACAGCATTTAGAACATATAGAAATGTTCTCGGTGATCTGCTAAAGAAAGCCAAATGTGATTTCTATTAGCACAAAGTCAATAAAAACAAAAATTGTTCTAAACAGATGTGGAAGTGTATAAATAATATCGAATCGAAGAACAAAGTCACCGAGATAAGGGAAATTAATGGAAGAATCATCAAAGAAAGATACATTATCTCTGAAACATTTAACAGTTATTTTGCAGAAGTGGGTCTAAAGCTGGCGCAACGAATTAATAGATCAGAAAAAAAATCAACACATGAAGCTATCAAAAACAGCATATACTTAAATAAACCTGAGAAGGAGGAGCTTGAAGAAATAATAGGTCGACTAAAACTTAATAAATCTCCCGGAAATGATCGTATTTGTGCATATACCACCAAAAATTGTTCTAAATATCTGGTGGAGCCGATGACAGATATATATATATATATATATATATATATATATATATATATATATATATATATATATATATATATATATATATATAGCTGGTTTGGTTTTGGAGGCTGGTGTTTTTCCCAAAATTCTAAAAACAGTGGTGATTAAACCAGTTTTCAAATCTGGAGATAGGTTGGATATTTCCAGCTATAGATCAATTTAGCTAATCTAAAATATATCTAAGATCATTGAAAAAATTATAAAAAAAGATTATATAGTTTTGTCCATAAGTACAAATTAATATCACAATATCACAATGTCAGTTTGGATTTCAAGAGGGTCGCTCTACGCAAGATGCAATTGCAGATTTAGCAGGTAAAATTTACAGAGCCATGGATGAAGCAGAACCATAGATATGCATCTACATTGATATAGACAAGGCGTTCGATACGGTCAGTCATCCAGATCTGTTGGAGACCTTGGAAAGCGTTGGAATAAGAGGCACTGCTCTTAGATTGTTTGACAGTTACCTATCTGATAGAGAACAGTGTCTGGTCATAGATGGTAAGATGGGTGGGATGAGAACTGTACGTTTCGGATTGCCGCAGGGGGCACTTTTGGGGCCGTTATTGTTTGTTATATACATAAATTCTTTATTCAAACTACCAATATCAGGCGAACTTACCAGTTTCGCTGATGATACCGTCATCTTTAGAGGGGTAGTAGTTGGACAACTTTCAGAGATACAATACAACGTGAACTTCCCATTTTGCTGGATTATTTCAGTAAAAAGCTTTTGACAATAAACATGGATCAGACAAAATTTTTACCGTGTGCTAGTTACAGATTTCAGCTACCTGACCTTACAGATATAACGTTTAGATATAATGGCTGTAACATGACGCTGTCCTCCAGTTCAACGATTAAATACCTTGGGGTGATCATGGACAGCCACACGAAATGGGATGTCCAGGTTAACGAATCGGTCGGTAAGTTGAGGTGTTTAACTGACAAATTTAAATACTTAAGAAAGTTTCTTGACTCGGATCATTTGAGGAGTGTATACTCTGCATTGGTTTACACTCATATTGACTATGGGATTATTGCTTGGGGTGGTGTGGCGGACTGTTTCTATAAGGGGTTGGAAGTGATCCAGAAGTGGATATTCAAAATTGTCTACAACAGGTGTTTTGTGTACCCTAATGATGCGCTCTTTAGGGAGTCAGGAATTATATATCCTAGTCAGATTTACATCCAAGCGCTTCTGATTCATACTCGAAAAAATGTTAACGCTTCCATCCGCATAGACCATGCCTATGGAACGAGGCATAAAGTAAGTTGCCTGAATGTTCCCACTATGCAGAAGACTATTGGACAGCGATCTTATACTTACTCTGCTCCAAAGATATATAATGTTCTGCAAGAAGCTTTAAAAAAGTTGAACTCTCTTTCTCTTTTCAAGTGTAGAATTAAGTTGTGGATTATTCAAATGACCAGACAAGAGGCACACCGATTGATAGATACTGGACTTTATTTCAACTCTTGCACATTGCCTAGTTGTGGTACAGAAAAAAGTAGCGCTTGTCAAAAATAAAACTTTGCATATTTGCCTGCGTCTCACATACTGTAAAACGGCAAATGAAAATTGTGGTAAATCGGCAAGATGTCGTATTTTGTCCACTCACACTTTATGGCTGGTTATGGTATGCCAGCTTGCAGTAAGTGCTCCTTAGAAGCATTACGTGTGTTACACGTTCTGTCGCCCCCAACTAGTTTTGGTGGACTATTTGAGTAAAAACGTGTACTTACCATCATATTCTCCCCTATGGTTCCGGGGACAAAATAAAAATAATAGTACCAATGTATATCCGGTCCGTCATAAGAGGCGATTAACTGGAGAAAACGCTATAGGATGTCGATTCCAGACGATATCAAAGAGAGGCACTATAAACAGGTGGAAAACCCAGAGACATCGAAACTTCTACCTTGAGGTCTGAAACGGGCAAGCGACTTTACTCAGATGGAAGTAAACTTCAACAGAGGGAGGATCCTCCCAAACCAACATTCGGTGCGGCGGCTGGATTAGTGCGAGTGGGTATTATCCACGTCGAGCATTCCACCTCAATAATGAACAACTTGGACAGGTGCAACGATCCAGCGATGCTGAAAGCTGTATTCCAGGCGCAGCCTTGAAGGTTTCGTTCCAACACTGAGCACAACGGCCTGGTTGGATCGATAACACTTATATCCGTCGGCAGCAGCGAGTGTTTGGAGAGCTTCAGCCATTGGGAGGGGCTCGTTTCAAGCTTGTGGAAAGACAAACCTCCAAAAACCACATGTCTGTGTGGTATGTGGCACGCATACTCAGAAAATCTCCTGATCTCTTAGGGATCTATGCTCCACCTGGAAGAAGGGGGTCCACCCGGACATTTTCGGTTGACGGAATTCCAATGGCCACGTTGAAGTGAATCAGCTTCAGACCATATCTTGGCTGTTGACAAGTGCCATTCCCGCCAAAAGTCAAGATATATGTGGGTGCATAGAAATTCCAAGTCATACTAATCAAGCCACATGGGCTGGAGCTAGCTGTTGTGCGAGCGAAGGGGACATATATCCCCCGGCTAATCCTACTGGGAGTGGCACCTTTGTGAGATGTACCTACCTGCAGGACGTTCCTTTCTAGAGGGGCAGGTGGAACACACGCTGCCCCCAAAACCACGATATCTGGACCAATTCACCTTAAAACATTGTCGACTTCTGTAAAAAGATAGATTTGATAACTAACATTTTATACAATTTAGCGTGATCTACATTAAAACTAAGACTAATTTTTGCCTGTTTAACATATGCGCACCAAAATAAAACTTACTTTCAGTTAACAAATAACTCACCTCTCATAATACAAGAGGAAAAAGGTGACCTTAGCAAACCACAGACTTTCCAAGAAACAATTAGGTACAAAGTACGTAGGCTTTGAGCTATACAACAGACTACCAAGAGAGTTTAGAGAAAAGCATTCACTTTAATTTGGCAAAGAATTCAAGAAACTGTTGCATTGAAAATCAGTCACTGGTATCATCATTATTCTATACGATGTAATACCAAAAAATATGCTAATAATACGCGAATTTTGACAAACACAAGTGATGATCTTCAGGAGTAATGAAGCAAATGGATACAGTAATGATTATATTATTTAGGTGTGAAGATAAATACCATGAAAAGAAATATCTTTTTGTGCGTAAAAACTAATAGGCTATCTACTGGTGTATACGATAATGGAGTCAGGGTGAGAACGGTTTATACGACGGCGTGACATATGTGTAAATCAAAACTAGGATTATTTAATTGAAGTTATGAGAGACATATTGATACTTAGCTAGACAAAGTAATAAATAAAGAAGTATTGAAAAAGACTTAAAATAGGAAAAATCGTATACAGACGATCAAGCAGTGGAAGGTACATTTCCTTGACCATATCGTACTCTCCTTGGGAAAATATAAGTGCTGCATCTCATCATGCAGAACGATTCAAAGTAAATGAGGGACAGAGATACGAAGAACAAATTCGCTCAAACTTTAAATAGTAGTTTGAAAAAGTAACAGTAGAGCTAATCTATGCAGCTTAAAAATATACATCATTGCCAATGATCGCAAACCGGTCATCACACCATTAGCTAAGGATAATAATAATAATATTTTATTGCCATCAAAGTTACATAGCATGTCAAATTAAAATAGATATAACAGTATTAAATAGTTGGCACATTAACACCATATAATAAAAAATGTTATTAATCCGTCATCAAATAGACAAATATATCTATATTACAAAAATCGTAACTAAGCAAACCAAACATAAAACAAAGCACAGCACACAGAACATACACCAATTAAGACACAAAACATGCATAAATAATAGCTTACAATGAAATAAAACGTACTTTATGAAAACAGAACCTAAAAAGTCCAACACAGAGTAAAACGCATTATCGAGCAAATAGTTGTTCACTGCCGCTATACATTTCCCTCCTGAAAACTCTCTTGTTTCTTTGAGAACAGTATTGTAACACTTAATTCAGTGGTAGTTGATTCCCATTTGGACTCTGGTCAATCTGTGATGTTAGATAGACACGTATTTTATTCTTCTTGTCCCATACGAGTGGCAGTTTGAGTTAAAAAAAAAATACAGTGGTTGTCATAGGCAAACTTTAAACATGCAAGTATGAAGACGACACATTATCCTTAATACTTCTTTTTGTTTCAAGGGAGTAATCCTACAAAAGTATACCGTACGTTGCCACAGAATGGAAACTGGAGAAATATGTTAGTCTGCAAACCTGCGAAGTAGAAACGGCCTTCATTCTTTCCACTGCAAATGAGACTTCTTGTTAGAGTGCTGACATGACCTTGCCAGGTGGGATTGCTATCCAGAGTTATTTCCAGCAACTTTCCGCTCTGTCATTCATATCGATTCTTAGCTTTTGGGGTTTGCTTATACTGATATTAAGTCCATTAGCCTGCAACCATTCAGTTGCGTTTTAATAGAGTTCTCAGTAATTTTATCCAGATCATTTTCTATATTCGACACATTTAGAAAACTGATGTTATTAAATTTTTTCAAACATTATATTTTTTTGGTAGGTCATTAATGTATATTTTTAATAGGAATGGCCCCAACATTGATCTTTGCAGACGCCGATATTTACATGTATTGGTTCCAGTTTGTTTAGTAGAAGGCTGTGATTAACTGTGTCAAAAGCTTTACTAAGATCACGACATGTTGTTTCTACTTAGTGACGATCATCGAGAGATCCAACCCCCCCCCCCCAGTATTTCTGTAACGGCACTTATTGTAAATTTTCCTTCAGTTTATCCATCCCGGGATCGATCCAAGCATAGTCTATTATTCAAACCCCCCCACTACCAGTTTTTGGTGTGTTATCTTTTTAAGGATCTTTGCCACTACTGGGATAATGAAGAGCCTTTGATAATTTTCACAATCTGATTCATTGTTTTTTTATACAAAGGTACACCCCTGGCACACTTGAGTTTTTCTGGAAATACACCATCCTATAATCATAGCCAATACTTTGGCAATAAAAGAAATTATATCATTTAGGAGTTTAACAGTTAAACCATACACATCAACAAAATTTATGCCCTTTAAGCCTATAATAATAAGAAAGGTACATCCTTGCACACAAATATTAGCAGCTACCTAATGGCTGATGATCTGTAAACTAAAGAGAAGATAATTTTTTGTTAAATTACCTTCCTTGTAATTTACTTTGCCCAGGATGATAAACATTCTTTTACCTAGCTGTCTTAATACATCAGCATGTTGAACGTCAGTTTGCTGTGCAGAGGTTTTGTGTTCGCATCTCACCACCGCACGTACTATAAAACAATAATTAATGAATAATTAATTCAGTACATATTAAAAACTAACAACCTCTTAGGTAGTGGCATTCTGAGCAAGGTGATGCCTGCACGGTTCACTGTTCGGAGAGGGCCTCAAGCCGCCGGTTCCATGTACAATGTTGAGCACGTAAAAGTTCACAACAAAAACGGGTTTATCAAAATTTCTAAATTAGTGTAGTAAGATTGCTGTCCAACGACATTAATTCCCCATAATCTCAGACCTAGGTCGACGTTTAAAAACAAAACACATCCATACCCAATTTTCACCTAGCACTTCGCCAAGCCTCATAATATTAACTTTTCTATAAAGCTAATGCAGTTCATAACATTTTAAATTTATAAAGTTAAGTTGAAGAAATCGCTTAATCAAGTTCAAAGAGCAGCTTCGCTATTCCATATTACTTGCCTCATTCTACAACCTCTGAAATTTTCTGACAAAATCGTTAAGGAGTAAATAAATCGAGTTGATCTAGAGTAACGTTTTAACCAAACCCAAACGGGCATTATTTCATTACCTATGTAGACAATGTAAGAGGCATGATATTCTCTCTAACAATTCCAGTCCGAAACGTATCCTGTCTGAGGTAATACGTACCACATACTATGAATACTTTTATTGAAATACGGTAAAATATATTTCCCTAACTGAAACGTCCTGTGCCGTAAACATGTTATGATGTCTGATAATATGATCCTACATTAAAGAGTGGTCTATACTAACAGGCATTAAAAATATTAACAACAGCACGTTCTGATTCAGGCAGATGCACGGTTTATTCGTGTTGTCGAGCACATTTGGCATATGGACCAACTATCTGAGTGCTATACTATTTAAGTGTGGCTAAAATGGTTACGTTTGTTTACTTTTCCAATTGTCGTGTGAGTTACGATATTCTTTCTGACAATCGCAAACTGAAACGTGACATGTCTAAAGCAATAGTAGCGCATAATATGGATACTCCTATACCTGAAAATAATATTTTCCGTAACCAATGTGTTCTCTGTCGTAAACGCATGCTATCAGATAACATGATTCTACCTTACTGGACAATTGCAATTAGAAAATTAATTTTTGATCAGAATTAGCAATTTACAATAATGCTATTTTCCTGTTTCAACAATAAATACAAAAAAGGTAAATATTTTTTTGGCTCTCAATCGCTCTAGACCAAAATAAAATAGCCAAATTCTTGGATTAAAATCTTAAAACAATCTTAATCCGTCCGTGCGTGCGTGCGTGCGTGCGCGCGGGTGTGTGTGTGTGTGTTTGTGTTTGTGTGTGTGTTATTATTATAATTAATGTTATTATCGACTTTAGCCTGAAGGGCTTTCACACTCCCTCAATGAGGAAAATTCACTCATCTCAGGTATCTCAGTAACCAAAGAGACTGAGCCCAGATGGAGGCCTTTTCACGTTATCGGGACCTGAACGACAACGCGACACATCTTCATTCCACAGAAATCTCCTCACGGTGTGGGCAGTTGCATGTATTACCGCTTGTGCATAACATAAACGCGCTCTCCAAGACCTAGTCTCTTAATGTTCTCTCGATGATTCTTAAGAACCACAGCAATTGACGACATGAATCGCTCGGACACTATCTGCCCTTCACTGTCTCTGTACTTGCATATCGAGGTCTCTGTACTTAATTTTTTTTTGTTGGATGCAGGAGGGGGAAATGCTCATGCAGACCCCATTCACGGCCCCGTAGGTTCCGTGGGATATCGAGGTACTGTGAGACTGTACTCACTAAAGCCCCCACCCTGGGAGTACCGGAGCTTAGTCCATACCACCGTCGGAAAGAATTACACACAATGGCTTTTTAGGGTATGAATGTTTCCATTCTGTTTTTGCCGCGGGGGCGTTAGCGGGTAACTATAAGCTTTGGACGCTTATGCTTGTGTGGAAGTTGCTCGTCGTAGTCGGTGGCACTACGGAGAAGAGCATTTAGGTGAGAAGCGGCTCTTGCGAACTGGGTTGTGGATAGTTGAGTTATAAACTCAAGTATCGAAGGCATTTCCAGATCAGAGTGAATCTGACTGTTTCGGACAAACCATGGCGTTCCGGTTACCATTCTCAGAATTTTGTTCTGGATGATTTGAAGGGTCTTGATGTGTGTTGCGGCCGCGGTGGCCCATGCAGGTGATGCATAGGTCAAGGCTGGCCGGATAATGACTTTGTACATGAGCAACTTATTGTTCATGGACATTTTGGAATTTCTATTTAGAAGTGGGAACAGCTTCGAGATGAATATCGAGGCTTTCTTTCGAGCGTGATCGACATTCGGGCGCCATGTTAAGTGTTTGTCGAGGAAAACCCCGAAGTATTTGGCGGAATCTTGCCAGGGGATTAGACGGTTGTCTAATGAAACGTGTTCGCGAGGTGTGTGTCTCCTCTTGGAAAATAGAACAGCTGAACATTTATCGGGGTTTATGGCTAGAAGGGATTTCCTATACCATGATTGCAGCTCGACTACGGCGGTCTGAAGTCGTTCGGTTATTATCCTCGACTGAGTGGAGCTGCTGAGGATGGTAGTGTCGTCTGCGTACAGTGCGTATGTCACGTTTAGGGGGGCTGTCGGAATGTCTGCGACAAATATATTGTACAGCAGAGGGGAGATAGCAGATCTGGCTCCAAGGTGTTTGACCTGGTACTTCCTCTGTTGCAGGTATGACCTAATTAGCAAAATCAGAGGGAGAGGATAATTAAATGATAGAAGTTTGTTTAGGAGGCCCGCATGCCAAACCCTGTCGAAACTTGAGCAATGTCAAGAAATATTGCACCAGTTGACTTGTTTATGTTAAATCCTTTGGTGATGTTTTCCACCACACGAAGGAATTGGTCAGTGGTGGAGTGCTGGTGTCTGAAGCCGAATTGCTCATCCGGGAGGATATAATTTTCTGAAGTGAAAGAAGTTAACCTTTTCTGAATCAGTTTTTCGGCGATTTTGCCAATGACTGGTAGCAGGCTAATGGGCCTGTAGTTCTGAGGGAACAGCGGATCTTTGCTGGGTTTCAGGATGTTGATAATGTCGGCAAGTTTCCACATGGAAGAAAAATGTTGAAATCGCAGCATGGCATTCATAATCGTGACTAGGAACATCACGGCTTTGCGGGGGAGGTTTTTCAGGGCTACGTTGGAGATTCCATCGTATCCCGGAGCTTACCTATTTTTAATGCTTTGATTATTTGGGAAACTTCTTCGAAAGTTGTGGGCTCGATAGTTGTGTCTGGGGTGGCGCGAAGAGCACTCCTGACGTAGCGGTGCGTTCTTGCTACGTGCGACAGATCAACGTTGTTATAATTCGGGCAGAATTGCAACTCCAGATGATCTCCGAATGCAGTAGCTTTCTCCGCATCCGTGTATACGACACCATTACGGCCGTGAAGCGGGGATATCGGAAGTTTTTGGGAGCGAAGGGCTTTCGCCATTTGCCAGACAGAATTGTCTTGGGTAGACAGGGTTTGCAGGCGCTCCTCCCAACGATTGTTCCGGAGTTCTTGTAGGGCGGATCGTACTTGTTTGATGAGTTTGTTGGCGTCTCGTTTGTCGGTGGGGTTTCCGGTGCGTTGAGCTAGTTACGCACGCGGTTCTTTTCGAGTATCATTTCCCTGATACTGGACGGAAAAGGAGGGCTGTACTTAATGATCTGTTCGTTGTCCTTTATATCTAGATTATTAGTATTCGAAATGGCCACATCAATCGGCGTCATTTTCTTGCAGGACTTATCCACTATTATTACATCTGGCATGTTGTGGTCATCTCGTTAATTTGTGAGCACTGTTCAATCCCAGTACAACCTGTATCCTGAGTTCTCTAGAACAGGCGCAGAAGTGCGTCTATAATAGGGCATCTTACTAAGATTTAAAAGTCCCAATTTCAGAGCCAGTTTTTGGGGTATTTTCGCAACTGCGTCGTGCCTTTCTTTATACTCTGTTGTAGCAAACGCTTGACATCCATCTGTCCATTTTCACTATAGTTATGTGTAGACTGCTGGTCGTCGCTTTCTCCAAAAAAAATTCTCAAGTTATACACTTGGATATAGTGTCTGTTGACAACACTTGGTATACTTCTTCCCCCATTGTTTCTTGGTAAGTAAAACCGCTCAATAGCGTTGCGTGGATGATATGCGCGATATTTTTAAACTCCACCCTGGGCCTGATATCGATGCCTTCCAGCTCCGTGTTCTACCAGTTTATAGCACCAAAACTTTAAGTTAAGACTGATGTTGCATACGTGTTTACAGCTATGACGGAGCTCTGAGCAGATGGTTCCGACTTTGGGATGCTTTTTAATCTGTGAAAGTGGGTGTCTGTTCACCTTTGTGTCGATGTTTTTTTTATTAATACCACTTGATTGTAAATAGCCAAGGTATTTGTATTGCGCAGATTCTCCCATTTGCTGTATGCAATATTGTTCCAATCTCACCTGGTGTCCCTCATGCTCACACCATTTTCCCCTTATTATGTAGTTGGTTCTTTACTTATCCATTATCCAGCCCGAACTTCATGCCTATATCATTGCTAAATTTGCCCACGCATTCCAACAATTTATGAAGGTGTTCTTTTCGACCCGCGTACAGTTTCAGGTCGTCCATGTACCATAGATGGCTTAACTCGACATCAGTTGAGTCAGGCCAGTACCCATTCTTATGACTGTTCAAGCTAGATGTCAGGAGCCTAAGGGCAAGGCAGAACCACAGCGGACTAAGCGCATCACCCTGGAAGATTCCTCGCTTGATGTTGATGTTTCCTGCCTGTATGAGTTTTCCTGAGCTGCTTAGGAATAACTCGGTTGTCCACATATTCATCATATGTTTAAGAAACCCTACCTTGTGGTCTTCCATCCCATATAGTTCCAGCACCTTCACCAGCCAAGAATGGCATACACTATCAAATGCCTTTTGATAATCGATATACGCTGTCAAAAGCGGTCTTTTTTTCTGTCTACCATTATTAGTAATCACAGCACCAACTATCAATTGTTCTTTGCACCCCCTCGATGTCTTTTGACAGTCTTTTTGCTCCTATTCTTCTTCTTTGTCTTCTTCTTATTATTATTTATTATTATGATTATTATTATTATACTTGCTTACGGTATAGGATTGAAATTGTTCATCATAAATTCTTAGACTTATATCTTTATTGTTCATTATACATTTCTTAAATCACATATTAACATTCCCTTGTCTATGTGACATAGAACTTGTTCATATGCCCATTTCTTGGTAAATTTATGTAGACTAAATTTTCTGAATACTATGAAATCTTTATATAACACCGCAGTAGACAAACTCCGCACCCAGAAGTTTTGGACTTGTGCGGGAGGAGCTTTCGTACACATATAGACAAAGGACACCACCCATAACGCATCAGAAGCTGGTCTTTTCACATTCGAGTGAAAAATATAGACTGTGTGAATACGGGACTCAAACCCGCGACCTCCTAGTCCGATTGTAGAGGTTACTCACCTCGCAAAATGAGCTATTCGGCATGTTATGTTATATATTCGTGATTTCAGGAGCATTTTGTACACGGGTAGATATGGTTTCCACTTTTGGTTTTTATGGTATACACCAGCTACAATATTATAGATGGCGGATTTGGGAAAGTTAAGCAAGAAATTACAAATCTTAGTTTGGGGACCCAAATCGTTTGGCATACCAGCATATATGTCGACTGTATACAGCACCCTGTTTAGAAACGTAATAAATCTGAACACTAAATGATTAGTTGCCAGGAAGTTCCAACTGCGTGACATGTGGAACAAAGGTCTGAGTCAATTTTACCTGATCTGTCTAGAAAGACTAAATCTGCAAGATGATTTTTTGCTAAACGAAATGCTACATTATGCTCATGACCTATTGTTGGATGATCTATAAAACTTTTCCAGTGTACTGTATCGTCAGACGAAGCTTCCTTTAGAGGGAGTCAATCTCATAGAAATGATGGACAAATTCACTAACTATGTTTCATCGTGTATATGTAGAAACGTCTTTCAATTGGCCTCCAGAGTCAATGAACTGCCACGTGGTAGAGTAGGAATTGTCAGGTTGTTGTGATTCTCAAACACGATATCACAGTAGATGTGGCGCAGTGTAGACGTGTTCGTGGATCTCCGTTAATTATAAGTGAAAATAATGGGTTTAACTCCAGAAAATCAAAAATCAGTGTATAATTTACGTCATAAGACTAACAGTCTATGTAAGGAAGAGGACAAAAATTTGAAAAGTTTGTTTACACTCGAAGAACTAGAGTCTACTGTTAAAAAAGTAGTGTGTATAACATTTAGTGAACTTATGGATGAGATCATTCAAGAAGTAGTTAACTTGAAAGAATCTAACATTGATCTTGTTAGATTACTCAGCGGAAATATTCCTCAATTTGGTGTTTCGTCTACCAATTTGCGGGTAAATAACAGCATGCAATCAAACGGCAACGGTGAAAGTTTTCTAGACAGGTCAGGTTTATCGACGGAAACCATTATCTCGGTGGCCACGAATAAGCCGAAATCTGATAAATCGGCCGAAACAGCACCATCGAAAAAACATCAATAAGAACAATGAAATTGGGCCAGAATATAATATCTGGCAGAAAATAAACAAAAATAAAACAAACTTTCTCGACACATTAATAATCAGAAGGGAAGACCTAGTGAAGTTAAAAAGCAAAACAAAGCTAGTTTGAATTACATCTCCCATGATATAGTCACGGGCTGTGGTAAAGACGAGACTACTATACAGGGTATTGCAGCGACTTCATGGTTTTATGTGGGGAGAATTAAGGGACAGGTGTCTAAAGAGGTCATGGATAGTTTTTTCAAGACAAGATGGCCTCCCATCGATATGCGATGTGTCAAGTTAAACAGCAAGGGAAACAGCAGCTTTAGGGTTGGTATAAACTCTGAAGCAAAAAATACTTTTTAGATGCTTCATTGTGGCCAAGAGGAGTTATCATAAAACCCTGTAAATTTTTTCGTCGCAGTTATGAGAACACTTCCGAATAGTAGTGAAACTAAATTAAATGACAACTGTTCCATCAATGATGCCGTACCACAAAGAAGCTTAAGGCTTCTGCACTTGAATGTTCAGTGTTTGGGCAATAAGCTAAACGTTATGGAAAACTTCCTCTCTGAAAAGGATCCTTCGTTTTTGTCAGTGAATGAACACTGGATGTATGCGGAGCAATTGGAGGCTGCCTATTTTCCTGACCATAAACTTGTGTCACATTTTTCGAGAACTATTCATTCGCATGGTGGCTGTGCTTTATTTGCTAAGAGAAACATTAGTGTAGATTGTAATAAACTTAGCTTTATCAAAAAAAATGTCAGTTGAGCTCTCTTTCGAACGTTGTGCTGTTCAGTTTGACGGGAATACGTGTATGTGTCAATTTATCGATCACCTGCTGGATATTTTGATGTGTTTCTTTGAGGTTTTCTGAATTGTTAAATAAGATTTGCTTGAAGTATTCTTCAATAGTTATTGAAGCGGACTTAAATGTTGATGCATTGAAAAGCTCCCCGGGTCTCAATTTATTGAATGATATTTTTGAGTCGTACAACATGCATTCAGTCGTGGACGCTCCGACAAGGATCACAAAGGTAGGTGGTTCATGTGTTGATTATATTTTGACGAATGTTTAGAATTGTGTAGATTGCAGAAATGTTAGTCCTGGCTTCTTGGATCACAATGCTGTTAGTTTTGACTGGCTGCCTCTTGTTAATATAACTAATGAACACAGTCCTGTGTTTCAGTTTAGAAGATCATTCTCTTAGCTTGCAATTAAACAATTTAAAAAGCTACTTACTATTTTTGATGACGATTGTTTCTGCGAAAACACTTCGTTGGATGACGTATTCGAAGTATTCTGGGCACATTTTAAATTTGCGTTGATGCAGTCTTTCCCGTTAGGAAGGTAAAAACTGGGAGTAACACGAACCTGAGTTATCGTCCAAGCGTCAATGTCAGAGTTTAAACTGCGACCCTAAAGATCTTAATATATTACGTAAAAAAAATAACAGCGAAGAGCTCGGGGATTACTACAGGATCAGCAGCATAAGACTAAACAAATTAATATGAATAAATAAATTATAATGATGAAAAACGTAACTATTTTTAACAATTGGTGTCTAATTCCGATAATAAGCCTAAAGTGCTTTGGAATTTAGTAAATTTAGTAAGAAATAAAAAACATAAGGTATCTGAAGTTTTCCTCGCCCATGATGGTGTTGAAATAAATGACCCCACGGTTGTGGCTAATATGCTTGCGAATTATTTTTCTACTGCCGTTGCTTATAAGTTAAACAGTCATCTCCAAAATCGCCTTTCGGATCGTTGTACTGTGTCGGTTACTTGTCCTCAGTCATCAATGTTTGCACTTCCAGTTACCGAGGATGAAGATAGAAATATTATTCTGGGCTTAAAAAATAAAAGATCGGCTGGGTTGTATGGCATTCCATCGTTTATTTTTAAATTGTGTGATGAGTTATTGATGCATCCAACTAAAGTGATTAACCTGTCGTTGCTTCGGGGTTAAGTTCCCACACGATTGAAAGTTGCTGCTATCATAGCTCTGTATAAAGGGGGAGATAAAAAAAATATCGATAATTATAGGCCTATTGCCTTGCTAAGTATTTTCTCCAAAATATTCGAAAAAATAGTTTCGCAAAAGATGCAAGAATACTTTGACAGAAACTACTTAATCTCGAAGCGACAGTATGGTTTCCGTAAGGGGCTCTCCGCGGAATCAGCTGTGACTGATTTTGTGCAGGCAACACTGGAAAATATGGCTTTGAAGGAATACACGGTGGGGTTATTTTTTTATCTGTCCCGTGCGTTCGACACGATAAATTCTGTTTTTTTTTGACAAACTGCATTATATGGGAATTAGAACAACTGGATTCGGTCATTTCTGTCTAACAGAAAACTTGCTGTTAGGATGGGCGATGCGTTATCAGATTTAAAAGCCAAAAACACTGGCGCCCCACAGGGAAGCATTTTGGGCCCGCTGCTGTTCCTGCTTTATGTTAACGACTTGCCAAAACATATATCAAATAGACTGGTATTCATGTACTGACGGTACGTCAATTTTAGTCTCAGCCTCAAATCTTCCATCTCTCTATAACAAAATTAATAACGTTTTACATGAATTCAGCAGCCCCACAGGAAAGCATTTTGGGCCCGCTGCTGTTCCTGCTTTATGTTAGCGACTTGCCAAAACCTGTATCAAATGGACTGGTATTCATGTACTGACGGTACATCAATTTTAGTCTCAGCCTCAAATCTTCCATCTCTCTATAACAAAATTAATAACGTTTTACATAAATTCAGCAGCTGGTGTACAAAAAACAGTATGATTATAAACTATGACAAGACGCAATTGCTCCATTTTCAACAAAACAACAACAACAAAAGTTGAATTCGCGTGTTGACATCAGTGTTAACTTTAATCGCAGCTCTTTAACTTTCGTTGTCTCCACATCATTTCTGGGAACAATAATTGACAGTTTCTCCTGGTCCAGTAATGTTGATGCAGTCTGCTTAAGGCTGAACAGATGTTTTTACATTCTAAAGACTTTAAATTCCTACCTTAATTTAGATGGCCTGTTGAGTGCGTACTATGGCTCTTGGCTACTCGGCTATAAATTATAACATTGTGTCGTGGGGTCAGGCGACGGATACAGCTAGGGTTTTCCTACATCAAAAACGCATTATGCGCCTAATTTTTAACCTTCAGTTTCGAGAGTCTTGTAGGGAGGTTTTCAAAAATAATAAAATTTTGACAGTTGTTGAGGTTTATTTACTGAAGCTAATGTGTTATGTATTTGAGAAAATAAATAATTTGCCTCACAATTACAATTTACATAGCTATAGCATTCGCTTTAGGGTTAATATATATCTGAATAAACCTTATAATTCATTTTATAAAAAGTCGACGTTGTATGCAGGTTCTTATTATTTTAATCGCATGTCTAATCATATTAGGGATTGTCGTACTGTGGCGCAATTCGAGAGAGAGCTTAAGCAGTATCTGTATTCACAGTGTTTTAAAATCACTTAAGGACATCATAGTTGTGATGTCTCTTATATTTAGTCTTTTTGTATCTTATTTGTGATTTTACAGTGATATAGTATGACTGTTTGTATTTATGTGAATATTTTGTACATTATTTTACTTATTGATTCTTATGTTTTTATAATTTTATTGACGTGTCTATCTGTGTATGTGTGTGTGTGTGTGTGTGTGTTTTGTTTCTTTAACGTCGGTCTATTTCCGCGACTATGGACAATCACCGACGCCAGGGAGCAGTTTCACCCCACTATCGTGGAAATTTTGCCGAACCCCTGTCTTTCTGAAAGAAGGGTAGGGATCTTTAAATTGCCCAACTCCGAAGGGCGGAACGTGCAGACATTCAACTTGCTCAAATATAATACTAGAACCTCGGTTGATGTTAATGTTACAGTTCGTACTGAAAAAGTGAAAGGAGAACCCTGGGATCGAACCCAGTATCTTTCGGTTCGGAGGCACACGTTCTTACCTCTGAACCTCCGAGGCTCTGTGTCTATCTGAAACATTGTATCAGCTCATGACAAATAAAGCTATCTATCTATCTATCTATCAAAGTGGGGGGTAAGTGTATTTTTAATTGCTCGTAATTTATTCGTAAATTACTTCTAAAGTATATATTATATTCTGGTATATTAGGATCTTGAAACTCCAACCAACCCTCGCTGTTTCGTAGTTGGTATAATTTGTATAGACCAACATTAAACCAGGAGTTATAAATTGATAATCCTATTAAAAGTCTACAATCAAGTATTGGTAAATCACCGATATTACAAAATGAAAAAGGGTCCGCAATTCCAAACTTTATAGAATCCAAAGTATTCGGAACTTGAACTAGAAACATCTGAAGATCATTTTCACGGTAGAAGAACGCTTGATAACCGGCCAGGTAAAGCTACAATTTCTGAATGTAGACAGAAAGTACCGAGTTATCAACAACCATTTACGGTGTTCTCTACAAGCTAAAAACCTACAGGGAAACAAAAATCTAAATAATTTCACTTCACTAAGTGAAGATTGGAACCTGTGATGAGGACTGATAAGTACACTTGGAGAACCCAAATCACCACAACACATTTTAAAAGACCTTACGATCGTTTCGTTGACAATGTCAACATCTTCAGAGGAAGAAAAATTATAAACTAAACAACTAACTAGCGTGTATTTATATCGCGTCAAGGTAAACGAACTAGTCAGAAGTAAAATTGTCGTCCAAAAACGATCGTTTGTTTAATGTGTAGTAAAACTACGAGGTCAAAGACCTGCTTTAATCTCCTGGTCGACAAATTTATGAGCCCTTATCTAATATACGGATAATAGGTTTAAAGGAACTGAGTTATTTAAGGAATCTGCACGTTCCCTTTCGATCTAGAAATTTACTATGTGGATATTAGATCAAGCCGACAAACATCTGGCGAGATAAACAACATCAACTCCGCTAATCTTTTTTTAAATAGAAAACTAAAACCGGGTGTTTGGCTGACCATGTTAACTCTAACAAAGGATGAATAATTCAACTAAAATACATAAAGACTATATTTATATTGATTTCAATTCTTCGTCACAGTATTTATATTGACTTCATCGATACAAACAAAACGAACGGATCTTTAAGTCGAGACAAACGTAGAGATTAGTATATGTATAAACCGGCTGAGTTATTGACAGTAATTTATTATTCTACCAGACAATTTAGGAGTGTTTAAGCGGTCAAATGCAAAGTGAAAATAAAAGGGCTTGAAATTAAAGGTGCCGCACGATCCAATGAAGTTTTGTTCTTAATAGACCTTAATAATGAGTAGATTTGAGACGGATTAAAAAAAATAAAATGGGTATTTCCCTAGAGTTTGGTTTCGTTATGTCGACGATATTTTCGCAGTGTTTGACACAAATATGTGTAAGATTGAAGACTTTACGGAAAAACTAAATAGTCAATTTGATTCGATAAAATTTATCCACGAAATAGAAATCAACAATAAACTTTCGTTCCTAGATGTACTAGTTATTAAAAATAAAAATAATGGCTCGCTTGAATTCGATATCTATAGGAAGAAAACGGCTACTATTAGTTATATTCCTAACGACTTGCATCCTACGTTTGCACAAAAAAACGGCTAGTTTAAATTTCCTAGTAAACAGATTGATTAAATTTCCGTTAAGTAAAAATAGATTTAATTCAGAATTAAAATACATAAAAAATGTGGCGAGATATAACGGTTACTTGGATGGTTTAATAGACAAATTTGTTAACAAACACAGAACAAAGAAAATGATATCTGAATGTACGACATTTAAGAAAGATAAAATAGAGAAACAATTTGTGTGTTTACCTTATAAACCACGAATCACAAAGTGTTTGGAAAGTATTTTTAAGAAAGCCGATTTACATTTGACTTTTTCGACGTAAAGTAATTTAAAAAATTTGTTGGGTAATACGAAAGACAAAGACAAAGTCACTGAAATGTCCGGTATATATGAGATTAGTTGCAAAGATTGCGATCTTAAATACGTGGGTCAAACTAGGAGAAACATAGCCACCAGATTTCCTGAACATCTCGCACAGTTACGATATGGTACGGTGGACAAATCAGGTGTGGCACAACATATATGGGATAATAATCACCACATTGACAAAGGGAATTTTAAACTTGTCAAAAATGTTAGACATCAAACTATGCTTGATTCATTAGAAAGTCTTGTTAAATTAAGGTCTATTAAGAACAAAACTTCATTGGATCGTGCGGCACCTTTAATTTCAAGCCCTTTATTTTCATTTTGCATTTGACCGCTTAAACACTCCTAAATTGTCTGGTAGAATAATAAATTACTGTCAATAACTCGGCCGGTTTATACATATACTAATCTCTACGTTTGTCTCGACTTAAAGATCCGTTCGTTTTGTTTGTATCGATGAAGTCAATATAAATACTGTGACGAAGAATTAAAATCAATATAAATATAGTCTTTATGTATTTTAGTTGTTTTTAATTATTTATCCTTTGTTAGAGTTAACATGGTCAGACAAACACCCGGTTTTAGTTTTCTATTTAAAAAAGATTAGCGGAGTTGATGTTGTTTATCTCGCCAGATGTTTGTCGGCTTGATCTAATATCCACAAAGTAAATTTCTAGATCGAAAGGGAACGTGCAGATTCCTTAAATAACTCAGTTCCTTTAAACCTATTATCCGTATATTAGATAAGGGCTCATAAATTTGTAGACCAGAAGATTAAAGCAGGTCTTCGACCTCGTAGTTTTACTACACAATAAACAAACGATCGTTTTTGGACGACAATTTTACTTCTGACTAGTTCGTTTACCTTGACGCGATATAAATACACGCTAGCTAGTTGTTTAGTTTAGAAATTTTCTTTCTCTGAAGAAGTTGACATTGTCAACGAAACGATCGTAAGGTCTTTTAAAATGTATTGTGGTGATTTGGGTTCTCCAAGTGTACTTAATTTCACTTCACTGTAACGTGAACCATACCCAGTCCGCCATCCGTTATGCACACGCATAGATGTTGCTCGGTTGTCCAATGTTTCGATCCGACGCAAAACAGACAATAAGGAACTTTTGTATCTTTGAAACATGATCATCTGGTATCGGTAGCACCGGAAATGTTAACGATAAAGTGGGTGCTATGAACTGGTTAATGACGATAGCTCTGCCCCTCTAGAATAGAGAAGGAAAAAACGATTTCTACGTGGCTGCTGAAAGTTTAAGTCTAGAAAATATCGAGTCTCATCAACTAAATATGTAGTGTTCTTGAAAGATACACCCAAAATTTTTATGTCATTAGAAGTCCAAGAAAAAAATGAAACGAAAAAGGTGTGCCAACTGCACCTCTTAAACAACCACGCTAATATAAGTTTAATTTTTGTTTACTTAAATTTGATCCAGAATTGATTGAATATACCGCAAATGTCTTTAGTAGATTGTCAAAGTCACACTTCTCAATAATTATGCATAGAAGTAAAACACAACAGTGATTTTTTATTAAATCATCTAGCATAAAAAAACAGTGAGACATGTATTTTATCAAGTTAAAAATAAATTAGTTACCAAATACTGAATTTCAAAAGGTATCTTATATGTTAAAATTCTTAAAAATAAATATACGTAGATATTTAATCTGGCCAGATGCATTAATCTATTTGTCAAAGTTGCATGCCCTGTTCAAAAATAAATTGAACGGAAATGGAGCCTGGTGTCCGTATTTTGATTCTGCTGATTTACTTAAATTTGGAAGCGAATAAAAGGGTATTTAAAGAAATATTATGACTTTAGTAAGACAAAAAATAAGAAAGAAAAAATCTATTAGGCAGTTAAAAAAATTGCATAGTCGAAATGATGGACGCTGGTTTTTCCTATTTAACAGGCACCACTTTCCACTTTACCAATGTGGTTATAAATTTTTTAAATTAATTGCTGAAATTGATGTAAACAATTACAGGTTACAATTTAAACATAATAAAAAGATAAATTACTAGCAGTGTCACTTTGAGAGAAATATTACCACCGAGGCTCTAAAAAGTAAAATTCTTTACCAAGATTTAGATCTCTAAGTTTAAAGTAAAAGGTTATAGGCATTTAAAGATAACAAATGTGGGTATCTGTGGTGATCAGAGAAACACACAACACCAAAATATTTTGTGTGGATAACAAAATCCATTGTATATTAGCGAGAAAGATTAAGTGTTTTTGGAGCAAAATGATCAAGAAATACGAGAAAAATTACTTCGCATTACTTTTATAATTTTTCTTCTTAAACGTTAAAGTTGCGATTTAAAACGTCAAAATTGTCATATTTTATACAAAGAACACGAATATGAGTTTTGTAGAAGAAATGTCATAAAAAGTGTTTTTACAAAGCCTAAGTTTCAACTTTAACCACCATTGTCCTTCATTTTACTAAAATGTTTGCCGAAAATTAATTTCAAGTAGGCCCTTACCTGACAGTAGTTTCAGTTATAGAGTATGTTTATTTTGTTTAATAGTCTATAATTTTTAGCGAATTTTCGTATAAAAATTCGACCATGGGCAGGCAGCGCCTGTTGAATTTTTAAAAGATTTCTTTAAAATAGCGCGAACTAGGCCCCTTAGAAGTTATATCTGGGGCCAGTTCAGTTTTTATCTGTTTACATATACACAGAGTGGCGCATTTCTACGGTAAAGCTGAATATATCCGTTATTATGCAAGACACGAGAAAAAATTGTACACGCTAATTATAGGATGTTTTGAGCTGCATCTTATAAAATTATTTTGACAATCTCAGTTTGTCTCATAAGTCGTTGGTGATACAGATTTTATTTTTTTAACAGCCCTTATATTATTGCATTTTTACATTTTCTATCGAACCATAATCCATGCTTTTAAGGAGAAAAAAATATATCCTTGATCGATTCGAGTTACTTCAAATGTTTTGCTGCTTTTCCCATTTTCGGCACATATCAAAAATCGTGATAGGTACGGGGTTTTTACGAAGAGATAGTGGAGTCTTATAAAAGCGACGTATTTCCAAAGGATTTAGTTTATATTATTCGTTGAGAAAAACAAGATGCCATATACAGGGGGCTCTTAAATTAAAGCAATTTTTTAAATGGGACAGTCTGTATTTTGTGTTTTTGCTTCAACTCTTGTATAACACTCCTTTCACCTAAGGTTTCTAGTTTTGGAAATATTTACGTTAATAATCGCATTCCTCTAGGGATCAGTTTCAAGGTAACATATTAAAAAATTTTATTCAATTCTAATGGCCGATCAGATTATGTGGGAATTTTCGAAGAAAGTAATTAAAATATTATAAATACCTAACTTTGGTACAAAAAAAGGTAAAAAATGATTCATTTGACATAATTATTTATGTTTATATTGCCATAATATATAAGTAGTTGATAAATTGTTTTTACAAATACCAAATGGAACTTCAAAGTGATAGATTTTAATAATAACGTTCTTGTTTCTGACAGCTTGTGACATGAAAATATGATAATTTTTCCCTTTAGATTTTTCTTTAAATTCTAATTACAGATTAAGTACATCATTTGAATTCTACGTATTTTTTCAGCAAAAATTCCTGTCAAAAATATTTAGCCAGTTTTGCGGAAATTTTTATAGTACATATTTTCTGTAGAAATCATTTTTCGTAAGATTTTTGTGAAATGTTTGTAATAAATAATATATGTTTAATAGGTTTTATTGTAAAAAAAATGTTTACGAATTTTCGTGATAAACATTGTTATAACATTTTCGTTAAAAATAGAATTTTCGTGTAACATTACTTAAGCCAATTTTTGTACAAAAAAATGGGGAATTTTTGTGAAAGCAATTTCAAATTTTGATGCAAATGTTTTCTTTTTGAATTCTTGTAAGAGATTCTTATGGATAATTACATCTTGGCAGGTGAGTAAATAGCTTGAATTTAATTTTTCTATGTTTACAATGAGCCCGCCAATTTTTATCTGATACATTCCTGGCCAGAAAGAACAGACAACTTCTACTTCAACAACCGCATCACATAAGCGAGCCCTATGTGCACTGTGAGCAGCTAATATATGACTCTTGGATCATGCACTGGTGCACGCATGCTCATCACTGCTCTCATTTGGAGTACGTCTGGCATAAATGTTAATGCGTTAATCCGACATTTACAAGCAAACTCCTACCACAGCATTATGCGGTGCTCCTACTAGCTGCCTGTTCTGTGCTATATAATGTTATATGGGGGTGGCGCTTGCTGTCCCGACGTCCGATGTATAATACCTTCACTACATATATAGTTACGATTATGAATAGTGACTTACATTCGCTCTTAGACCAATCTGCAAGAGTCATGGTTAATTATAAAAATTTGATTTTTCTTTTAAGAGAAGAAAGTTACAAATAGAAATACGAGATTCTCCTCTGGTTTCACGATTCATAACTGGCTTTGTTAGTTAGTACTTTAAACTAACTCATTTTATTGCTGTTTGTTGTTGTTCAGCTCTTTAATCATCAGACTCACTTTTACAAAATCATCAAGCTTCACACAATTGAAAACAACACATATTCACTTATAACAGCAAAAAAATTAATGATGTCAAGAATTGAACTATTCACGGTAAGGCTAGCCGGTTGACTTGTAAATTGAATGGTTCCGACGCCGAGTCAAGATCGAACGCTAAAACTCAGACACTAGAAGAATGCATGCTGCTAAGTGTGCTAACTGAACCAACTGAACTACGATACAAAGTCGCCTCCTATTTAAGCAAAAAGATAGGAGCGGTATAATTACGTTACAGATATGTCTATGTAAAATTTAATTGCTTAAATGTGCATTACGTTTACGTTCGCAATCGAAAACGTTAAGTAGCGTGTCTAGTTTTATCAGCAGAACTAATCTTTCCTAAAAGTACTTAAAGTAAAAAGGTAAACCGTCGCCTCCAGCATCTCTATCATTGGTCTAAAACAAACCCATGATGCTGTGAGATGCAACACATGACTGTAGACTTTGTTGTCAAACGGCAGAAGTTAGCATGCATCTGTTAAGTATTTCTGTTCAGCAGTAACGTCTAAGGTGTAGCAACTTAAATACTTTACCAAAAATCAAGTTCTCTGATATAGATACATCTTTTAGACAGAAACCACACAAGTTCGCTGCTTGCTTGGCTTAGAGTTCATAATTGAAATCGTCATTTATTTTAGGAACCCACATGTCCCGGATATTCGGGGTTTCTAAAATATACCGCTAGACGGACCTGATAGCGGCGAATAGCAGCGCCAGGCAGTGTCGTTTGACGTAAATATTTCAAATTTAATTAACACAATGTCGTCGTCCAAGGAAGGTGTGGTTCATGACAATGTCTCAACAAAAGAAAAAAGTCTGGACGCAGCAAGTGCGTTATGGAAGTGAATTTTCATAAAAATGTTTTTAATAGCAAATATGTCTCTTTAATGCAAGCAGGCATCAATTTGGTCATCGGTATAACCTATATAGTAGAAAGAATGTATTATATTTTATCAAAATAACTTGCTTGAAAATGTACAAACATTTTCCGAAAATAAGCTGAAAATGTTTCCGAGAAAACTCGTTTCCTAGCCGACGAACCTTAGGTTAATAGCAAATTGAGTTTAAGAATTTTGAAGCATTAAATAAAAATTCGATACCAAAACGCACTTACTGCGTCTCAATTTTTTTTACAAACGTGCCTCATATTTTGATGAAAAATACAAAAATGCAATAAGGGATGTTCAAAATATTGTAGGTATCACCGACTTATGGGCCAGCTTGTGATTGTCAAAATGGTTTTATTAGATGCAGCTCAAGACACCATATAAGTAACGTATACAATTTTTTCTCGTGTCTTGCATAATAAGAATTATATTCAGGTTTACCGTAGAAATGCGTCACCCTGTATACATGTAAACAGAAAGTAAACCCGGATATGGATTCTAGGGGGCCTAGTTTGCGCTCATTGGAAGAAGTCTTTTTATAATTCAAAAGCCGAGGTCTCCTTATTTCTACAAAAATTAGCTAAAAATTATAGACCGTTAAACCACAAACTTAACTAAAACTACTTCCAAAGCATCAGAGAAAGTGTGAAACATTTTATTAAAATGAAGGACAATGATGGTTAAAGCTGATACCTAAAGAGTTTGCAGAACACTCTTGTCATAATCCGTATTTCTTTCAGGTTCTTTGCCTAAATGTTGCCAATTTTAACGTTTCTATCGCAACTTTTTTCGTTTTGAGGAAAACCCTAATTTTTTCTCTTGAAGTGCCTTTAAACTTACAGACCTAGATTTTGGTAAATTGTTTACCCTTTATATATATATATATATATATATATATATATATATATATATATATATATATATATATATATATAAATATATATATATATATATATGAGACATGCTTGGTTCTCGGGTTAAACCGCGTCCAGAATTTATATATATACAAAATTGAAACTCCTGGTTATGGGTTCTAGGGAGCCTAGTTCGCGTTCATTTAAAGAATTTTTTCTAAATTCAAAAGTCGGGATCTCCACGTTAGTGATTTTTTTAAAAGAAAATTCACTAAAACAAGCACTTGTGAAGCCACGGGAAAAGTCAACGACTGTATTAAATATGGAACGGTTTCATTAGGTTAGGACAAGTACAAACAACCAGATATGCTATTCAAATTGAATTAAGTTTTAAATTTTTTTATCTGTTTATTAAATTATTTTTTTACAAAAACTCGCTAAAATTCATCGGAATAACAATAATCTGATTAGATAACGGTAAATTGTAATGAGACTAAAAAACAAATTGATAAAAAGTAAAGTCACTAACTAGGATTAGAACTCGTTATGCAGGAGTCGATTATACGATGTACAGAGACTTAGCCACTAAGCTACGCTCCAAATTTATTTACTAGCAGGTATATTCCATAATACATGTACACTGTTCAACGTTTTGCAAATTTACACAAAACCATTTTTATTTACAATGGATTTTTTGCTCATATTTTAACGAAATCAAGGAAAATAACGACTTAGACACATATATATGAGCCTGTTAGTCATTTCTTGTAGTATTTTTCACTTACATTTGTACTCAATCAATTTTGATGTTTTAACTTTCTTGAATCAGATTTATTTAATTAAAAATTAATTTACCTCTAACTTTTTTGTCTTCCAAGATAGAGATCTGAATTTTGGTACATAGGATTTTCTTTATGACAGAAACCATAATCAAATTTGGTTTTCGTTACGTTGCTATTTCCGGAGATATACATTTTTTTCGAAAGAAATAACACAAAATTTTCCGGGAAAGTCTGGGCAGATTTTCCTGACTAACGAACTTATCCAAGCCACTTGCAAAAGGAAGGTACGTGCCAAATTTTATTATACTCGGACCAATATTTTTTGAGTTATCGTTGTGATACATACACACACACACACACACACACACACATATATATATATATATATATATATATATATATATATATATATATATATATATATATATATATATATATATATATATATATATATATATATATGTCTTTTGGAATGTTGTAATACACTGTAATCACTTTTAAATATACACTTTATTGGTTTGCGTGGACTGCTGTTTCGAACCGTCCCGGTTCATCATCAGCACGCTGCTGACTGTGATCGCTCCTGTGTGGCCTACGTCTGAGATTGTATGTGGCGCCTGCGCGTCGAGCTTCTCTTGGTCGGTTTATTGTTCTCTGATTGGTTGTACCTTTGGACTGTGTCGTGTGTATCCTGTCTTGATCACTATGGTTTGATAATTTGTCTATTTGTATCACCTTTATTAAGTTTTGCTTAAATATTTGTACTTGGATTTGTTCTGGCATTAACTGTTTCTTATTCTTTGTTTGTTGAATGTAGTATTGTTCCCAGATTTCCATTTTTTTGTGGTCTTTAATATGTTTCATTGGTTGTAATTGGCTGATATCTGGTTTTTGGTGTTTTGTGTTGTGAATGTGTGTAGCTACGTTTGATTTGTAGCTAGGTATGTGGATTTAATCTAATTCTGTTATATGTTCCTTGAATCTTGTTTCTATTGATTTTTTTGTCATTCCTATATTTTTTTAATGCATCTCTTACATTGTATTTGATATATTCCGTTTATTTCATGTGGGTTGTGTTCTTGTTTTCTATTTATTTTGTTTATTATTTTGTTATTGGTTTTGTAGCTGATTTTTAAGTCATATTGTTTGAGTGTTTGTGCTATTTTTTTGATGTGGTGGTTATAAGTGAACGTTGTGTATTTTGTGTTTGTTTCTCGTGTTTTGTTTTCGGTTTTGTGTTTAGTGTTTTTAACACTAATCAGAAAAGAAAACCAAATTGAATACAAAATATACAGAGAACCTACACAAACAGACATCACTATACCTAAACACTCAATACACCCCCCCCCCACACACAAAATGGCCGCATACAGAAACTTAATAAACAGAATGCTAAATTTACCACTTCATAATGACGAACGAGAAAAGGAATACAACATCATAATACAAATAGCACAAAGAAATTGATACAACAAGAAAACAATAGAAAATCTAGTAAAACAAATCAAAAACAAACAAGTCAACAAAACCGAAAACAAAACACCAAAAATAAACACAAAATACACAACGTTCACTTATAACCACCACATCAAAAAAATAACACAAACAAGACTCAAGGAATATATAACAGCATTAGATAAAATTCACATACCTAGCTACAAATCGAACGTAGCTACACAGACAAAATACCAAAAACCAGATATCACCCAATTCCAACTAATGAAACATATTAAAGACCACAAAAAAATGGAAATCTGGGAATACTACATTCAATAAACAAACAATAAGAAACAGTTAATGCCAGAACAAATCCAAGTACAAACATTTAAACAAAACCTAATAAAGGGCATACAAATAGACAAATTATCAAACCACAGTGATCAAGGCAGGATACACACGACACAGTCCAAAGGCACAACCAATCAGAGAACAATAAACCGACCAAGAGAAGCTCGACGCGCAGGCGCCACATACAATCTCAGACGTAGGCCACACAGGAGCGATCACAGTCAGCAGCGTGCTGATGATGAACCGGGACGGTTCGAAACAGCAGTCCATGCAAACCAATAAAGTGCTGTACGTGAAAGGAACTTACCAACAAAATTAAATAAACAGAATGACCTGATTCTACTCAATGTCCAAAGAGTTCGTTCTTAGCCACATTCCAGACATAGCACAACCTATGCTTATTGGCTAATAATGGACCATGCTCTCTTATTCTACGTTAAATCTACACCATTGTGAGTTGTACACTACTAACTGACAATCATTCAATCGATTACTAAGACTCTAATGAATTTAGCTCCTAGGAACCGTTCTTAGCGATATGTGAGTGATTATACTTACAGATCTAGCGTTCCTGAATGTGAGTGACGACCCTGGATAGACCACACATCCAAAAAAGAAATTATTGTGCCTGAAAAGACATCATGGATTCCCGAAGACCTACTATCCCACCTTGTTCAAATTCTGTTAAATAATGATAAAATTTGACATTGCTAAATTATATTCCAAAGACAATGAAAAAAATTTCGGGAGGCAGCAAGTGCCTTATGGTAGCGAATTTTAACTAAATGCTTCAAATTTGATTAACTAAATTTTCTATAAACATAGAAAATTGAATTTTGGTGCACAGAAAAGTTATCAGTGCAAGCTTTGTTATTTTTTGAGATACGATTTTTTTTGGAGAAATCAATTTTTTTTAGAAAAACTAGTCCGATCGGGCTGGCTAACAAACTTGTCCAAGCTTTTAAGAACAGAAAGGTAGTTGACAAGTTTACTCAAAATCGGTTACTTACTTTTTGAGTTTTCGATTGGCACACACACACACACACACACACACACACACACACACACACACACACATATATATATATATATATATATATATATATATATATATATATATATATATATATATATATATATATACGGCGTGGCGCATTGAAAACGAAACAGACCGATTTGCACCCAGAGAATTTTTTTTTAAGATACGCTAAAACACTTCAATTTTAATATTGAGGGGGACATATTTTGACGTAAAACTCAACTTTGTCGCATCAACCCCTTAAGGGTTGTGATAGCAACCCTTATATTTTAAATAGGGAACATGGGTTTAGTGTTACATCATTTGAAAGCTCTTTCTTTTATGAATTCAGCACACTAATTTTTTAGGAAGTTTTATCAACTCGTTTAAAAATTATTCACAGTTGGAGTTGCAAAAACGTGTTTCATTCATTGTGATAAGAAATGCACTAATTAGTCAATTTTTCATTAAAAAAACAAAAAAAAAAAAAACAAAAACGTTCAAAATTGTTTATTCAGTTAAGTAAGTGTTCAGATTGTTGACCACCAGCTTCCATACAAAAGTACAAATTTTGTTCAAAACAAGCTCTGACATTCTGGAGCATTTGTGGAGGTATTAGACGGCATTCTTCAACAATGCGTCGTCGTAATTCTTCCAGAGACTCCGGTTCTGTTGCGAAAATTCTACTCTTTAAATGGCCCCATAGAAAGTTAAATACGGTGATCTTGGGGGCCACTCAATAGCACCTCTACGCCCAATCTATTGCTCTGGAAACTCTCTGTTCAAAAACTCCCCAACACGTTGTGAAAAATGCGGAGGAGCTCCATCTTGTTGAAACACTAATTGATTTTCTTGATAGCGATCATCATTTTCAACAATCTCAATTAGGAGATCACTAATTTTTTAGGAAGTTTTATCAACTCGTTTAAAAATTATTCACCGTTGGAGTTGCAAGAACGTATTTCATTCATTGTGATAAAAAATGCACTAATTAGTCAATTTTTTATTAAAAAAACTAAAAAAAAACCAAACGTTCAAAAATGTTTATTCCGTTAAGTAAGTGTTGAGATTGTTGAACACCAGATTCCATACAAAAGTACAAATTTTGTTCAAAACGAGCTCTGACATTCTGGAGCATTTGTGGAGTTATTAGACGGCATTCTTCCACAATGCGTCGTCGTAATGCTTCCAGAGACTCCGGTTCTGTTTCGAAAATTCTACTCTTTAAATGGCCCCATAGAAAGAAGTCTAAAGAAGTTAAATACGGTGATCTAGGGGGCCACTCAATAGCACCTCTACGCCCAATCCATTGCTCTGGAAACTCTCTGTTTAAAAACTCCCCAACACGTTGTGAAAAATGCGGCGGAGCTCCATCTTGTTGAAACACTAATTGATTTTCTTGATAGCGATCATCATTTTCAACAATGTCAATTAGTAGAGGGTAAACGATATCTTCTAGTAACTCCAAATACGTTTCACCACTCAAATTGCCATCAAGAAAAATTGGTCCGATTAAACGGTATCCAAAAATGCCAGTCCAGACATTTAATGTCTGTAGAGTTTGAGTGTGGACTTCGTGAAAATTTCTTGGATTATTATCTGCCCAATAACGACAGTTATGACGATTGACTGTAGAGTTTAATAAAAAACGCACACTCGTCTCAAAAACAGATATTGAACAGAAAGTTCCCGTTATCAACTATTTGTGCAGTCATAACTTCACAAAACTCCAGCCGCCGATCAAAATCATCTTCATTCAGTTGTTGTACAAGATGAATTTTATACGGGTGAAATGTATGATGCTTCAATATTCGCTGAATAATTCTTCTTTTGATGTTTGAAACAGTGGCCAATTTTCTCGTGCTCAAAGTAGGGTCTGCAGCAATTTGTCCTAAAACTTCAATCTCAGTAGTCTCATTTCTAACCGGAAATTCACGTTCAGGATCCCGTTTTTTGTTGGCTACTGAAACACTTTGTCGAAACTTTGCAACTAACTCCAAAATGTATTTTCTGTTAACATGTCTGCTCGGATGTCGTTCATTAAACAAATTTGCGTTACGGTTGGCACAGTCATCGTTTTTGAAAAAAAGAGTAATAATTTCAACTCTTTCTTCTACAGAATACACTATTGTGAAATTAATTTTCGGTAGTACTATCAAGTATCAAACCGACCGATAAACTGAAATAATAAACCGCATTTCTCTCATTCCGATAAGAAATGTTCTGATAGTCAATTATTTCACGACCCGGAATATGTTGACGCAAAAGAATTAATTACAAATTCTCCTGCCCTGACCTACCCCGACTTTTCTAAACAATTTCATTTAACCACTGACGCAAGCAATATATCTATAAGTGGAATATTGTCACAAAATAATAAACCAATTGCGTTATACTCAAGAACACTAAATTCAGCCGAGAGAAATTACTCGATCATTGAAAAAGAGTTATTATCCATAGTAGAAAATATTTTAGACCTTATCTCTTTGGACAAAAATTTGTTATAGAAACTGACCACAAACCGCTTGTTTGGCTATTTTCCATTAAGGAACCAAACTCTCGGCTAGTTAAATGGCGACTAAGATTAGAGGAATTTAATTACGAGATAAAATACAAAAAAGGCAAAGATAACGTAGTGGCTGATGCCTTAACGCAATCGAAGACGACTTTGACTTGGAATCAATAATTAATATTTAGACCCTGACGAAGACAGAGAAAGAGAAATAATTAACGAACTAGAGAACGACGCAATCAATGCATCTACTAGCACGACTAATGGCCTACCTGAACGCAATGACTCACAGACACAACACTCGTCTGCAGAAAATCCAAACTTCAAAATACCTATATCAGAAAATTCAGTCAATTATTTGTCCAGACGAATAATTTTAGATTACGGACCAAAATATTGCACACGCAAATTAAAAATATTCATGTTTGAAACAATACATGTAAAGGTTCGACTCAATTACGAATTAAGACAAATAAATGACTTTTTGAAACAATTTATTGATCAAAAATTCACTTACGGAATTTACTGTAAACATGATAGACTATTCAAATATTTCACTGCTGTTTCTTCAACATTATTTAATAGTTCTGTTAAAATAATAAAATCTAACGAATTTTTACAAGACGTTGAAAAACAAGAAACTCAACAACAAATTATAGACGAATATCATACACGAAACCACAATGGCATTAACGAAACGTACCAACATTTAAAACAAAAATAGTTTTGGCCTAATATGAAAAATTATATAAACGCTTTTATTAATAAATGATCCATTTGCCTTCAGACAAAATACGAAAGAAATCCGTACAAACCACTATTTTCTGGTCCCCTTCTAGCTAAACGCCCTTTTGAAGTGATACACATTGACACCTTTAGTTTCGATAATTGCAAATTCCTAACCATCATAGATTTATTCTCCAAATATGCGCAGGCACATTATATAACTGATGGATCCGCAATAACTGTGTTAAATAAACTCCGACACTATTTTTCCGATCATAATCATCCCCTAAAAATAGTGGCCGACGCTGGCAAAGAATTTTCCAATACCACCCTTAAATAATACTGTAATTTATTTAATATTAATCTTCACATAACAACCCCCCAAAATCCTAATTCAAATTCACCAACAGAGCGACTGCACTCCCCTCTTGTAGAAAAATTGCGAATTCTGAAATTACAAAACCCACAAGAGAGGCCTGCAACCCTAATGATAACAGCAACCCTAATTTACAACCAGTCTATTCATTCGACAACTGGTTATTCGCCTTTTACATTACTATACGGCCCCTACGACGACTTTCCGACAGTCACACTTGAAACTACCCTTTACGAGGAATACAATAACAATAGACTTAAAGAAATAATGCCTTTCTTCGACAGCGTATATCAGAAACAAAAATTAAGTGGAGAAAAAAGAATTTCAAAAACAAATGCGACAGACAAACAACACCAGATTTATAAGAAACAACACAACTAGCTATTAGAGTACCAAAAGTAAGAAAAACAAATCCTCTTCATAAATTACGATCACATCCTAAACAAAAAGAACATATTGTTACATTTTCTAAACCAAAAGCAAAAGCTCACGTTTCTACCATAAAAAGAGTAAGAAAGACTTTTTCGTTACAGGACAAAACAACAACTACTACTACAAACAACGATGACCCTCAACCAGGTCCATCCACTTCAAATAACACCGATAAAAACTAACGGATATTTTAAAGAATATTTAGGCATAGCAAAAATACTTAAACATTATCATAAATTTTATTTTAATTTTAATATTACCAATATAGAAATTAATTATAACATATTATTAAAAAATTCTAAATTTTTAAACACTGGACAAATGTCTGCAACTAACGAAGGATATTTACTAATTTTAGATGGCCATTTGTCACGATTAAATAATGAACTACAAAAACTATCAATGCACAGAACTAAACGCGGATTAATAAACGGAGCAATGATTAATTACAATGATAACAGGAAATCTCGACCAAGACGACTTAAAAGAAATCAATAAAAATTTAGATAACTTTTTCCAAAATCTGGAAGATATAATTACCCAAATTAATAATTTAAATTCATTTGCTAATATAATTACACAAAGGTACGAAAAGGACCAAAAAATTATTAATCAAAATCTAGATCATATTTATCAAACTTTTTCCACCTTAGATAGCGAAAGAGAATTGTCGAGTAAAATTCATTTTCAAATTCACGTAGTTGTTAAATTGCTCCATAATATAGAGATAATTCAAAGAACTATTTCTTTAAGTTTTAACGAAATTACTAATATAGAGCTCTTTACCACTAGTGATCTGCTAAATATTATTGATCACTTAAAGTTAAGCCATGACAGAAATGAATTGATCGACTTTGACAAAAATCATGTTTTTAAGGTTGTAGAATTTACCAAATTTCATATATTAGCGGTTAAGGATACGATTGTATGCCTTTTAAAAGTTCCTATCCTACATCCCAATCCTGGCTCTTATTTTCGTGTTCATCCCATAACACAAATTTATATTCTGCTGGTATCGCCCAGCTCATACTATTTAGAAACACCCTCTTCAAACTTATGGACCAGGACAGGTGCCCCTCTATAGAAGACGTGGTTATATGCAATAATCGCCCACGAGAAGAACATTGTCAGCTTGACACCTTACAAAATTGCACTTCTGCCAAAGTAATGAACCCCTACGAAATATCAACTCAGCTATAGAATGGTCAGATCCTAATATCCACTAGCTCAGCAACCACTATTGTCGAAAATTGCGAAACATCGTTAGAACGAAAAATCTTCCAGGGAAACGGTCTAATGAAATCCCTCAATTCCTGCAAAGTCAAGATCAACGAGGAAATGTATGAAGACGTTGCTACCAATTTGACGCTACAACCCATAGAAGTCGAAGAATTGCAACCGACACCTCAACATCATATCCATTTTAAGCCAATTCATTTGAAAGAAAACAAAAAGATAAAAGAAGCATTGTCTCAAATACAACAGCATCCATTTCATCTCCGACCGTCCATGGAGTATTCTCACTTAGGCATTACCATTGTTGTTATATCCATCGTTGTTACAATTGTAGTTCTGTTTCTTTTAAGAAGAAAAATCCAGAGCATCCTATACAAGCCCAAAACGAAAGCCCAAACAGAAGAAGTGTCCCAACACGAGGACGTGTTAAAGATTTAAGTGTGGAGGAGTTACATCCCTGTATATTCTCAACATCATACAAAATACGACGAACCCGGAAACCATGCATCATCAGTTTAGTGACTTGTGCAAGAGTGCTGATTTATGTTAATTTTATAGAACATTTTTTGATTCAATCGCTGTAACTTTAGTTGTTCACATGTTGTTTTGAATCACATATTTTATAATAGATTTTAGACTGTAATAATTGTACCACTTAAATAAATAAATAATTTTTTTGGGACAATCACTTGCGAAAAAACCTAATTTTATATATATATATATATATATATATATATATATATATATATATATATATATATATATATATATATATATAATTACGGTATAAATATAGTGTGTTTTTATAATTTATTAAGATTGTCTTATTTCTCAGAGGGGGTTCTGGCACTACTTAAATTTGTCAATGAAGTTGGCAAAAATTAAATTAACTAATTTATTAAAAAAAAAAAGGACTGGTTAACTTATTAAGAATTAGACAAATAAAATGAAACCAAAATTTTCAAAATACTGAGTATAATAATGAATGAACTATGAATACAATAAGACAGGAAAATGAAAATGAGAACACTTAAACAATAAAACTACCTAAAAATGATTCCCTATTATTGTAATTATAAATATCTTACTTGTCTCTCTAAGTTAATAAAAGCACTTATGAATTTCTTGATTACAAAGTGGATGTTTTGTTCCTGTACTCTTCCTGTGTTCTGTCAAACTATTAATTTACTGTTTATGAAGTTTTGATTAAACTACACAAAATTTTTTGAATGTCTCACCAGAATTCTTTCTTGCTACATCTAATGACAAATATCTAAATTTTGATGTCCCTATTTACACTCTCTTCCAAATTAGTTGTCTTCAAATTCTTTGTTGATAGTGATGTTTTCTGTTCTAATGATATAATAATGATATAGTAGACTCACTTATATGCCTTTTCGGCTGATGTTCTCATATTTCTTTCTGTCTTCAAATTATATTTTTCTCCTTTCTGATGATCTGATGTAGATATTCTCTTATATGTCTTTTTGACTGATGTTCCACTTAAAAAAATTCTTTCTTTTTTCACTTGACTAGTTGTCATTCTCCTCCTTGATTTTTTTTACTACTACAAAATCTTATCGCTATGGATACATAGTTGGTTAAAACGTTACAATTTTGCTTTCATTACGTCATTATAAATATAGGAATTGACAATTGAACTTTCTTTTTATTAAACTGATTTTCCCAAATCTAAAGGCTCGCAAATTTACCTATGCATTCATATTTTATAATTTTCAAATCATTCCATTTGTGTGTATTTAAAAACTTTGCATTGCTGTTATTTGTCGTGTAGCAACAGACTCTACCTCAACAAATTTCTTAACCAGGTATAATTCCCCTTACATCCACCAAAATTCTTTTATGTTATTTGTTTGTTTTTACTACCCTGAGAATGAATTAACAACGAACATATTTCAATAACTATGATATCATAACAATATATATATATATATATATATATATATATATATATATATATATATATATATATATATATATATATATATATATATATATACATATAAAACTTCAAACGGACCTTGGTTTCGGGTTCTGGGACCAAATTCGCGCTCATTTAAAAAAAATTCAAAGTCTGACCATGAATACCTCTCTATTAGCGAATATATTTTTTTATTTCGCTAAAAACCAAAATTGAATAGTAAACAGGGAATTCTTAAAAAAATACATACAAACTTTTTGATAATTTAAATAAAATTCTGGAGCTGTAAAGCGATTGGGACCAAAATTTTATCGCGTAGTACACTTGATAAACAAATGAAATGATAAAATAATTAATTAGATGTCGGGGCATATTAGGGACTGACATGTTCATACATACAGTTTTTGAACACAAATAAGGTTGACGTGGCCTGTATAACAAAGCACTGGTTAAGAATGGGGCACTAAACAAGCTTGGTTTTCATAACTACGTTGTGGATGATTACTACTTCCGTACTGATAGTATATTCATGAAGTGGCTTTACTGGCTCATCAAGACTTTGGATTCCAACCAATACTTGCAATAAAATTATTAGCAGTATGCTATACGAATTCAAAATCCTAAATATTACAGTTGTAGCTGTGTACATATCCACTGGAAAATTATTTAATGTTTTTGGAAAACTTAATGAGGTCCTGAAAATCGCTGGCCTTTTATCTAACAGTGTTCATGGCGGGAGATTATAACCTAGATTTTATTAAACAGGAAAGAGCTAGGCATTTACTGGAGGAAACTTCTAAGTCTTTTGGATTGGGAAGGTTATTTAGAAAACTATCAAGAGTGCAAAATGGAGCTTCTTTTTGTACCGACAATATGTTTACTAGTGCTGAGGGAAATGTCCGATCAAATGGTACAGGCAGTAAGATTTAGAGACCACGGAATACTTTAGGAACTGTTTATCTTATTGGGCAATTAATGAAGAGTGAAAATCTGCGCAGCTTCATTGAGAGTATTCAGAGGGTAGACTGGGAAAAGTATGTATGCATGAGAATGTCTGAAAGATTGCATAATAGCTTTTACTACTACTACTAGTAGTAGTAGTAGCAGTGGTGGGCAGGCTAACGCCAGGTAAGTAGACCACAGCGGGCCCTTTTTGCCAACCCCGGCAACCCAGCAACCATGCCCTACTCTTGCTTCGTTCCATCACCAAACCTCCTCGACCTCGAAATAAAGGCCATGATGGTCTTCCATTGGACGGAACTTACCTGGCTCCTCTGCAGAGTCCTCGAACCGAACAATTCTGTTTGAAGGCTCCCAAAAGGCTCGCATGCACACAGGTAGTGGTAACACATTTCCTCAGCCTCGACGCATTCCTGGCAAATGGGATCCCTCTCGACACCTACCAATGTAAGGTGTTTTCTAAGAACACAGTAGCCTATCAGCGGCGAACAGCAGAGCGACTCCTACCGAGAGCCAGAGAGTCCTGTCTCTGACCGACCCTTCCACGAAATCCCTCGCCTGCCTATAGCCACCGACCGACTTCCAGTACATCTCCATGGCCTCTTCGGTCCACCTATCTAGGGCGTCGGAGACCACCCTCCTACTTATGCCTATAGTCGGCTCCAGGCCACAGAACAGCTGCCGGGAACCAAGCCTCGCAAGATCACTCGCCACTTTATTCCCCGCGACTCCACAGTGTACCGGAACCCACACAAGTTGCACCTCCTTAGATTTTACTAATAAATTGTTGAAATTATTCCGCCTCTCCAATGTTACACAAAGTTAAAATAAAAGGTCAAGGTGAACCGAAAGAAAGCCTGCATATAATGCAGTTAAAGGAATCCATCGCAGTCACAAGTACCTTCCACAAGGTACAACAGAACAACGAATCTCGTAAACTGGTAGGAACCGACGAGACACTTGAAAGAAAGCTATTCAAATGCCAAGAAATCAGCAAACGAAACATTCATCTTTGAATCACATAATAAACAAAAAGTCGCATGGAAAGTAATTGGAACGGGTGTTAGGGGGAAAATAAGATGAAAACAGGGCTCCAAATTTTGACAACTTCGTTGAATAACTGCATGGAAAAGAAATTAAATTAGAAAGTAGCAACCCTCACAGAAACTATGTCCAAAGTTTTTGAAGATTGGGCAACATTCTGTTAGTGAGACCTTATTTCTGCAGCCAACAAAGAGCACAACTTTACTTACTAATGCGTATGATTTCATTGATAAACTCCTAAAAAATATAATTTTTTTCGTTGCCAAGGTATTGGAAATAATTAAAAATCAATATTTAGGGGAATCTGTATCTCCGGAAAAACTCAAATGTGCCATAGGAGTACCTGTGTATAAAAAATGCAATCAATCAGATTGTAAAAATTATTGATTGCTCTCAATCGTGCCAGCAGTGGCAAATATTCTTGAGACAATAATCCAGCGAAGGCTGGAAGGATTTTTGAATCAAAGATCATGCTCTTATCCATCTCAGCATGAATATACTGAAGGAAAATCCACAATACGTGCCGTTACATAAATAATGGAGGGGAGAATGAAACTCTCAGTGATCGTTACAAAGTCGAACTAACATGCTGTGCTCTTAGTAAAGCTTTCGACACAGTTAATCGCAGCCTCCTACTATACAAACTAGAGTACTATGGGGTGAAAGGTGTACCGTTAAACCTGTTCAAATCTGACTTATGCAATCAAATAAAAATCATCGACTGGAAGAATAAAAGATCTGAACCAATACATGTAAATATAGGCGTACCGCAAGGATCCATATTAGGGCCACTCCTATTTAAAATATACATCAATGACCTGCCAAAAATCATAGTGTTTGGACAAGTTTGCTGATGACATCAATTTTATAAATATGTCGAACATAGAAAATGATCTGGATTATAGTACTGAGAACATTTGAAAAACGCAACCGAGTAGTTCCTGGGAATAACAATCTCCCCTAGCAAGGTAATGTCAGCACTCTGAAGAAGACTTGCGGTTGCCCTGTTTGCAGTGAGAAAAATGAAGACCTTTTCTACTTATCAGGCTTGCCGACTGACATATTTCCTCAGTTTCCATTCTGTGGCAATGCACAGCTTACTGTTGTGGGGTTACTCTCCTAAACAAAAATTGAGGATATTGTGCAGAGTGTCAAAGGTTCACAAGCTGCAAAGAATTGTTTAAGCAAAACAGATACTCACCAGCCTGTCGGTCTTCATACTTGCATGTTTGAAATATGCCTATGACAGGGTAAATTTCTTAAAAACTCACACTACCACTCATATGGGACAAGAAGAAGACAAGACCAACATCACAGATTAACCCACAGAGTCCAAATGGGAATCAACTATGACTACATCAAGTGTTACATTCAAGGGCGTAGATAAGGGAGGGGTAATGGGGGTAGTTACCCCCCCTAAGACCCAACGAGAAAAAAATTACTAGGTCGGAATTTTTTGTTGAAAAAAATGAGAAAATCTCGAAATAAGTAAAACTCGTAAAATTTTTTGTGAATATGCTTCTTGGACCTGCATTTTCGTAGATTTTTTAAACTTTTAAAAGGAAATATGCTGAGAAATCAGTTTGTTATCTTTTAGATCTGCTAGAAGAAAGAAATATGAGCGCAGATAGATGATTCACGAGATTGTATGAAGAAATTGAGAAACTGCGCAATGAGTTAAATATTTCTATAAGGTTTCCTCGCATAAACCCTATAGACAGAGACGTCTTACTAATGTTTTAACCATACTAACGTTCAAAAGGAAACCCCCCAGAGATATTATGACACCGGCATTTTCGTTTCTCTATTGAAGAACATCATGGAAGATCTCAAGTTTCACTTTATTTCTAAACAATTTTTTTCCTAAAAATGAAAATATCATTCCTGCAGTTATAATACAAAAAAATGACCACATTTCATCATCAGAAAAAAAATGTATCAAAATATTTGCTAGAATAGGAAAATACTAATAAATAAGAGTCCAGATTTAGGTACAGCTGAATTTTTGTGTTAGAAAATAGAACAACATTTCTCCAGGTGCTTGTTGAAGTTGTTGAAACTCTCAAATTATCTAATAAAGAAGTATCTCGTGATATAAGTACATCGCGCACTAAGATTTTTTGCAGGTTTGGCTGCCAATGTGGAGTCTGCAGAAAAGTGTTTTCCGCGTTAAGAACGTTTAAAATTTGGTTCAGCTTATAAATAGGACAACACAGGTTAGGTGGACTAGCCTTCATGCATGAATATCAGAGCGTTCCTATAAATGACAAAAGGGTTTTGGAGCGACTTGCAAAACAAAATAAAAACAGAACCTTGGCGTTAATCTGATTTCGAGTTTGATTTTTAGTAAATTTTCGTAGAAAAAATTTGGTTGTAGATCATTTCTATGAAAATTCACTACCGTAACGCACTTGCTGCGTCCAGACTTTTTAATTTTTTAGTGCATTTTCATAGGAAAAATTCACACGATAACTCAAAAAACAATGGTCCGATTTGGATGAAATTTGACAGGTACCTTCCTTTTGTAAGTGGGTTGGATAAGTTCGTTATCCAGAAAAATTGGATCAGGTTTTCCGAGAACATTTTGGGTTTTCTTTCCAAATTTTTTTTATTTCCGAAAATAACAGACCTATGGTAACCAAACTTTTTATGTAGGTTTATGTTATAAAAATTAAATTATATACAAAACAGATCTATATGTTACAAGAAAAAAGTTATAACTATTTAATAAAAAATGTTTGGTTCAGATCATTTCCATAATACACTTGCTGCGTCCAGACTTTTGTTTTCTAATGTGGGAAATATTTTCGCAATTTTTTGTTCAATTTTAATTCAATACATTTTTTAGTCTTTGTATTTGGAATTTTGTTTACCTTTGTATTTTTTGGAATACCCTCCCCAAGAAAAAAACCTATCTACGCCCTTGGTTACATTACTGGTAAATAAATAAATAGGAGAGCTGTCAAGAGGGGCATTTATAGTCCCAGTGAAGAACTATTTGCTCGATTATGCGTTTTACTTTGTAGTTTTATTTTATTGTATGCTCTTGTTTATGTGTATTTTTCTGTCTGTATTGTTGGCTTCTGTGTGCTGTGCTTTGTCCTATGTTTGGTTTGCTCAGTTTTGTTTTTTGGAACCTAGATCTATTTTACTTCTTGATAGGCGGATTGATAAAAGTTTTTATATAGTGTTGTTAATGTAGCATTTATTATTGCTATAACTGTTTTAATTTAAAATTGACAGGTCATGTAACTTTGATGACAATAACACATTATTATTATTATTATTATTATTATTATTTATATTATATTAGGGTGTTGCAATTTCAATGTCACCTGGTATATACTATGATGCAAAGTAATATCCCTTTATTAATTATTTGTTTAACTATAATTAAAAATAAAATGGTTCGGACGCAATAATTACGTTATGGTATAGAATTTTCGAAAATATAACATTCGAATAACTTATCCTATAAAAATTTTAACGTACCCCAAATATGGGTTTTGGGAGTTCCAATTCACATTCATTTAAAGAAACATTTAAAAGTTCCAGCTCTTTATTAGTCTAAATTTTATAAGAATTTTCTAAAATGGTTACAAATATCTTCACCGTAAGTGGGAAGTAAATGAAAAAGTATTTTTTCTTGTTTCTCTCCGGGAGCATATGTAAGTACTTCCTTTTAGTTGCGAAACTGTGGAGCTAATTTTAGCTAAAAAAACTGGGTAGATAGTATTTATAAATATATAGAAGAGCAAATAAAATGAAACAATTTCTTCTGTGAGAGGAGAACCACAAGTGGACATTTTAGGAAAAATGTGTATAAATTTAAATGAGAATGGGTTACTGTGTGGCATTATATTCTGGTGATTAAAAATCTACATAAAGTAGGTAAGATAGTATATTATATTTAGTCAGCTAATAATTATTTATATGCAAATATGTATTTTGTGTTTAGTAGCGATTTATAAAGCTGAGGTATCTGCTATATATTATGTTTTATGTTGTTTCTTGAGTGGTGAATTAATAGGTAGTCAAGAGAGGTGACACTTGCGTCTTGGCTACCGTGGGAAAGCATATTTATGTTATGGACCCCACGCCCCATAGTGACCTGTCTTAAGTTCACCCCTAGGTAGACATAAAGCAAATCATTGACCGAACTAATTCTAATCAGGGATCATATTTCTGAGGATATGTTACGTCGTACCTACCCTTCAGTCTTCAAGTTACGAACACCTGTGAATGAATTTGGCCACATACTATAACATCCGTTGTGATTTTACTGCTAAGCCAACAATATTACGTCGCTCTTTAATTTAAGGTTGTTTTATTTTGTAAGCTTCAATTACAAAGTGCACTCAATAGCAATAATGTAATGAATAAAATAAACATTAACAAAACAATACATTTATGCTGTGTTATTTTTCACCATCAAATTGTGACAAATAAAAGGCGATTTCATTTTAAGCAGAAAACTTCTTGTAATCATATGTCCTATTTCAATTATTTAAGAAGTTACAGAACCTCAAAGTTTTTAAGTAAATATTTATTGTTTAAAAAAAGGAGAGTTAGAAGTATAAATGTAATAAAAGTTGCTCAAAATTTCCTCCTTCTGCTAAAATATCTGCTTCACAATGACGAATAAAGAGTCTTTGACCGCATTTCAAATATGAGGATGATTTCCTATTTCAGCAGCAGCCATCTGTATTCTGTCTAACAACTGTTGTCTCGTGTTAATGGTTTCTTGGTACACAATTTGTTTCATATGACCCCATAAATAGAAATCCAAAAGATTTAAATCGGGGGATCGCGATGGCCTTGAAAAGGACCAGCATTACCAATCCAACTGTTCCAAAAATGTTAGTTTAATAACCTGATAACGACCGATCCACGATGAGGTGGGGCATCATCGTGCTGGTACCACGTATTTTGAATTACGTTAAGTGGTCCATCCTCAAGTAAATCACAAAATGTATTGTCCAAAAAATGATTGTAAGAATCTGAGTTTAAGCGCTCATCAAGTACACGCAAGTCTAGTTAATTGTTGTTAAAAATTCCACCCCAAAATTTGACGCTGAAACGTTGTTGAAATCTCCTTGGCTTAATTGCAGTCGGATTTTGTACTGCTCAGACATATCATTTTTGAAATAATTTACATCATCTTGTGTAAAACACGATTCATCGGAATAGATAACATTTGAAAAAAATTTTAATTTTGGGCATGTTGCTGTAATGACCAATGACAAAATGCTAGTGGCTGCTAAGCATTTCCCGAATGTAGAGCTTGAACAGGCTCTACATGATAGGGATGAAAGACTTCTCAGTTTAGTACACGCCATAAAAAATTTTGACCTACATGCAGATTACGTGGAATTCTTTGGATGTTGATTGAAGGACTGTCAAGGACAGAATTAGTTACAGCTGTTTCGCGGTCTGCATTAACTTCATCGGCCGAATAGCTTTTGCGGGGACAGGATAACCCAATTCTCACAATCTTCTAAAAGAATCGGCAAAACCTAAATGATACGGTATATGCCGATGTGAAATCTTTTTATTGACCTCACCTTTAAATTGTCGCAATTTATGGCGAGCTACTAAATCACACTGTATATATATATATATATATATATATATATATATATATATATATATATATATATATATATATATATATATATATATATATATATATATATATATATATATATATATATATATATATATATATATATATATATATATATATATATATATATATATATATATTATCATTATTATTATTTATTGGTAAAAATCATACAATATGCCTGTATAATAAGTCTGCGACTTGTGCTGGACATCTGCATAATTTTAAATTAATGTGACAATTATATACCAAATTCAACAAACTTGAAATTATGACAAATCAGGTAAAACAATTCTCTTCACTTTAATTTCTCCAATCTAATGCTTCGCCCATTGCCTTTATATAGATCTGAACCACTTTAATGTATCATCTAAATTGCAACTCGTCTCCACATGCCATATTTTTGCCAAATCTATTAATTTTATATAAGACCAAAACTGACATTAATAATAATATATATATATATATATATATATATATATATATATACATATATATATATATATATATATACATATATATATATATATATATATATATATATATATATATATATATATATATATATATATATATATATATATATACTTCATATAATCATATGTCCGATTTTAATTATTTAAGGAGTTAGGGGACTTCAAAATGTTATACATAAGGAGCCAATTTATATCAAGAAAGATATCCACATCGGCATGTACCGTATAATTCAGTTTTTTCCGATTATTTCACAAAATCCTGTCCCACCAATAGCTATTTGGCCGATAAAGTTAATGTAGACCGCGAAACAGCTGTAAATAATTCTGTCATTGACAATCCTTCAATCAGCCCCCAAAGAATATCACGTGATCTACATGTATGTCAAATTTTTTTATGGCGTATATATATATATATATATATATATATATATATATATATATATATATATATATATATATATATATATATATATATATATATATATATATATATATATATATATATATATATATATATATATATATAGCTAATGTACGCAATTTTAATTGTTGAGCATGAGAATTTTTAATTATTATGGTTTTTTTAAATCCTTATTTTTATTGCCTATTTAAAGTATTAACATTGATAAAATAAAATAATTGCTAATATTTCTTTACTTATCGTTGTCTGCAAATTTTTTTTCTTTTCTATGTTGGGCTAGCATTTTTGTTTTGATGTAACTTATTTGTATTTTTGTCATATGCATATTAATCCAGAGTGTTAGAAATTTTATTAAAACATTTTCAATTCAGTTTTTATTAATTTTTTCTTTTTTTTTGTGCATAACATAAATTTAAAAAATATGTATTTCCTTTTACCTTGTTTTTTTTTTCGCTTTTAATTTATAATTATTCAAGTATAGGCTTATTTAGTGATATTTTATAGGTCAAATTAATCAGACTATATAAATAAAATTCGGGACGCAGCAAGTGCGTTATGGTAGTGAATTTTCATAAAAATCTTTTTAATAACAAATATGTGTTTTTTTAAGAAAGCAGGCATCAAATTTGGTTACCAGTATAACCTATATAGTAAAAACAATGTGCCATGTTCCATTAAAATAACTTTATTGTGTGAAAATGTACAAAAATTTCCAAAAGTAAACTTAAAATGTTCCCAAAAAAAACACGTTTCTTGGTCAACCTTATAGGTTAATAGCAAATTGAGCTGTTCAAATATGAAACATTTGACCAAAATTCGCTACCATAACGCACTTGCTGCGTCCAGAATTTATTTTCTTTCAAATATGCATTATATTTCGATGGAAAATGCAAAAATGCAATAACATAAGGCGTGTTTGATTAAAAAAAGGAAATTTGTATCACCAAGGACTTATGGGCCATCCTGTGATTGCTGAAATATTATTTTAAGATGTAGCTCAAGACACCCTATAATTAATATATACAAATTTTCTTCATATCTTATATAATAACGGATATATTGAGCTTTATTAATTTTTTACGAAAATTCGACAAAAATTATATACCATTAAATGATAAACTCTATAGAAAGGGTCTATTTGAAATGAATTTTCTGCAAATATTTTAGTAAAATGAAGGACTATGACGGTTGAAACTAAGGCTTTAGGGTTTGTAAAACATCCTTCTTGAGACATTTTATTTCTATAGCCCGTATTAGATTTAAGTTATTTGCCTAAATGTTGCCAATTTTGACATTTGAAATCGCCACTTTGACGTTTTGAGGAAAACCCCAATTTATTTATTTTTAAATGCCTATAACTTTTTTGTCTTTAGACCCACATAGCTAAATTCTAGCTAAGTAACTTACCTATAAGGATGTAAACCTGCGTACCAAATTTGGTTGCCCTTACTTTGTTAATTCCGGAGATATAATTTTTTTTCGAAAGAAAACACAAAATTTTCCGGGAAAATTTGGGCAGATTTTCCTGACTAACGAACTCATCCAAGCCTTTTGCAAAAGGAATTTTTTCACCAAATTTGATCAAAATCGGCCCATTATTTTTTGAGTTATCGGTGTGATACATATATATATATATATATATATATATATATATATATATATATATATATATATATATATATATATATATATATATATATATATATATATATATATATATATATATATAAACATATAAAAATTGAAACTGACCCCGGATATGTTTTCTGGGGAGCCTAATTAGCGCTCATTTGAAGAATTTTTTTCAAAATTCAAAAGTCGGGATCTCCTCATTAGTGAATTTTTTTTAAGAAAATTCACTAAAATCTATAATGTTTTATTTCTCATAATTACATTCTTTTCAAAACATAGTTACATAAAAAAATATTGATGGTTGTTAATAAATCAAACAAATTAAAATCTTGTTGTAATAACTGAATCAACCTATATTCTTTGTCATTATTTTGGCGCCTTTATAAGGATATCCCTATTAATACTCTAAATATACATAAAAATCATCAATGTAAAAAAATCCTTAACTAAATATACAATGTAGAAATCTGCACATTTATCGTTGCAATATTTACAAAATCGACTTACTGCTTGAAATGTCTCTAATTGATTCTTCATTTGGAGATTTGGATTATTCGCTAGTTGACCGTCTATATAGGATTTTATTATTGCCACCATTACATTGTGGTAATTAATTATTATAGAGCTTATTTTGAATGGCCCTTTTGTACTGAAATTTTTCTTCTATCTTGGTTACCATTACCTTCTTAACATCCATATACTGCTGATATTTACTATTCTTTCTAATTATTTTAATCGCGTGCAAATCATACTGAACAAACCATCTTTTGTTAATTAAAAGTTATTTCCCAAAACTTTTGTTTTTACATACTCTCGCAGTTCAAAACATAATCAGATTTACATTCTAGCAATATAATTTACCTTTAATCTTATCTCCTAAATACAATGTGTATATAGATACATTACATATATTCAATTCGACCATATAAAAATAGTTTCCTTAATCAAAACAATTTTATTATAAGTAAACCCAACGGATTGTTTTCTATTCTTTAGATTCCAATAATATTTATTATTTTAGCAAGATATCCAACACTCTCTTAACTATACAGTGCATTAAATTTTAGGATGCATAAATTTTATATACATGACTCGTTTTTCTACACAAACGTTTCTATTTTTAAGCTATATTTGCTATTTATAGCAATTCCCCCTTTCTAAAAATGTGTCTGTATAGTGACCATTAGATAGACCATTTTTGTCTTACTTTTGTTTTTTACTATATTTTTTAAAATTGACATTTATAACATTCCCTGGTTTTTTCGACCTATCCAATTTCCCTCAGTACTTATTTCTGTGAACGACAATCATTGGTATACTTTTTTGTTATGGGGTATTTACTTTTCAGATTTTATTTTATTATGTTTACTATTTATATTGATATACTACAATGGAATAGGAATATTTTATATATTTTTTATCTATAAACTTCTAATAATTTTTACACTACATATATGGTCTCTATACTTTACCTTTTATACAATCCCCTATAAATATTTTATAATACTTTCATTATATTAACTTTTATTATTCATTATATATTCTAATATCATATTCATATCCTTACACATATCTATCATATTTCTGATTTATATCATTTTACTTTTGATATTATTTTCGCTACATCACCTATATCAATTCTTTCCAATCAATCCGGCCCATATGTTTTATTTTTCGTTAATTGTAACTCTTTTTTGGTACGTAATCGGTTTCTGTCTTTTTGAGTTTCATATATCTTTCTCCTCCACTTATTCTATGTTTTCTATACTCAATACCTTTTATATTTTCCCCTTTTCACTTTTGTGTTAAGATTACTTTAACTGACATATCCAATAACTGTCTCCAATTTTAAGCACTGCTCCTAATTTAATATCACTTAATTTTTATATTAAATTTTTGTTTTTCTAATTTATATTTTCCCTTGGGTTACTATAATGCCTACTTGTTTTTATTATTCATACTTATGTTGTTTAATTTTATTTTCTCAGGGTTATATTACTGTAATTTTTATTTTAAATTGACCAATTTTCCGTCATATAGTTCCATCTATTCAATTTTTATTTATTTTAGGAGAAATTTCTCTGTCTTGTAATTCTACTGTTTATTTTGTACATTAAATTATTGACAGTCTCGTTTCGTGTATTCAGCATGCGATTATCCTTTTTATTGCTTATGTCATATTGGATTCGATCAAAATTCATGTAGATTAATTTTATTTATCTTATTTTTTTTGCTTTGGAAATTAAAATTGCTATAATTAAAATGATGTGTTTTGTTATTTTCGATATTTAGTTTATTTTCATGCCGAATGTGTCTGTTCTTGTCATTAAATTTTGGTTTATAAGTTTTAAATTTATTATAATTTCTAGAATATTTGTTTTTATAAAATTTTTGGGTATCATTGTATTTATATTTATTGTAAAAATTATTCTTTTCAAAGAAAAGTTTTCTAATTTTAAAATTGTCGTTATTGTGATTATTTTCTAGATAAGGATTATTACATTAAAGTTTAGTTCTATTTGTCTGGTAATTTTCAATTTTCATACAGTATAAATATTGTGTTGTTATCAATTATTTTTTTGTCAGTGTCTAAGTATTTTTCAGGACTCATTTCTTGTAGATTTTCTTCTTGCAGTATTTCCTTTTCTATATATTTTCTGGGCTTGTTTCCAGTAGATTTTCTTCTTCTTTCACTTTAATTAGCTGTTCAGCGGTTTCCTGTTCGACTCGGACCACATTCCTGTCTACTGACTGCATAAACGTTTCGACCTTTTGAATGTCGTACCTCCTCATTGCAGTTTCTTGACTTATTTTGTCATGACACGACTGTCTTCCTGTGTTCAGTTCCGCTTTGATTATTTGATGGCTTTCGTGGTATTTTTCTTAAGTTGTTTTTATTTCATCGTCCAGTTGATACATTTTTCTGTGGAAATTTGATTCCATAATTTTTTGTCCTTTATTCATTTCTGTTAAAATAATACGATAGGTTCGCTAAAGTAACTCTTTATCAACGATAACTGGTGGATAACTTCTCAACGATAATTCGTCAACATACATCACAGTGCGATAGGTCTGATAAAAGTAACCCTTTATCAACGATAACAGTACGATAATCGATAACTTGCCAGAGATAACTCGCCAACAAGTGTAAGGTGCGGTAGGCTTGATAAAGTAACCCTTTATCAATGATAACTGTACGATAATCGATAACTTGCCAGAGATAACTCGCCAACAAGTGTACGATACGATAGGGGTTTGACAAGATGTATCCCATCTTATCAACGGTAACGATACGATAATCTATAACTTGTAAGAGACAACTCGCCAACAAGTATACCATACAATAGTTCTGATCAGCAAAAACCATGCTCAATCAGCGGTAATGGTTCGGCAACTGTTAACGTTAACCACGTTAACAACGTCTTGAACCGAAAATAAAACATTTTAGAAAACACACCAACTTATGAAAAGTTATTATAGATTAATTGTTTCGCTGGATGTGCCAGATTTATATTTGAATGCCATACCACAGCAGAAACATAAACGAAGGTCAAATCAGGGTAGTCGAAATCAAAGGTCAAAATCGAGCTAGTCAAAATTGAGTTTGTCAAATTAGGGTTGTCAAATCCGGGGAGTCAAAATCATCTGGTCGTCGCTGGCAGCACGGTCTATGCCTCCCGTGGCACCTACCCAAGAGTTTAAAACAGGAAGGATGTTAAAAATTTGTTGTAGTAACTCAAATAAATGGCCAGACAGTTTGAAGGTCAAAAACCCAAAAGAAAAAAGAACTGTTTAGCATAGCTGGCATTCGCCCATCGACAAATTTCATACGATAACGATGGTCGTCGACCAAGCTATCACTAAAACAACATGGCTGAAACCATCGACAAATTGCTCACAGAAACGATAGTTCGCAAAAAAAAACAGGGTCCACATCAAGTCTGTCGCAATCAGGTATGTCAAAAGAAAAGAAAACAAAAGGGTTGTTTCGAAATAGTTGGTATGCTCCCATCGACAAATTTCCTAATCGATAACAATAGACGTTGGCCAAGTAATTATGGAACATAAGTGGCTGGAACTACCGACAGATTATTTTCCAACACGATAGTTTTGCCACAAGAATAAAAATAACAAAAGTAGAGGTCTAAATCGAGTGTCCAAATAGGGTTTGTCAAAATTAGAAACCATTGAAAACTCCATGAAAATTCTCTGCAATGCATGACCAGAACAGATCCATTCCATCAGATGCGTCTCAGATTCTTATTACTCAGACGTACCTAAAGAGGAATATCGGAAAAAGTCAGCCATAGTCAAATTCCTGGTTGTCACAAGTCAGGGTTGCCAAGTCCGGGTATGTCAAAACTGGGTTCCTCGAAGAGTGATAGAGTAGAGAAAGAAATGGGTTAAAGGAAAGGAAATGTTTTCTGCGCGAATGCCGTGGTTCACGTTTTCTTCCCAACCGACAGAAGCTGCTATCGTTGTGACCAGATGTTAGCGCTCACATCCGCCCACAACTAAACAGCCTGTGTTCTTTGGTTAAGTCAATCCCGCTAGCCAGGAAGACTAACAGAAAACGAGAGCAAAGCAAAAGAAAGTAGAGAGAGGGCTAGATCAATGTTCCTGGAAATTTTAGCAAGACATCGCCCAGGGTCACTATTGGTACGACAGATTTAAAATGTAATACGCACCAACTTTTCTCCCCAAACAATGCGCAGCGAAATAAGCCTCAAGGAACACCCATGAGCAGAAGAAAAAGAAAAGATGAGAGAAAGTTGAGATAATAAAAAAAAATAATCATGCGAAAGTCACGTCCACAAAGGTGTCAGCGACATTTAACGAAAGCATAATTGCGCTTACCCTGCAACACTGCATACTAAAATGCAAAGGTAACGAAAAACTATCATTGAAAAATTTAATTTCCAACTGAAAAATGAAGGTAAAATTCAGATGAAGTAAGAAAATTATGGGTTTGGTAACGTTGTTTAGTGTTACCGTAATGCCAACATAGCCTAAAATAGCCTCGAGAAAATATCTGTAGTTTCTGAAGATGACGGCATGGTTGTCGAAACACTTAGAGATTTATCGACATGAGTCTCTCGAACATCAACTACGTAAATGTCTGCCCCCATATCCCATGAAATCTTAAACAGGTAATGTTCACTCCCCATGTCGATATTAGGTGGGCCGCTACCATACATAGCGCTCACCACAGGGACAACATGAGCAAAAGAAGTTTCTTCTGTACCAGCACAAAATTCGTAAGTCATTTGACAGGGTTTTGTCGGTACAGGGATTTTAGAAATCACTGGGTTCAGATAGGCCAAACTTATGCAGCTAAAAGCTAGATATTTCTAGATTGATATTCTTAGCGCTAATTTTCGTTCGTAAGAAGGTCAACGAGATATGGGAGATGTTCTATCCAAAGCATTCGGTAGTAATATCGAGAATTCTAAGGATAGTCATGATTGACGTTTTATAAAAGATAATACAAATGGTAAAAGATATTTGTGCTACAAAATATTAGATAGCGCTGTCGACAGATCTGTAGAGAGTCGTTATTTTGTTTAGCAGAAAGATAAACAAAAAGTGAATGGTAATTTCACTACAGGATGTTAGGTGGTTTTTGTCGGTAAAAATCTGAAGAAAATCGTTATTTTCTGCAAAGGTAAAAAAAACGTAAGACATTTCTACTACAAAACATTAGGTAACACAATCGACAAATTTCTAGTCATCATTATTGTTTGACACAAAAGGTAAACGACGTGAGATATTTTTACAACAAATATCAGATGGGACGTTGACAAAAATCTGACGAGAGTCTATATTGCTGTTTAGCAAAAGGGTATACAAACAATAAAAGATATTTTTGCTAAAAGATATTAGGCAATTTTTGTCGATAATATCTGGGTCATAATCGATAGTCACGGATCGGTAGTCACAATCAATAGAAAAAACTCGGAACGCAGCAAGTGCGTTATGGTAGTGAATTTTTATTAAATGCTTCAAATTTAAATTACTCAATTTTCTATAAACTTAGAGAGTTTAATTTTAATACGTAGTAAGGTCTTTCCTAAGGCAAGATATCCACAAAATTTCATTAAAATAGCTTTGTAATTTTCGGAGAAAAAATTTTTTTGGAAAGAAAATTTAAAATTTGAATAACTTAATTTTTTCTAAACTTAGAAAGTTGAATTTTGGTAATAGTAAGATCTCTCCTGAGGCAATATACATAGTAAATTTCATTAAAACAGCTTTGTTACTTTCGGAGAAAAAAAATTTTCGAAAGAAAACTCAAAATTTTCCCGGGAAACCCCGTCCGATTTTCTGGATAACGAACTCATCCAAGCCATTAATAAAAGAAAGGCACTTGCCAAGTTTCATCATCGAAATCGGTTAATTATTTTTTGAGTTATGAGACGGATACATACATATATATATATATATATATATATATATATATATATATATATATATATATATATATATATATATATATATATATATATATATATATAAATTAAACCTATTTACAAATGAACTTTAATAAGATATTATGCTGTGAAAATACCTCTCTCAAGCAGTGGCGATTTCACCTAGTGAGCTAGGTGTGTGCCGCACACCCTAAAATATAATCAAAATGTGCACAGTTATATATGTTTTAGTTCTTTTTGCCTTAGTCTTAATACACTACATATTTTATAACAATCGATTTAATTTACTTATTTGATTTCATAAATAGTCGGTTAATAGTGACTTGGAATGAAGTAGATACCACGTCCTGTAACATATTCAGAGAATATCAGTAGATCAATAGCAACTGGGAATGAATTCGGTCAGTCCCCGACCCACGTGTTTAAAATAGTGAGGAAAATACCATTGATTTTAACACTGCAGTGAGCTATAAAAATTTGATTAACTCAGTTTTCTATAATCTTAGAAAGTTTAATTTTGGTAGGTAGTAAGGTATTTCCTAGTACAAGATATCCACCAAATTTCATTAAAATAACTTTGTAATTTTTGGAGAAAAAAAATTGTTTCAAAAGAAAATTTAAATTTGGATAACTCAATTTTCTATAAACTGAGAAAGTTGAATTTTGGTACTTAGTAAGTCCTCTCCCAAGGCAACATATATAGTAAATTTCATTAAAACAGCTTTGTTATTTTCGGAGAAAAAAAATTTTTCGAAAGAAAACTCAAAATTTTCCCGGGAAACCCCGTCCGATTTTCTGGATAACGAACTCATCCAAGCCATTAATAAAAGAAAGGCACTTGCCAAGTTTCATCATCGAAATCGGTTAATTATTTTTTGAGTTATGAGACGGATACATACATACATACATACATATATATATATATATATATATATATATATATATATATATATATATATATATATATATATATAAATTAAACCTATTTACAAATGAACTTTAATAAGATATTATGCTGTGAAAATACCTCTCTCAAGCAGTGGCGATTTCACCTAGTGAGCTAGGTGTGTGCCGCACACCCTAAAATATAATCAAAATGTGCACAGTTATATATGTTTTAGTTCTTTTTGCCTTAGTCTTAATACACTACATATTTTATGACAATCGATTTAATTTACTTATTTGATTTCATAAATAGTCGGTTAATAGTGACTTGGAATGAAGTAGATACCACGTCCTGTAACATATTCAGAGAATATCAGTAGATCAATAGCAACTGGGAATGAATTCGGTCAGTCTCCGACCCACGTGTTTAAAATAGTGAGGAAAATACCATTGATTTTAACACTGCAGTGAGCTATAAAAATTTGATTAACTCAGTTTTCTATAATCTTAGAAAGTTTAATTTTGGTAGGTAGTAAGGTATTTCCTAGTACAAGATATCCACCAAATTTCATTGAAATAACTTTGTAATTTTTGGAGAAAAAAAAATTGTTTCAAAAGAAAATTTAAATTTGGATAACTCAATTTTCTATAAACTGAGAAAGTTGAATTTTGGTACTTAGTAAGTCCTCTCCCAAGGCAACATATATAGTAAATTTCATTAAAACAGCTTTGTTATTTTCGGAGAAAAAAATTTTTTTTGAAAGAAAACTCAATTTTCCCGGAAAAAACCGTCCGATTTTCCTGCCTAACGAACTCATCCAAGCTACTAATAAAAGAAAGGCACTTGCCGAGTTTCATTGAAATCGGTTAATTATTTTTTGAGTTATCAGACGGATATATATATATATATATATATATATATATATATATATATATATATATATATATATATATATATATATATATATATATATATATATATATATATATATAAACATATAAAAATTGAAACTGACCCCGGATATGGGTTCTAGGGGGTCCTAAATCGTGCTCATTTGAAAAAATTTTTGCAACGTCTCACCATCGATACCTCTATTAGTGAATTTTTTTAAATAAAAATTCACTAAAAAATAACAGAAGAATTTGTCCAGGAATTTTTATTGCACAGAAAATACCAAGCACCTGCGGCAGTATACGATAATTTAAGATAAGGTGACAAGGTTTATTCGGCCCCAAAATGTGTGGACAATATCTTCCGGGGAGTTGGTCGGCAATAGGGGGTGGCTGTTTACTAAGGAAATGTCAGTGAGTTGCTTTACAATTTTTTCGGTACATACAAGACAGTAGAGCAGTGTTTTAAAAAGATACCTAATTTCTAACACTGGTCACAAACACTAGCTGCAAAAGAAAGTAAGTACACAAAATTTAGATATTAAACCTCTATCTCTTTATTCAGCGACAACACAAGTCAAAGAGTTCTTTGTCCCTGGGTTAAGATGCCGTTTGTTTGATAACGTTAATGATTACCCATCAAAAACTCTCCCAGACCAGCGGATTACTGTGTAACCTCCCTTAAATATAAGGCGTGTAAGCAGTATATTATGCTCGACCTCAAGTGAACCCAAATCTGCTCGGTATTGAGGTCACTATTGCCTATCAGCCCTACCCTGAAAAGTTTCTATCTATTAGATTTATAATTAGCAGGATTATAAATACTTTATAGGGCTGAAAGATGTTAATATTGTTTACTACTTACGCTGTTGTTATGTTGTTGAACTGCCTGAAGTCTTATATTTGTTAGAGATCTAGACTAGTGCCTGGTTACGATGATTTTTCTACAAATTTTCTTCGATATCTCGATATTCGATATGAATATCTTTGATCTGTGTTGTCGGCGAATTTAAGAGATTGGTGGATAGGAATTTATTTTCAATTAAACAGAGAAGTGCATGTAAAAATAAATATTAAATTTATCGACATAAATTATGACAGCAGCAAGATTCATTTGCTTACTGTGATTGGATTTTAAATGAAGTGAACATTACATTATTCACAAAAACAGAAAACAAGGTGAGTATTAAATCTTCTAACATGTAAATTAATCAGAGCATATTACAGAATGAAACACAAGGATATTACATTACCAAAAATGTAAGTATTACACACATCAGATAACAAAAATTAAGTGCGGTAGTATGTAGCTCAAAATAAACATGAAATATAAAAAAAAGAATCAACGTTCTCCAATCAGTTCTACTGATGTTTCCGGAATTCAAATAAACTTTAAAGAGTGATTACAAAATGCTTAACTGGCCAGTCTATCTTAATTATTCAATGATATAGGCAAATTTGAGTTAAGCTCAAACAACAACATACTCTTAATTTTCACCATAGCAATTAAAACTATAAAGAAATTTACGGATCTGATACTTTACAGGCAAATATTGATCAATAACAAATTGAGAGCGATATTATTAAAGTTACAAAACTCTTAGGAGATAAACAGGAAATTAAATCTGGGGTCAAACAGATCTCACTGACATGAATAAGATTTCAGTTTAATTATTTTAAATTGAAAGTTCATCGATAAATGCTTGAAATTCAGAAGTCTGCTCTAAAGATTCGATAGCTCCACACAAATAGAATTCAAAAGAACACTCACCAGCAGTAACGATTCCTAGAAACGTAATCGTTACTATATATATATATATATATATATATATATATATATATATATATATATATATATATATATATATATATATATATATATATATATATATATATATGCGGTACTTGGGATTTCTTGTAAGTGTAAAATGAAGTGTTGTAAAAAGAACCCTGCTTGGAGGAATCTCAGATGTTTTGTTTGTATTTATTTTATTTTTCAACATTTTGGGAAAAGGTTTCTTCATTGTTGGTTTATCCAGTTTCCACATAAAATGTGGTGTAATTGATTTCAAATATATTCTTCTGTGTTTGTTACCTAACCTATACACTTAAAATAGTAACTGTGTATAAAAAATATGTGTTATTTGTTGACACAACTAAAATAAACTTTATTTGGTTTTAGTAACATTACTCATACGTTAACAGGTATTTAGCATTCGACAACGTTAAATGTAAGCCAGATTTTTTACTTTTTTTAAAGATCAAACGTCAAATATCTATAGCTCCAAAAAAGTCACATCATCATAGTTTAAGGGCGATGTCACCTTATCGTCGCAACCATTACTTCCTATCTCTGGCAGCTTTTTTCATTTCACTATAGCTTCTGCACGTCAAAAATTGAGTCATGTTTCCAAGAGGACAAAAACCTCTTTCCTTTTTCACAAGAATGTATGTTTCTAATACTGTAGTCAGAAACTGATTATGTCACATAATATATTCAAAAAGTTTTTTCTTTCTCCACTTTATTTCTTCCAGCAAGGATCTTTCTTCTCTCACCGAGAAAAATTGTTTTAAAAATTGTTTTTATGTCATAGGTATATCTTTTAAAGGCCGAAAACGGCCAAAGAAAACTAAAAAGAAAATACCAAGTCCATCACCTAGTGCATTATAGGAATGTTGTTTTTACGATAAAAATCGCCCGCTTCAATAAATTCAGCATGATCAAATCGGTCATATGCCTGTCTTTGACAGAGAAAAAGAGGTCGCAAGATGCCAAAGACCTGACTGTAAAGGCCAAAGTCATACACACACACAAATCAAAATCAAAATCATACAAACATACACACACACACAGAGTGTGATAAGTGCAAAGTTCACTTATGTCTCCTGAGGTAACGTGAATGTTTCCGATAGTTTGATAGAAGCTAGGAGCTGACTGTTTAAATAATTACTTTTTATTGGGAACATGTTTATTTACATATATCTTACAACGAATAATATACTGTTTTCAATGAAAACTATTCATTCCCAACTTTGCAGAATTAATTCATAAACCCTATCAAATTCTTATACTTCTGAGTACTATTTGTACATTCCCATATGCATAATTATTTTTTCAAGTGACATTCGACAATGTATTCGACATTTTCTTAACGTCGGTCTATTTCCGTGACTATGGCCAATCACCGAAGCCAGGGTGCAGTTTCACCTGACTATCCTGGAAATTTTGCAGCACCCCAGCCTTACTGTAAGTAGGGTAGGGATCTTTAACGTGCACAACATCGCATGGACACGGGACCGACGGCTTTACGCCCCCTCCGAAGGGCGGAACGTGCAGACATTCAACTTGCTCAAATACAATTCCAGAACCTCGGTTGATGTTAATGTTACAGTATGAACTGAAAAAGTGAAAGTAGAACGCTGGGATCAAACCCGGTACCCTCTGGTTCAGAGGCACACGTTCTTACCACTTAACCACCGAGGCTCTTAGCTTTTGCAAGTGAAATGACTAGTTCTCTTTTTTATCTTGAAAAATCGATAGAACCAATATTTTTTAAAGAGCAGTAATAAAAAACAGATCTGGGCATTGCTTATTTTACAAAACATCGTGCTTTTAAGAACTATGCATTTAGAGACATTTAGCTAGCCACGCATTTTTCTAATAAAATAGCCTATTTAGTAAATATTTTCAATTTCAGAAGGGAAAGATAAAGATTTATTATTTGAAGGGCAAATAATTAAGAAGTATATATTGTTGTCAACAAATACTTTCCAATATCAAGTTATTCGCAAAAAACTTCCATGAAACATTTTTCTAATACCCTGTTTAAGAGATTACTAATCACTTTTTAAGAGTTTTATATATAACTTACTCTAAAATTTGCCAAGGACCGTAAATTTCAATTCTTTTGCACGTACTTATGAAACATTCTGTATATGTTTGTTAATTAAAGGTAGTTAATCCATTTATAACGAGCATTCGTTGTTGTATATTGCATTTATACAGAAGTTTGTGTGTGTGTGCGTGTGTGTTTTGGTGGGTGTCTGTGCGTACTTACATTAGTATCACCGCACCAGCGAAATAAAGGCAAAGCGGTAATTATTAAGACACATATCGTTAACAAGATTTTTACGTAAATAATGAAAGGATCCGGCGCAAAATAGTATTTTAAAAGGCTGAAATTGCAGGGTTTTTTCGATGTTATATTAGCTTTGGACGTGTTCTTTTAGCGACGGTCTTGCAGTTTTATGATAATCTAGGTTTCTAACCTACAGGGCCCATAACTGATGAACAAAGCTATGAAAATCTAAAAGAGCAAAGTACGAGTATGTAGCATGCGAGATGACTTTTCATAAGTAAATCTATTCTGCGACGCTCGTATTATATATGAGATTTATTGCATAAGCCATATATTTTTTTTTTTAATTTTAAATATCGTTTACCAAATTAACTGAAACCACAAACTAAGAAATTCCCCGATAATATAGCAGCATTAATTTATAGAACAGCCACTTATCAACATGCCATACATAATATTAAGTGGAAATATTTTCTGAGCATGCAGTTCGACCATACTTGCTTTCAGTTATCTCTCAACCTCTAACCTCCAGTGCTTTTTATTAACATGATACTCTTATCAGCTCAAGAGAAAAAACAAACCCAGGAGTAGATAAGAGGGTGATTTATCTGTACAAGTTTCCCCAGCCGTCTATTCTTAGTACCATAAATTAATGATTTATTATATCGGAAGGACTAACTGTTAATTTTTATGGTTTTAGAAAATTAATAAGTAAACAGCAAATCTCTAATTGTAAACTCATCTTAATTTAAATGATAAAATATAGATTTGTGTTATGCCAATGAATTAAAGAATAAAAGCCGGGACGCAGCAAATGCGTTATGGTGGTGAATTTTTATAGAAATGATCTGGCACCAAATATTTGATTATAACTTTTTTCTTCTAACATAGAAATCTACATTTTGGTATAGTTTTTATATCGAGAACATAGGTACTAAATTTGGTTATCATGGCTTTTTTATTTTTTTAATTAAAATTATTTTTGAAAGGAAACTCAAAATTTTCTCGGAAAATCTTGTCCGATGTTCCTAGCTAACAAACTTATTCAAGAGACTTACAAAAGGAAGGTACAGACCAAATTTGATCAAAATCGGCCCATTCCAATGCAAAGTATATGTTTAAACGTTCATTTAGTTCGGAAAATAAGGTTGTTTTACAATTTATTAAGCAAAGAAAAATGGGAAAATGTTTATATGGCAAATAATGTCAACGCACAGTATAATAATTTTGTTGGCACAATAATTTATAATTATAAAATAGCTTTTCCTTTAAAGCGAATAAAAATTAGAAAAGATAAAAAGAAAAGTTGGTTAACACCTGAAATTAGAGAAACTGTCAGCTTGCTTAGGGAAATGCATTTGCTGTATTCCTTAACGGGCGACTATGAGTTGAAGGAGACGTGTGGTGATTTGAGAAGGAGACACCGCAAGAGTATTACACTGGCAAAAAATTCAGAAATGATAAAAGGCTAGCCAATTCTAAAAATATAGTTAAAGAAAACTGGAACATTATTAGGGCTGGCACGGAGCAGAATGGTGCAAATATCTGGAAGATTGATATAAACAGAAATAAAGAGACTTCGGATTAGTAATTGTTTTAAAGATCATTTTGAAAAAATTGGTAATCAGCCAGGTATCTCGCATCATAATATAGGTGTGAGGTCCCACTATTGCACACAACATAGCTTCTTCCTGGCACCAGTGGACGAGACTGAAGTAAGTTTGTTAAATTGTGTACAAACAAGAAGTCTGAGGGTCCAGATGGCTTGTCATGTACAATGGTTGACCTGATTTCTGACTTGTGTCGCCTCTCACTTGTATAATAAACAATTTCTTTTTGCAGGCTATATTTCCTGACCGATTAAAGATTGGTAAATGGGTACCGATACACAAGAGAGGGGAGATGACATCTTTGGACAGCTACCGACCTGTGTGTGTTCATTCAGTGTTTGCCAAAATTATAGAACGTGCAATGTTTAATAGGCTATATAACTATGTCAATAGGTTTCAGTTACTTTCACCATCCCATCATGGGTTTTGTAAGAGAAAATCAACAATAACAGCCTTGTATGAGACTGTCAACAAAATCGTATAAAACATCGACAAGGGGCTGAATGTTGCCGGGTTATACTTTGATTTATCAAAGTCTTTTGACCTAGTAGATCATAAGCAGCGTTTGCTGACACTAGGACAATACGGTATACGAGGTATTGGGTTGGAATGGTTTGCCAGGTAGCTCTCAAATAGAAAACAATATGTACAGTTGACTGGGGAGTGTGACGATACTGCGAATGTGCAGATAAAGTCAAAATTTAGTAATAATTTGAGAGGAGTCCCACAGGGAGGGGTCCTGTCCCCAATTATTTTTATCTTATATACAAATAATCTGCAGCAATACTTCGTTGAGAATCAAAGTACTAATATATGCCAATTTGTCGATGACACTTCGTTCACTGTTGCAGCTAGTACTTCTCCAGGACTGGAACTGCTAAGGTTGTGAGGGGAATGTCTGATTGGTGTAGGGAAAATAGACTCTTTTGAATCTTGAGAAAACTGTTAACATAAAATATCCACGTCAGACAAATCAGTGCTTCCAGTTTGTGTAATAATAAAAATGCAGCAAATAATACCAAATTTTTAATATATATATATATATATATATATATATATATATATATATATATATATATATATATATATATATATATATATATATTTGTGTGTGTGTGTATCCAACCGATAACTCAAAAAATAATTAACCGATTTTGTTAAAATTCCGCAAGTGCCTTTCTTTTATTAATATCTTGGATGAGTTCATTAGCCAGAAAAATTGGACACGGTTTTCCGGGAAAATGTTGAGTTTCCCTTCGAAAATCACAAAGATATTTCGATAAAATTTGGTGTACATATTGCTTTGGGAAAGACATAACTATGTACCAAAATTCAGCTTTCTAGGGTTACAGAAAATTGAGCTATGCAAATTTGAAACATTTATGTTTAATTTCACCGCCTTTCATTGTCAACAACTTATACGAGATCTAGTATGTTGTTGCCGTGGTAACGAAACATTTGATATTATTGCGCAGGTCTGTTAGACGCTGTAACGGACATTTACCCTATGATATGAGATCGTTTATATGTTTGTTTGTTTGAGTCGACGAATTATTTATGTCATTTGGGAAATTTTTATATACAAGTGCAAATTATTCCTTTATTAATGTTAGTGGGTGGATTAAACAGTGTTTGTTATGTTTTATCAACATATATAAAGGATCGAAGTTTTACAAAAGGGCTGATATTATACAGAGTGACGCGTTTCTACGGTAAAGCTGATTATAATTATTATTATACAAGAGCCGAGAAAAAATTGTATAAGCTAATTATAGGGTGTCTTGAGCTGCATCTTATACAATTATTTTGACGATCACAGGCTGGCCCACAAGTCGATCGTTGGTGATCCCTACAATTTTTTTTCGAACAGCCTTATTTTATTGCATTTTTTATCGAAATATGTTTGTAAGAACAAAAATCAAGACGCAGTAAGTACGTTTTGGTAGAAAATTTTCATTAAATGCTTCAAATTTCAATAACTCAATTTGCTGTTAACCTAAGATTTGTTGGTTAGAAAACCAACGTTTAAGGTATATTGTCGGAAATTTTTTTGTACATTTTCAAACAATAAGTTATTTTGATAAAACATTGTTTCTATTATATAGGTTATACCGGTATCCAAATTGATGACTGCTTGCATTAAAAAGACATATTTGATATTCAAAGCATTTTTTTAAAAATTCACTGCCATAACGCACTTGCTGCGTCCAGAGTTTTTAATATATATATATATATATATATATATATATATATCTATATATATATATATATATATATATATATATATATATATATATATATATATATATATATATAGACATATGATGGTGTATTTGTCCATTGAAGTGTGCATGCGTAAAAGCGTATGTTGTGTAGGTTAATTGTTGTTTTGTTTGCGCAGTGTTCTGCATTATATGCCCTTTTGTGACATTGCTTTTATATCTTTTTTTTGTGTTTTAGTTATTGAATCCTTAACTGTGGGTTTGGAGCTTTTTTTTGTTATGTCCCTAATTAGAGATTTACAATCTTTATACATTATGCTCTGTGTGACGAGTTGTTACATATTACATATGTTTTGACGTGTTCCTTGCCCGTTTAGGATTTTATGAATATTGTATTATTATTATTATTATTCTTTTTTGAGTTATCGGTGTGATACCTATATATATATATATATATATATATATATGTATATATATATATATATATATATATATATATATATATATATATATATATATATTACATTCAATTATCATACCTTTCTTACTTTCAGATTTTTTTTAACGAAACCCAACATATTACCGGAAAAACTGGTCCCTTTATCCTGGCTAACGAACTTATCCAAGACACTTGCAAAAAGGAGATATTTACCAAATTTGGTAGAAATCAGCCTATATTTTTTGAGTTATCGGTGTGATACATATATAATATATAAAATACAAACACACACACACACACACACACACACACACACATATATATATATATATATATATATATATATATATATATATATATATATATATATATATATATATATATATATATATATATATATATATATATATATAAATTGAAACTGACAACGGATATCAGTTTTAGGGGTCCCATTCGCGCTCATTTGCAAATTTTTTTCAAAATTCAAAAGTCTGAATCTCCCCATAAGTTCATTTTTTTCTACGAAAATTCACTAAAATTTAAACCGGTTGCAGAAAAGAAAACAAACTCTTCTGAAGTTACAAAGCTCCACGTCCGTGTTAACTGTGGAACGGTTTTACCAACAAGAAGTTTAAAAGTCTTTATCTTTCCATTTGTGGTTTTTTCAACAAAAAGCCACTAACAAAAATTACTGGATTTGCACAATCTGATCATATAATGTTAAAATTAAATCAAAGACACAAAAAAAAAGGAAAAAAAGTTGAAAGAACTTCAATCACAACTGAGATTTGAACCAATACCCCTTTGCTCATGAACTACTCACTCAACTCAATTCAACAAAACGTTATTTGTGTCACAAGAAATATTAAACAGTAGAACAATAATGTACAGGGTAATATGGTTGATACAATGCTCCAGCTCTATCTTAGCTTTATCATTGTGGTTTACATTTAAATTAATTATTTACATAAACATACCTTATTATCTGCTTTACTATTACTACAAGTGTATTAGTTTGGGTTTTATAATTAAAAATTTCATTTAATGACAGGAAAAATTCTTTAAAAAAACCTGCGTCTTTAGACTGATGTACCTATTAGCCAATAGATCAAGCACAATGATGCCGATCTGTATTTATTTGCAGTTAGCTCCAATATTGGTTGGATACATATACACACGCATACGCACACACTATAAGCATATATACATATAAGCATTTACACATATATTATACATACATACATACATACAATAATTATACTTATAAAAATTAATTTTACACATACATACATATTTACAATAATTATACTTATTAAAATTAATTGTTAAGTATACCTTTTACGGTTTACATGTATACTTTTAGTGGTAGTTTAGTATACTAGTCTCTAAAAAACCTCAAATTAACAAAAGGTAATTTATGTTTAGGATTAAATTCTAATTTGCTAGCTATATGATTTTGAATTAAACTCATTAATGGGTTATTGAGTTTAGTCTCATAAAATTAAGTTGCTGTCTTAGTTATGAAATTTTTTATATACATTATTTTTGCGATATCATGTAATTCCCTAATTCTAGTGTACCTGCTTTTATTAAGTGCCATTCTTAGTTATTTATTTTGAAACCGCTGTATTTTTGCTATATGACTTTTAGCAGCACCACACCAGACTGGTGATGCGTAAGAGATCATGGGTCGTAAGATGGTTTTATATAATAACAGTTTAAATAGAGGGTTACTTTAATCATTGTTCATACAATTACTGGAAGTATTTTATTGTCGCTGCAATATAATCCACATTAGTGGCTTAAAGAGATTGAATCAATGTAACATATGTAAAATCGACGGCTTATCGAAAACATTTTCCAACAAATAGCTGCTATACCTCCAGATATCATTAAAAGTATGGACGCAGCAAGTGCGTTATGGAAGTGAATTTTCATAAAAATGTTTTTAATAACAAATATGTCTCTTTAATGCAAGCAGGCATCAATTTGGTTACCGGTATAAGATATATAGTAGAAAGAATGTGCCATATTTTATCAAAATAACTTACTGTTTGAAAATATAAAAAACTTCTAGGAAGATAAACTTAAAATGTTTCCGAGAAAACTGGTTTCCTAGCCAACAAACCAAATTGAGTTGTTAAAATTTGAATCATTAATGAAAATTCGCTACCACAACGCACTTGATGCGTCTTAATTTTTTTCTTGCAAACATGCATCATATTTCGATAAAAAAATGCAAGAATGCAATCACATGAGAGTGTTGGAAAAAACAACTTAGGTATCACCAATGACTTTTGGGTCATCCTGTGGTTTTCAAAATAATTTTATAAGATGTAGCTTAAGACAGCCTATAATTAACGTATACAAATTTTTCTCGTATCTTGTATAATAGCAATTATATTGAGCTATACCGTAGAAATGCGTCACCCTGTATATATGTAAACAGATAAAAACCAAAACTAAACCCGGATATGGATTCTAGGGGGCCTAGTTTGAACCCATTTGAAGAAATAATTCTGAAATTCAAAAGCCGCGGTCTCCTCATCATCAATTTTTTTCTACGAGAATTAGCTAAAAATTATAGGCTGTTAAACCATAAACTTAACTAGAACTACTGCCAAAGCGTCAGAGAAAGGGTCTATTTCAAATGAATTTTCTGGAAATATTTTAGTATAATGAAGGACAATGACGGTTGAAGCTGAAACTGAAGGGTTTGCAGAACACTCTTTTTACGACAGTTTCTTTACATAATCCGTATTTGTTTTAGGTTATTTGCCTTAATGTGGCCAATTTTGAGGTTTTAAATCGCGACTTTGACGTTTTGAGGAAAACCCCAATTTTTTTTCTCTTTAAATGCACATAACTTTTTTGTCTTTAAATCTACAGACCTAAATGTTGGTACAAACACGCTTACAAATTTTGATTGCCCTTACTTTATTATTTCCGGAGATATACATTTTTTCCGAAAGAAAACAGACAATTTTTCGGGAAAACCTGGGCCAATTTTTCTGGCTAACGACTTTACCCAGGCCACTTGCAAAAGAAAGGTACTTATCATATTTGATCAAAATCAGTCCATTATTTTTTGAGTTATCGGTGTGATATATATATATATATATATATATATATATATATATATATATATATATATATATATATATATCTATATATATATATATATATATATATATATATATATATATATATATATATATATATATATATATATATATATATATATATATATATATGCATCTTTCTGGTTAGACCCGCAGTGGTTCCGAGGGCTGGATGAGCAGGGGTGGCGGCTGTATTTCGAGTTGACTTTGAAAGTAATCAGAGTGCCGACATGAAATTTGGTCGCCTCTTCCCGCCCTACGTCGGGCCTCAGAACGCTTACTGGCCAGGACAGGGCTCCACCCTGACCGCGCCACGACTAGTTCGCGGGACAACTGCGGGTGTGCCAGATCAACCTTCAGCGCAGCTGGTATGCCATTGGGGAGCTGGCCAAGCTCCTCGAGGGCAATCCCGGAGGTGTTGCGTTAATCCAGAGCCTTATATGTATAAGAAGCAAGTTAGAGGACTTTAATATATTCGTTGGTAGTGAGGCCGAAGGAGAACAACCTAGGACCTGTATACTGTCGAGGGATTTTGACACCATTCTCACCTCAGGCTCTGTGGGGCAGCACCAACACCGATCCCCGTGGGGTGGCCGTACTAGACTATTTGGCTACTACAAACCTAGAGATATTAAATAGAGGTACAATGCCAACGTTCGTCAATCGTATTTGTCACTAGGTGATGGAGGCAAGCAGAAAAATTACAGAGGACATATCTAATTGGAGGGTGACGAAACACATATCAATGTCTGATCATTGTATGCTCAGCTTTGAACTGGATGTGGACCGTGAGAGTGCTGCCTCCAGGAGAAATCTAGCGACTACTGACTAGGATACCTATGCAATAGGTCTTGGTTCGTCGCCAAGGGGCCCAAATGAGAGAGTACTCTCTATAGAATTATTAGATAGTGAGGTCGAGGTCCTAGGGGGTAAAATACTGGCAGCTTATGAGACTGCTTCAGCACTCAGGGGGAGCCGGCCATCAAGGTTTGATGGTGGAATCGGAATCTCGTCTATTTGCGCGGGCGGATACGAAGAACCCTAAACCGTGACGTTCGAGAATCTGATAAGGCGGCCTGGGACGAGTTCAAAGCTGCCAGACCACTGCCCCAGCAGGGCCTAGAAATATTGCCTCCCAATACAAGGCAGCTTTTCTGGGCCAGCGTGGCGTGGGCTTATGTCCCAAAAGCCTGACGCCGCGTCAGGGGTGTCTTCATTCCTAAACCGGGAAAGGAGGACTACACGGTGGCCAAGGCGTATAGGCGAATTAGCCTTACATCATATCTGCTGAAGACATTAGAAAGGATTATCGATAGGTTTGCGCTGGGGGAGATCCTCGGGGATCATCTCTTTCACAAAAACCAACACGCGTATCAGCGGGGGAAATCAACGAAAACGGCGCTCTACGCTGTGACGCGAAAGGTGAAAAGGTCCCTACACTATGAAGAGAGCACACTAGCTGTGTTTTTTATGTTGAGGAGTCCTTTAATAGAGCAAGGGGGGATTACAGGACAGGGGATCACCTAGATCCTTAATAAGTTGGGTGACGAGCATGCTGGAGGACAGGAGGGTTTCACTGACCTTGAGTGGCCGTTGGAGTGACTGGCGGCTGTCTGCAGGGACACCTAGTCCATGCTGTCTGGTCATGGACGGCCTCATGAAACGGCTCTCCGTGAATGGCTTCTTTGTCCCGACATCTTCTGATGATGGGCTGGTCACTGGCAAATTGCTCAGCGTTGCATCTGCATGCATGAAAACAGCCTGCAGTACAACTGAAAGGTGGTGTTGTGAGCTGGTACTCTATGTAACCTCAGCGAAGTTGGAGATGATCATATTCACCAAGAAAAGGAATCTGGAGCACTTCAGGCCGACGGTGATGTTTGGTAAACCTTTGGCTTTAGTGCGGGAGGTCAAATATCTAGGGGTGGTCCTGGACTCCAAACTATCTTGGGGACGCAAATAGAACGAGTAGTGAGGAAGGAAGTAGCGACCCTCTGGCAGTTGAGTCGTGTGATACGGAGGATCTGAGGACTTAATTCTTGGATTCATCATTAGATTTACACTGGTGTGGCGAGGCAGCAATCACAGGTCATGCAAAAGTTGCCAAGGAGTTAGAAAAGGAAATTCCAGTTTTTACCATCAATGTACGAAATGCAGAGGATTATATTAGGCTGACTTGGATATATACCCTCAGAATCCCCAAGATGGATCAACTGGTGGGATAATGAGGTTGCTTTCCAGCCTGTTAGCCTGGTCAGTTTTACTGGCTTATCATAGATGGAGGAGCACTACTCCTCCGGCGCGGGAATATACGTTTATGGCCTGGGGGTGCGCGAGAGTTATGCTCTGGGCGCATATACCACGGCATTTGAAACGGAGGTATACGCTATCCTGTCTGTAGGTACTCGAGAGGATGTGAGAATGAGGGCCGGGGAACGTGTATACACTTGCACGGATAGTCAGGTGGCCCTCCGGGTGATCTGCGCGCACGCTCTTGCGGGGCTGTCCAGGACAAAGAAGGTACAACTTACGTGGGTTCCGGGACACTGTGGCGTGGCGGGAAATTAAGTGGCGAATGACCTTGCAAAGCTTGGTTCCCGACAGCGGTTCTGTCTCCAGTAGCCTGCTGTAAGCATAAGTAGGAAGGTGATCTCCGACGCCCAAATAGGTGGATTGAGGAGGCCACGGAGAAGTACTGGAAGTCGGTCAGTGGCTGTAGACAAGCGAGGAACTTTCTGTAGAGGCCGGATAGAAACAAAACTGTCTGGTTTCTTGCTAGGAGTCGGTCTGAGCCGCATTACTGGGGTGCTACAGCCCACTGCACTCTCAGAAGACACCATACATTGGTCGGTGTCGAGAGGGATCCCATTTGCCAGGAATGCGACGAGACTGAAGAAGCGTCTTAATACTACCTGTGTGAATGTGAGACTTTTAGAAGTCTTCGGACAGAATTGTTTAGTTCAAGGACTCTACAGAGGATCCAAGTAAGTTCCGTCCTATGCAAAACCGTTATTACCTTTTTTCGAGGTCGAGGAGGTTTGGTGATGAAACCGAGGGGGAGTAGGGTATGGTTGCTGTATGCCAGGGTTGGCAAAAAGGGCCCAATGTGGCACACTTGGCTGACGCTAGCCTCCCCACCATTGCTAACACTACTACTACTACTACACTGTTGTTAATTATTAATTTATATATTTTAAGTAGTGAAACAGCAACCAATTCATAGATGTAAGAACTTGTAAACTGTATTAAAGAATTTTAGATATCAGGAACAAGAGTGACTCGCATATAATTATTCTAAATAAAAACTCGCGTGTTATCTTTTCAAAAAACCTGATATGCCTGCAGATTTTATTTTATTTACTTTTCTTAGGGGCTTTTAGAAATAAAGCAAAAAAACTTTATGTCGTTGAACTCGTATTTAAATTATATTTTAGACAAACTAATACTATATACCTAGAGTGTTCTAGTTTAAGTAAAAAAGCTGGTAGGTTTTTTAAGAAAACTGTAAATCTGACAACAACGCTGGTGTGAAAATCGAATTTATCATATTTTGAAACTCTACTACAGAAAGCTTGGGGAAAATTGAACCAATGGATCTCAAAATAATAAATTTATTCGAAACTTCACGGACATGGTGAATATATACACTTTGTTTCAAAAGCATAGAACGGTCACGTATTTCAGAAACAGCTTGATGACAAAAATTAAAATTTTCTGCATGGGGGTTATTGAAACTGCCTGATTTATTAATAGCATCGGCAATGTTGCCAAGTTAACCATTTCATAGATAATGCAGGTACCTTTACCTTTATCTAATACAATATCCACCTTATTTTTATTCAAATGAATCACAGCTCTACTGTCACTGAAACCACCTAATATCAGATATCTGTTTTATTTGAAGTTTGAAGTATGACAACACATCGTTTTTGTAAAATTTCTGGTAAACTTGACAACATTACCGATGCCATAATTAAACCGGGCACCCTCAAGCTCCTGTAGCAAATTCTATTTTTTTACGGAAGCGCTATAGAGATCTCTTATTTGGTGGTTTCAATGGAAGTAGACTGCTGAATTAGTTGCAATAAAAATAAGGTTGGTATTGAATCTAACAAATCAAAGTTACCTACCTTATCCGAAAACTTCTAGACTTGTCAATATTTCCGATGCCGTAATCAAACACTTAATAGCGAGAGTATATCCAGCCACGGTTTCAGCATACAGCCAATAGGAAGGCGGCACCTTAAAATCTTTCTTTCACTTTTATAATCTAATTGAGCTAACCTGACCGTACCTGACCTATATATTATCAAGCGACGAAAGACCAGTGAGAGAAAAATCATGATATAATTCTAAACTATACTCTTTTCGATTTTAAGATTCCGCATTCCTATTGGCTGTTTTTTGTCTCATAACGGAAACCGGGGCTGGGTTTACTCTTGAATTTACTCTTCACCTAGCGGTTACCGACATACGAGACGGTTCTGGGACTTTTAAACGAAATTGCTGTGTTGTCATATTTCAAATCCAAATAAAACAGAAATATGATATTTGGAGGTGCCTGTGACAGTAAACCGTTAGCTTCCCTGCAATAAAAATAAGTTGGATGTTTTATTTAAAAAACAATGTTACTTACATCAACAGAACAATGGTAAACTTGGCGAGTTTTTTATTTATTTTTTATTTCAACAACACACCACGAGGGCTTACAGCCCAAATACTATCGTACCGTGGGTGTTGACAAGGAGGAAAGAGGCAGCTTGTTAATTCTGGACTTGAAGTTTTGGAGGTTCGGAGGAAAGGGAAAACATGTGCCGGCAAGGAATTCCACAACTTGGAAGTCCTCGGGACAAAAGAGCGGGCATAACAAGATGTTCTAAGTCTGGTGACCTGGACAGTAAAAGGGTGCATTCGCTCTGTTCCCCTGGTAGATCTGTTGGGGGCAGCAGGTGGGGGAACTATGGAGGAAAGCTCCTCTGAGCAGTGCCCGTGCAGATATCTATAAAAGAGAGAGAGGTCACCAACGGCACTTTGGTGGGCAAGGGATGGCAGCCTTTGGGTAAGGGTAGGGCCACCGATGAGACGTATAGCTCTCTTTTGAATTGAGTCCAGGATAGCGAGTGTAGAAGTGGCAGCTGCACCCCAGATGTGGGAGCAGTATTCGAGGTTTGGCCTTATTTGTGAAGTATATAAGGTATAGAGATTAGCTGATGAAAAGTATTTGCGAGCCCGGAAGAGGAAACCTAATTTCTTAGCAGCCGCTTCTGCAATTGATGTGACATGTTGGTGCCAATTAAGATTTCGATCCACAGAAATGCCAACAAGAGAAAATGACTCATTACATTGAATAACTTGGTTGTTCATTGTGATGGGTCTAGGGCTGGTGTATCTCTTGTGAGAAAGAAAGCAAGACTTAGTTTTGGTGGGGTTGAATTGTACAAGATTTCTACTTCCCCAGTCTAATATTTTTTGGAGATCTACGGAGACAGAACCCTCCATGAGTCTGCGATTCTCATCTAATTGGGCTAAAGAGACAGGCTTAGAATACTGTATATTTGAATGAGGCGTGCTGTCGTCCGCGTAGCTGTGAACTGGGTTGGATGTGCTAGAGAGGAGGTCATTGATGTGGAGAAGAAACAAAGTAGGGGCTAAAGCTGAACCTTGAGGAACTCCTGCATTAATTGGATACAGTTTAGAGGAATGGCCATCCACAACAACAGATATGCTCCTGTTGAAGAGGAAATTTGCTGTCCAGGTACAAAGTTTTGGTGGTAGGCCATAGGCCGGAAGGTTATTAAGCAGCACTGCGTGCCAGACCTGGTCGAATGCTTTTGATATGTCTAGAGCAACAATCTGGGATTCACCGTGTTGTTCTATAGACTTGTTCCAAGAATGGGTGACAAAGGAAAGGAGGTCGGCAGTTGATCTGCGCTGACGGAATCCATACTGCCTGTCGTGGATTAGACTGTGTTTTTCAAGAAATTTTAGTAATTCGGTGTTTATATACTTTTCCATCACTTTAGAGACGACTGAAAGGAGAGAAATAGGCCTGTAGTTGCTTGGAAGCGCTTTGCATCCTTTCTTGGGGATGGGTTGTACTCGAGCAGTTTTCCAGTTACTAGGGAATATGCCTTTATTATAAGATATCTGAAACAGACGAGTCAAGACAGGAGCAAGCTCTGGTGCGCATTTTTTGAGAACGACTGCTGGAATCTCGTCAAGGCCAGAGGCTTTCCTGATATTAAGAGAAGAGAGCATCTTTCGTACCTTTTTAGTTTTGAAAATGATATCCGTCATTTTATGCGCGACATTGGGGACTGTGGGTGGTTGAACATTTGGAGGTGGGTTGAGAGTAGAATTGCCGGCGAACAACGAAGCAAAAAGTTAAGCCTTGCCCAGGGCGGTAGAAACAATTTCATCCCCTGAGACAAGAGATGGGAACGTGCTTTTGCAGAAATTATTTCCAATAGATTTAGCAAGAGTCCAGAAGGGTTTGCCGCCGTTGGAGCTTTAGAGGACTTTCTTTTTGATGTGGTTATTAAACGAGTTTTTTGCCTCAGAAAGAATGCGGACATAGCGGTTTCTTGTGTCGTTAAATGCTTGACGATTTTCTTGACTGGGATTGTGTAGAAGCGTTTTGTGAGATTTGACCTTTTCAAGTCTGACCTTGTCACATGATTTAGAGAATTAGGGCTTTTGAGTGGCTGAAGAGGTTTTCTGTGTACGTGGGATAAATAATTCCATGCCAGCTTGGATAATTTCGGTGACGTTTTGTGAGATATCAGAGGGGTCAGCATGAGAGAAGCAGACAGACGCCCATGGAAATGAGGAAAACTAATCCCGCACATCGTCCCAGTTTGCGGAGTTGTAGTGCCAAACGATACTTGGGTGTGATGACTGTGTGACCTCGGGTTGCATTGCGCAGGAAGCAGTGACAATGCCGTGGTCTGAGCGACCAAGGGGGGCGGTGACTGATATCTTATAGCATTCAGGTTGTGTAGTAAGAAGGAGATCCAAGAGATTTGAGCTGTGTGTTGGGATACGAGGAAGGTAAGTAGGTTGCTGAACCATATTGGCTAAAGAATTGCTAACTGCAAAGGCCTCCGCTGCTCTCCCTTGTGGATCTGTTTTTGAAGATCCTAGCCATTCCTTATTATGGACATTGAAGTCACCAAGAATAGTGACCTCGGAGGAAGGATATTCGGAAATCAGATGGTCGGTTTTTTCAGAAAGGTAGTCAAAGAGCTGGACAAAGTTGTTGTCAGAAGGTGACCGGTAAATGCAACAGATGAATTTAGTTGCAGCCCTGAGAGAGAGTTTTATCCATAGTATGCCTTTTCTTCCAGCTTTTAAATTGAGGAGTCTGGTGCAGGGTAGATTGCTACGGACGTATGCGCACACGCCTCCATGCAATCTAAAGGAAGTAAGGAGCTCATAACCCTCGAAATTAAGGTGATTAGTGGCTGTTTTGGCACTGATTTGGGTTTCGGTGAGGAAGAGGAGTTGGGGCCTGTTAGCCCGGAGCAAATGGTGGACGGAGTTCAGGTTAGAATTTAGGCCACATATATTCGAAAAGGATATGTTAAATCTTGATGTTGGCGCCCCCTGTACACCCCTCTCCCGGAGATCCAAATGGAGGGGTATTTTGCCTCCGGAATATTTTGTACAAGGACGAGCCATCATCACTTTTGCTAATAAGGGAAACCGACTCATACACCAGAACCGGAAACGTCCGTTGGGACTTCACCGGCCCCTTGATGTATGGGGTGGTACCTCCTCGGGCGTGAAAAAACCCTTTACTATTACGTAAAGGAAAATTCCACTACCACCTGCTGAGTTATCGTCATGTATAATCTTACTTACCTAATAAGGTTTACATCTTGACACCGTTCTATCGATTTTGTTGAAATTTGGATAGGAAGTGTAGCAAAGAGCTACGAATACGATATGTATCCTTTATTACTGTGATTAATTAGTGTGTGCCAAAAATTAAGATCAACGTTTTTTTAAGTGAAAAAATATAATATTTTTTCATTTTTAAAGTCTTTATATTAATCCCAATTCACGTGTACTTAACTTATCTATAACTAGAAGAGAGCGTTGATGTCATATTGACAGTTGAAAATCCAGATTGTCATAATTATTATTGTAATACGAATGAAAATTTCAATAAAAAATTTAATTCATAAATGGAAAAGCATAATAGTTTCACAACATTCAGTTCATTTATCGACATCATGTTCGTTTATTTATTGCAGTACCTATAATGTGTGTTGGTGTTATTACCATCAGAGGAAAAATTTACTCGTTTGCTTTTTGCAGGAAACAGTTCTAATATCAATTTCGTTATCACATTAGGATTTTTATTAAATGAAAAACGTACCATAAATCTGAAATACACTATTGGTTCAGTTAAAACTACCTACCTGTGGTAATCTATATCACTGTTGAAAAAACTCTTTAGTCAAGAAAAATTTGCTACTGAAATTATCCAGTGCACAGTTGAATAAAAAAAGTCAATTTCACTGAAACTGATCGCATTAATATTTTAATGATAATTGGCTATGGAGATTGGATAAGAACCCAGAAAGAAATTTGTGATCTGTTTGTTGTTTACCCAAACAGAGAAGCAATAACACAGTCGGTGGTCAGCAAGACTCTAAAGCGGTTTAGACAAACAGACCATGTAAAAAATATACCTAAATCTGGTGCATCCAAATCGGCTACTACTGAAGACAACATGCTACACTCTTTATTGGATGTTACTAGAATTCCACATATCCTTATTGGCGTTTAGCTCGGAACTATCTCTGAATGTAAATAAGGACTCCATTTATACTGCTTGGAAAATATACATCTTTGCAAATCCGTTATACCGTAAGAACAGAACAAAGATGATTTCGATAGGCGAACATAATTTTATTAAATATGATCAAAAGAATGAAAAATTATCAAAACATTATTAACAACATTCTTTTTCTTATTAATAATGATAATAATAACACAGCAAACAGTCCGTATTGTGAAGTTATGGACTTGGCAGGGGGGGCTTACACACACATATAGACAGAGGACACCACCCATAACTTATCAGAAGCCGGACTTTCCACATTCGAGTAAAAAAAAACTGACTGTCCGAATACGTAACTCGAACCTGCGACCTCATACACCGAATTCTAAAGGTCACTTGCCGCGCGAACTCTGCTATTCGGCCTGTATTCGGCTTTTCGGTCTGTACCCGTAATGAGGATACATTGTGTTTAAAAGGAGCAGTGAATAAACAGAACTGTAGATATTGGTCCACTAAAACCTCCACACAATGATTAAACATCACACACAGAGGCGGGAAAAACTAACTTCATGGACAGATTTTTCGCAGGAAATATTTATAGCTTTCTTTATTTAATGACGGTAGTCTCACTAACTAGAGTTACTTACAATACTTATTGTAACACATTATTCCGACCGTGTGCCTGTTGACTGGCCACGGGATTCTCAAGGGTTACTTTAGTACATTAACCTGCGGCCCGGAACGGGAGAATGCGAGTACGGAGACGATGAGCAGGAAACAGTAAAGCAAATGTGCTGAAAACCTGCCATATGTAAAATCGTAGGACGGTGAGAGAAAGGTTCGCGTCGAAGTAGACTGAGCACCCATTCAAGGTGACTAGATCTATCAGGAATGAGGAAATAAGGAACTTTCACAACTGGAACGTGTAAATCGCTCATATGAATGTGAGGAGAGTCATAGATAGGACAGGAAGGCCTTACCTTTTCCGATCATTTTCAGAGTGTGGAGGTCATAGGGCTTTTTTCAAGAGTGATTTTGCACTGGAAATGAAAGAGAAAACCGCGGCCTGCAGTCTCCGGACCGGAGCGCAGAGGCTAAGGCCTCAACATCGTAAAGAGTCTGGATACGGGACTCGAACCTGTGACGTCGTAGACCACTTGCTACAGGTTACTGGCCCGGCGAACCCGGCTGTTCGATGTGTAAACTAACATTTATAATATTATTCATTTAATCTGCACATTTGCAGATCGCCTAGATCGTCATACATTACATGCACGGTGTTCACTTAAATTATTTCTCTCTCTTGCTCGTAAAACAACATACGCAATACACTCACGTCTACGCCTACAACAAATTTAAGACGCCGGCGTGAAAGGAAACTAGATTTTTATGGACACAAAAGTGAAGGTAAACCATAAAATAGAAGTTTACTAAATAATGCAGCAGCTAAGGACTATTCAAAGATTTCCAGGAAAAATTATTTTAGCTTTCTGTTTTTGTTTAACAAAAATATGAACCTAAAGGATAAATTAGCCACCAACAAACTGAAAAGCCTTATATTATTTTAATCGACAGTCTCGGTGGTTCACCGGTAAGAACGTGTTCCTCTAAACACACGGCTCCTGGTTTCGACTCCTAGTAGAGGATCATTTCACTTTTTCAGTACATGCTGTAAAATCAACATCAACCGTGGTTCTGGCATTCTGTTTGAGCAAGTTGGATGTCTACACGTTTTACACTCCGTAGTGGGCATAACGCAGTCGGTCTCATCTACCATGTGATGTTATTCCCCACCCTCCTTATAGAAAGATAGGAGTTCGGCAACATTTCCTGGATAGTGGGGTGAAACTGTTCCTTGGCGTCGGTGATTTTGCAATAGTCGCCAAAATAGACTGGTGTTAAAGAAAAAAAATCATTGGTTTTTGATCTTACACAGAAACAGTAATGTAATTATAATTTAACATCATCACAATCTTAACGATTTGAGAGGAATTTAAATGATCAGGAGCAGACAGTAATGTCAATAACGGGAAGTAAAAGTTTTCTTTTCAGTCAATGTCGCTTGCATATATTACTATTTACTCCCTCAGATAATCTGAGTTAATTATTTATTAATGTATATGATGGATGGGGAACATCGGTCTAGATGTGTCGTGTTCATCACTCCTTGGATTATGAGTATCGGATTTCGACGGAGTTTTTAGATGACATAGAGGAGGCCAAAGCTGAAGCAATAAGGCATTGCAAATTGGTCCGTTACGCTGATTAGGAAGGTAATTAATGAGTCACGTGATACCGCGCTTGTGTTGCTCAGGGATCCTCTACCTCTATGCCATACCGCTCTCTTACAGTCGGGATAACTTTGTCATTTTCTAATTATCCTGATCAGGCCCTGCACAGCTGAGATACCATAACGTAATTATAATTTATAAATATTAATTATTATACCTCGAATCCAAACAATTTTCAAATCATATGCAACAGCTGTAGCACTACTAAATTTTCCTTATAATGGATAACATTTTGATGGCTTATCGCTAATAAACAGAAAACAATAACTGACTTTCAATTCATTACAAACAGCTGACAAAAGTAAGCTATAAAAAGTCTGGACGCAGCAAGTGCGTTATGGCAGTGAATTTTTATAAAAATGTTTTTAATATCAAATATGTCTCTTTAATGCAAGCAGTCATCAATTTGGTTACCAGTATAACCTATATAGTAGAAATAATGTGCCATATTTTATCAAAATAACTTATTGTTTGAAAATGTACAAAAGTTTTCCGAAAATAAACTTAAAATGCTGATTTCCTAGCCAACAAACCTTAGGCTAACAGCAAATTGAGTTATTGATATTTGAAGCATTTATTGAAAGTTTGGTACCAAAACGCACCTACTGCGTCTCGATGTTTGTTCTTACAAACCTATTTCGATTAAAAATGCAATAAAATAAGGGTGTTCGAAAAAATTTGGTAGGGATCACCAACGACTTATGGGCCATAATTTGTTTGTCAAAATAATTTTATAAGATGTAGCCCGAGACACCCTATAATTAACTTATACAATTTTTTCTCGTCTCTTGTATAATAATAATTATATTGAGCTTTACCGCAGAAATGCGGCACCTGTATATATGTAAACAGATAAAAACTGAATCTAAACTCGGATATGGATTCTAGGAGGCCTAGTTTTCACTCATTTGAAGAAATCTTTTTAAAATTCTAAAGTCGCGGTCTCCTCATTGATGATTTTTTTCTACGAACAGTAGCTAAAAATTATAGACCGTTAGACTATAAACATAACTAAAACTACCGCCAAAGCACCAGAGAAAGAAAATAACTAACCTGTTGCATATCAGCCCTTTTTGTAAAACTTCGATCCTTTTTAGCTGTTGAAAAAACATCACAAACACTGTTTAGTCCATCCACTAACACTAATAAAGTCGGAAAGAATAATTTGCACTTGCATATTTAAATTCCCAAACAACACAAATAATATGTAAAATGAAATTGAAAACAGACAACCAATAAAACTGTTACAGCGTGTAACTGACCTGCCCAATGATACCAAATGTTCGGTTGCCAGGGTAACGACTGAGACTTATATATAAACCATGTTTTTATCATTGTTATTCAAAACCATCTGATTTAAAAATAAATGTTTCAAATTTGAATAGCTCAATTTGGTGGGCAACATGCCCACCAAATTTTATCAAAATAGCTTTGTAATTTTCGGAGATAAAATTTTTTTTCCTAAAAAAAATCAAAATTTTCACGGGAAACCTTTTCCGATTTTGCTAACGAACTTATCCAAGCTATTAATAAAATAAAGGCACTTTCCGAGTTTTATCAAAATCGGTTAAATACTTTTTGAGTTATCGGTTATATATATATATATATATATATATATATATATATATATATATATATATATATATATATATATATATATATATATATATATATATATATATATATATATATATATATATATATATATATATATATACAGGGCCTTTATTAAATCCCGAGTTTCACGAGACCGCTTAAGTTAGGCAACTAAACATACACGGTTGTACAACCTGAATCAAATGAAATCCCTAAGTTGCCAGTGGCGTTTCTTATTCCTTTGTGGTTTTATAAAAAATATAATAATTATAATAAGTTGAAACAGTAAATGTCTTAAACTTTTAGTTTTCTTCAATTCTACTTCAACATTTGCGCATTAAAGTGAAAATATTTTTCGCAGAGGCAAAAAATAGTTGTTTTGCTCAGATGAGATTAAAATTGACCTATCGCGATGCGATGCGTTAGCGGCATTCCGCTGATGTGTTATGTCATTTTTGAGGCCACACGATTGTGCGACAATTGATTATGTTATTATAGCAATTAAAATGGCTTTTATACGTTATATATGACGTATTATATATTTTGTTAAATTTTATTTGTATATATTTAGGTTTTAATACACTTCTTAAGTTGGATATATTTATTTTTAGAATCACCCTATATATATATATATATATATATATATATATATATATATATATATATATATATAATTATTAGATTATTAAGAACTTTAAAATGTGAATATGTTTGTTTTAGATTTCTAGTTTGTTTTATATGTATATAATAATTTAATTTGACTTTAAGAATAATACTTATAGCTTGCCCCCAATATCCATGCTCAAATATGTAAATTTTGTGTTTGATTTTGTATAATGACATGTATTGCTGGTGGTACTCTTTGCCACTGTTATAGCATTAATAAATACAGATATATATATATATATATATATATATATATATATATATATATATATATATATATATATATATATATATATATATTTAATTATACTTGCCCTTTTCTTATTCTCTCTTCCAGCTGCTCCACAATATTGACTCTCTTTCACAGTTAGTCGGTTCTAGTTGCTAATTGATGTTGAATACCAGTACTTCCTATATTTTAAAAAATTGCCTCAAGTAATATATGTCAAAGAATTTTATAAATTTAACAAAGATTTTTATTAACGATTGCTTTAAAGTTTAAATTGAAATTGAAATTCTAGAATTCCCTTACTACTGGATCCTCTATTGTTAAAATTAATAACAAATTTATTTAAAATTTAAGTGATAGGATTTTAGCAATGTTTGAATTTTATAAAATGGCTATTCGTTTCTACAGTTCTAGCTTTGACACCTGATGCGCCCTCTCTGAATTTGCTTGTGAAATACGATGGGAGTTATATTTAAATTTCTGTTAAATTATTGATATCTAGATAGTGTGGTGTAATATGGATAATGTATATTGGTATGGTCTTGGATAATTGTAGTCATGGAATTTAATTTACAAAAATGAGCATATACACTTCGTACACACCGTAAGTATTATTTTAAACATTTTCTCTTTTCAATATATATATATATATATATATATATATATATATATATATATATATATATATATATATATATATATATATATATATATATATATATATATATAAACATATAGAAATTGAAACTAACCCCGGATATGGGTTCAAGGGATCCAAGTTTGCGCTTATTTGAAAAATGTTTGCATCAATGCCTCTCTATTAGTAAATTTTTTTAACCATACTACAAATATGAGTGTTTTGTTTTCTATAAAATGTAACTCAATTTTACCTTTATTTACAATTATAGACTTATGGTACACCAGCTGGAGGATCTTTATGAATATTTTTTTTAATGAAATTGAGGAAATGTACAATTAAAAGTTACAATCCGTTCTCTAGTATTTTATGGATATGACATAATTTTCAAAATGGGTTTTCTCGAAAATGGGGCACCCTATCGAAGTGAAACACGAGCACATTATCTTCTTCGGAAACTGTCAAATTTTATAATTCATTATTAAAATGTTTCAAGTGATATATGTTAATAGGTACATTTAAATAAAGGCATATTAAGAGAGCAGAAAGTAGGCATATAGGACAAATGTTTCTTACAAACAGTACCTTGAGGATAATTAATCAATGCCACTTTTTTAAGCTTTTTTAATTTTTTTATAAACTAGTCAGGTAAACTTTTACTTAATAACAGGAAACTGCAAGGTTAATGGTATTATAATTCTTAGAGTCTTTTCGGAAAAATTCAGAAAAATAATCTGTTTTACTCAGATCTCCACTCTGATACCAAATACGTGTTCCAATAAATATTAAACAGTGATCAATTTGAAGTGACTCATGTCAATTAGTATTGTTAATAAAACTAATTAAAAAAATGTCTTACTTATTAAGTCTCTCAATGCAAATTTCAATACAGTTATAACAATATTACGTAGTAAAATAATTATGGTGTCGAAAGATATTAGTACATATATTGAAAAAGTTGCTCTGCAAATTATTTTTCTGGGCATGTTATTAATTCTTTAAGTATTTACCCACATTGGTCTATATGGCTTAAAACTTAAAACGAGCATTTTTTTTCTTATCCAAAAACCCACATCATGCACAAACACACAAACACACACACACACATCCGCATGCATGCACGCATGTGTGCAGAGACGTATGTATATGTATTCCCATAAATATGTTTAAAGAATACTAACATATAGTTACACGTACATTTATTTGCATGAATATAGTACAATTTTCGGTGTGTGTTTGTGACTGATTAAAAAATACAAAAAATAATAATAACGGGCTACATTCATGTGATCAATATTTCTAAAAGGACAAATACCGACCACCTGGCGCTTTTACTTCCTAGAAAATCGTTACATCTTCCACGTAGTTTGATTCAAATACTATACTATGATATAAAATATTGACACATTTCATTAGCTGCTTATTTTAGCAAAATACTATTCTAGAAATTGTATATTCAAGATAGAATTTCATACGAATTTATTTCTTGTTTTGACTTAACTTGCCTTTGCCGTCAATTTCACTGCCTTTAGACCTCTCTAAGTCTATTGAAATTGTTTTTGGAACACCAAACAAGACCAAATGTATTTATTTGCTGTATTACTTGGAAAACAGAACTGATACCAAAAAAGTCATCTCTTATCCTGGGTTGCACAGAGTTTTGTCCAACAATCATGAGCTAATAAATGAATTAAATTAATGATGATTATTAGTTTTGTTGCACCAAAAAATATGTTCTTGGTTAATTAACAATTTTTCACAGAATTAAAAAAGAGCATACTTGTTTTTGTGCAACTTAAGTAATAATCAGTGAGTAATCAATTGTAACTACCAATTACCTGATTATTGTTTATCAAAGCTGTCTGACATTAGTAGTCTCAGTACCATAACAGATAGAGCATGAGCCGTTTGTGCAAAAGGCTTGGATTCGACATCCGGGCACGCTGAGGCGAGGAACAAATTTATTTCCTTAAAACATTACAGCACAAACTATAGTTTTACATCTCCCAAAGCCACCATAGTGTTTCAGCAAGCTGAATGTGCGCATGCTTCGTTCTTCAGAGGTGACGTAAAGCCTTCAGACCCGTGTCTATACCATGTTGGCACGTTAACGACCCTTATCCTCGTTACATACAGAAAGGAGTTTGGCAAAATTTACAGGCTGGCAACGTGAAACTCTTCCCTGTTGTTGGTGATTGGCCATAGTTGCGGAAAGAGACCGACGGTAGGTAAATAAAAAACACACAACACAACTGTGCATTAGTCTATTAAGAATCCTAATCCTATAGTAAGAAATTTCATGAAATTATACATCTTGAGCTTTTCTAGTAAATTACTGTATCAACATTTTCCCAAACTTATTAGGAAAAATCCATGATGAGGAAACAGTTTCTTATATTTATATTTCTTAAACTGAATTACATCTTTTGGAGAAATGGCGATACGTTTTCGACGATGTAAAAAACTATGTATCTCTTTGTCCACATTTTCATTGATTTTATGTAAAGAGGTTTTTTCCCTTAGGGCTCGTCCGCGTCTTTACCGCCTCGATAACACGGCAGCCTTTGGCTTATTGTGCATATTTGAACAGGTACTACCCGATATTATCTTTGATCATAATATTTATCATACATATATAAAGTTTCGTGAAATACCCTATTACCATTTTCATAACTATAGGTTTCTTAAGTAATACCTAATCATCATTATATAAGAACTGGTGATGCGAATACATTTTGCTTAATATTATACATATTACTTAAAGATACTATTTCCATTGCGGGTAAAAATCATGAATAGCGGCAACACAGCCGAGCGCCAGGTACATAGATTCTAAATTGTTCAGTTGGCCTGTAATATGAAAGGATGCTTGATGCTTTATTGCTGTAATAGAAAAGTATTTAATACAAATTTGTTTTTACCATGCTGTTAGTGTACTAGGAATTTCTCGATACAACTTCCAGAACCTTATAGACAGTAGGCTGTAGCCACATCTGTTTCTCTCTTGTGTTATCTGTTTACAATATAACACATTTAGTATATCTTTCTCTGTCTAGAAGAATATAGTGATAGAATTTTACGTGTATTAAGTCTTTCTGATCTTAGACATTTCTCGTTTGGCATCAATATTATGCTAGGCAAATATTTTAACAGTGGACGAAGTTAGTACCCGTAACCCGTACAATCACATTTCGGTAGGATGGCTTGCAGTTGAAATAAATATACATTACAATATATTTGTCGGTATTGCACATTATTTTAATATCTCTTTCCTGTACTATATCCTGATTTTATGATAAATTCTATGGACTCAGCCACACCAGTTAATGACATTACTATCGGGATCAGTCCGACACTATCTGTCCCGCAATGTCTCTTCACTTACATCTTGAGGTATCTGTACAGAGTGTCCGGATTTCGTTGTTTTTATGGGTTTTTACGGTTATGATTAGATATAGAAGGTTGTGGTTTTCAAAATACTTTAAGTACTTTTATGCGAAACTAACGATGCCGAATTTAAGACTGAAATGGCACTCCTTGTTTTTGAGCTGCAGGGTGATTTAAAAAAATTAGATGCCCCCTTGTGTCTCCTTTATGTGATGAGATAATACAACCACAGCATAAGAAACTATTATGCTAGAATTTAATGATGTAATTTTTTTTTCTATTATATTTTGTGATATAAATCAAACATATGATTTTTTAAATAGAACACTCTGTATATTTTTATGTCATTGGATTCAACACATTGAGAGCTTTTCAAATATATATATATATATATATATATATATATATATATATATATATATATATATATATATATATATATATATATGGTATAATAGATATAGATGTTCTTTTAGACGGTTCAGTAGGTTGCATTTTTTTAAATATCTACAGTAGGCTATGGACATGGACAGGTTTTTATAAACAATATATCAAACAGCTTTTGCTTAATGGAGCACCCCACCTATTTTTACTAACTTTATTAGTATTATCAGCCCCAGGTGCTTTCTAGCTATGAAGCCCTTTAATAATCTCGGACACATCATCTGACGTAAAGGGATCATCTGTTCGTAACTCTATTAGTCTTAGTGTTCTTCATTAACTCAGCTGGCGCCAATATTGTAGGAAGCTGATGTGGTCAGTTGACTTTCCAGAAATCTTTGATTTGTTCGATTTGAAAAAGCTTTGGTAGTTGTATTAGTATCTGAATAAAGCTGACCGTAGAAAGTCATTTTAGAGCGCTCAAACATAGTATTGTAGCAATTCCTATTGTTGCTCGCTTTATATCTCCTCAAACGTTCTGCATATACAGAAAGCTTATGTTTTAAGGTATTCAAACATTCTTGTGTAGTGTCATTGACTGGAGATTGTGTTTGAGTACTGTCAGGCTCGCCCTATTATTTCCTCTACACGTCTATGCAATTCTCTTATCTGTGCCATTTTTTAAATTTCTTTTTAAAGTGTTTCCACCCTACTTAAACTACTTAAACTCTGTCCCACGGTGACACTGTTTTGGGTCAGGTTCTGTGATTGGCTCATCGATCAGAAATCTTAATGGCTAGAGCTTTGATTTCTGGAGTTACTGCACAGTAAATCAATGTATGCAGGCGGTCCAGTGCTGTCTTCTAAAAAGTGAGATAGCAGAATTATCTTGTTCAAAAGTTACAATATGGTTGCCAGATTCATAAATGATCTTAGCCTAGCCTAGATTATGGTCTACCAAGAGTCCAGCTTTCCTCTCTATATAATACAATACTTCCAACCTCTTTCCCAAGTCCCAGATACAATGTTTATTGAAGAGAAATATTTTGTCTGTAGAATAAATATCATAATAATACTCACACGGTACTTAAACATTTCTACTTGTTCAAGTTGTTGGCCGTTAAGCCTTATTTAGTCATATTTCTACGGAGCATTACTTTATTTTTGTCATATTGACTCTTAGTTTCTCCAAACACACCATCCAACACATTAAGCACCATTTGTGATTCTGTTTCCATTTCTCCGATTAGCTCTGCGTATCTCTAGCTGTATCCATTTATTTTGAATTCTGCTGCATTTCTTTCAGCCTATTTATTGCATATTATATGAACCAATTGAATAAGCACGGCGCTGAGGGGTATTTTCGACGTAAATTCTTCTTATTATTAAACGATTTTATTTAGCTTTACAGCTGTCTGACAATCAAATCTCGTAATACAATTTTAACTCACTTCTAATTGTATGCTCGATTTGAAATTTTGCGACTCATTTAAATCCGGCGACAATACATTATTATGGTACTATCAAACTTGTATGAATTCAAAATTCTGGCCGACGCAAGATGGCGGAATATTTATTTCTCAGAGGTATCAAATAAAAGGGCCTCACGAGCAAAATACAGTAGGCTAGGTGACGCTCTGATACTTTCAAATGGTGGTCTATGCAAGATGGCGGATCATATTTTTCTTCACAACCCTCTTATACGGGTATCAAAAGAAAGGGTAAAATACAGTGAGCTAGTTTGTGCTTTTATCAATTCAATATGGCGGCCCACGCAAGATGGCGGAATATATTTTAGTGAATTTTCGTAGAAAAAATTCACTAATGGGGAGATCCCGACTTTTGAATTTTGAAAACATTTTTGCAAATGAGCGCGAACTAGGACTCCTAGAACTCATATCCGGGGTCAGTTTCAATTTTTATATGTTTATATATATATATATATATATATATATATATATATATATATATATATATATATATATATATATATATATATATATCACACCGACAACTCAAAAAATAATAGGCCGATTTCAAGAAAATTTGGCATGTACCTGCCTTTTGTAAGTGGCTTGAAAAAGTTCGTTAGTCAGGAAAATCTAAAGAGGTTTTCCGGAAAAATTTTGAGTTTTCATTCTAAAAAAAAATTATCTCAAAAAATAAAAAGCTACGATAACCAAATTTGGTGGGTAGGTTTACAATATAAAAAGTAAACTACACACCAAAATTTAGATTTCTATGTTACAAGAAAAAAAAGTTATAATAAAATATTTGGTGCCAAATCATTTCTATAAAAATTCACTACCATAACGCAGTTGCTGCGTCCAGGCTTTTCCTTTACAACCGCCTCAACATGGGTATCAAAAGAAATTGCTTTGAAAGTAAAATCCAGGGACTGAATCTTTCATAAAGCAAAAGTGGTGGCCGACGTAAGAAGGCGGAATAATTTTTTTTCAACAACCTCCTTGATATGGGTATAAAATCAAATGTCTTGACGATTGCAATATAGTAAATTCATTATGGCTATTTTAAACGATTTTATTTAGTTTATACATATATAAAATCTCGGGACGCAGCAAGTGCGTTATGGTAGTGAATTTTTATTAAATGCTTCAAATTTAAAGTCAAATTTCTATAAACTTAGAGAGTTTAATTTTAATACGTAGTAAGGTCTTTCCTGAGGCAAGATATCCACAAAATTTCATTAAAATAACTTTGTAATTTTCGGAGAAAAAAAAATTTTCGATAGAAAATTTAAAATTTGGATAACTCAATTTTCTCTAAACTTAGAAAGATGAATTTTGAACATTTAAAATTTGAATAACTCAATTTTCTCTAAACTTATAAAGTTGAATTTTGGTACGTAGTAAGATCTCTCCTGAGGCAACATATATAGTGAATTTAATTAAAACAGCTTTGTTATTTTCGGAGAAAAAATTTTCTTTCGAAAGAAAACTCAAAATTTTCCCGGAAAATCCCGTCCGATTTTTCTGGCTAACGAACTTATTCAAGCCATTAATAACAGAAAGGCACTTGCCAAGTTTCATCGAAATCGGTTAATTATTTTTTGAGTTATCAGACGGATATATATATATATATATATATATATATATATATATATATATATATATATATATATATATATATATATATATATATATATAACATATAAAAATTGAAGCTGAATCCGGGTATGGGTTCTAGGGGTCCTAGTTCGCACTCATTTAAAAGAATTTTTGCAAAGTCTCACCATCGATAACCCCTCTATTAGTGAATTTTTTATAAAAATTCATTAATGAGGAGATGCCAACTTTTGAATTTTGAAAAAATTTCTTCAAATGAGCGCTAATTATGCCCCCCAGAACACATATCCGGGGTCAGTTTCAATTTTTATATGTTTATATATATATATATATATATATATATATATATATATATATATATATATATATATATATATATATATATATATATATATATATATATATATATATATGTGTGTGTGTGTGTGTATCACACCGATAACTTAAAAAATAATGGGCGGATTTTGATTAAATTTGGTGAATAAATTCCTTTGGCAAATGGCTTGGATAAGTTCGTTAGCCAGAAAAATCTGCCTAGGTTTTCCCGGAAAATGTGGTGTTTTCTTTCGAAAAAAATTCATATCTCCGGAATTAACAAAGTAAGAGCAACCAAATTTGGTGCGAGGGTTTATATCCTTATATGTAAGTTATCTACCAAAATTTAGCTATGTATATCAAAAGACAAAAAAGTTATAGGCATTTAAAAAAAATGAATAGGGGTTTTCCTCAAAACGTCAAAGTTGCGATTTAAAAGGTCAAAATCGGCAACATTTAGGCAAAGAACTTGAATCTAATACGGGCTGTGGAAATCAAATGTCTCAAGAAGAATGTTTTACAAACCCTGAAGTCTTAGTTTCAACCGTCATTATCCTTCATTTTACTAAAATGTTTCCAGAAAATTCATTTCAAATAGACCCTTTCTCTGATGCTTGGCAGTAGTCTTAGCTATAGAGTTTATCGTTTAATGATATATATTTTTTGTCGAATTTTCGCAAAAAAATCAATAAAGCTCAATATATCCGTTATTATACAAGATATGAAAAAAATTTGTATATATTAATTATAGGGTGTCTTGAGCTACATCTTAAAAAAATATTTCTACAATCACAGAGTGGCCCATAAGTCGTTGGTGATATAAATTTTCTTTTTTTTTTTCAAACACGGCTTATGTTATTGCATTTTTGCATTTTCCATCGAAATATAATGCATGTTTGTAAGAAAAGAAATTCTGGATGCAGCAAGTGCGTTATGGTAGAGAATTTTGATCAACTGATTTATATTTGAATAGCTCAATTTGCTATTAATCTATAAGGTTGACCAAGAAACGAGTTTTTCCGGGAACACTTTAAGTTTACTTTAGGAAATTTTTGTACATTTTCACACAATAAAATTATTTTTATGAAACATGGCACATTGTTTTTACTAAATAGGTTATACTGGTAACCAAAATTGATGCCTGCTTTCTTAGGAAGAAAACACACATATTTGCAATTAAAACATTTTAATGAAAATTCACTACCATATCGCACTTGTTGCGTCCAGAGTTTTTAGTTATCGTGCGGATACATATATATATATATATATATATATATATATATATATATATATATATATATATATATATATGTATATATATATATATATATATATATATATATATATATATATATATATATATATATATATATATATATATATATATATATATATATATATAAACATATAAAAATTGAAACTAACCCCGGATATGGGTTTTCGGGGTCCTAGTTCGCACTCATTTCCAAAAATGTTTGCAAAGTCTCACCATCGATACCTCTCTATTAGCGAATTTTTTAAAATAAAAATTCACTAATAAAACAAACCAAACAGTATATCCCTCGTGCTTTAAGTAACCTTATTATGACAATCAGATATACCATTTTAACGTTTTAAATAAAGTGGTTGAAGTATTTTACATCATATGTTGATAATTAATTAATTTATAGAATATAACATGATCATTTTCAAACACTCTCCCAGTATACAACACAATATTACTTCTCAGTCAATAAATTCACTTTTTTCATTCTACTTTATCAAAACTACATTTAGTAAATTTTAATTTTACACTACAATAACGACTTGTTAATGCATTCTCCAGAGCACACAGAAGCACAGAAACGAGATAAGGTTATGAGCAAAATATATAGTAGAAACAATGTGCCATATTTTATCAAAACAACTTATTGTTTGAAAATGTACAAAAATTTTCCGACAATATACCTTAAACGCTGGTTTTCTAACCAACAAATCCTAGGTTAATAGCAAATTGAGTTATTGAAATTTGAAGCATTTAATTAAAATTTGCTACCAAAACGCACTTACTGCGTCTTGATTTTTTTTCTTACAAACATATTTCGATACAAAATGCAATAAAATAAGGCTGTTCGAAAAAAAATTGTAGGGATCACCAATGACCGACTTGTGGGCCAGCCGATGATTGTCAAAATAATTTTATAAGATGCAGCTCAAGACACCCTATAATTAACTTATACCATTTTTTCTCGTCTCTTGTATAATAATAATTATATTCAGCTTTACCGTAGAAACGCGTCACCCTGTATAATATCAGCCCTTTTGTAAAACTTCGAGCCTTTATATGCCTTGATAAAACATAACAAACACTGTTTAATCCACCCACCAACATTAATAAAGGAATAATTTGCACTTGTATATAAAAATTTCCCAAATAACACAAATAATTCCTGGACTCAAACAAATAAACATATAAGCAATCTCATATCATACGTAAACGTTACAGCGTCTAACAGACCTGCGCAATAATATCTGATCTTCCGTTACCAAGGCAACAGCATACTAGATCTCATATAAGCCATTGTCAATAAAACCCGGTGATTTAAAAATAAATGTTTCAAATTTGAATAGCTCAATTTTCTGTAACCCTAGAAAGCCCCCTCCGAAGGGAGGAACGTGCAGACATTCAACTTGCTTAAATACAATGCCAGAACCTAGGTTGATGGTAATGTTACAGTTTGTACTGAAAAAGTGGAAGGAGTACCCTGGGATCGAACCCAGTACCCTTCGGTTCAGAGGCACACGTTCTTACCCCTGAACCGTCGAGGTTCCATTCTCATAATTCATTTTTGTTTCAAAATCGTGGACGCTGTAATTTACTAATGAATGATTAAAAAGCGAATTAATGTAATTCTCAAATATCTTAGGTTCAAATAAAATACAGTCAACAATAGCACAATTTGAGTCATACGATCAAGCGCCCACGATTTTATAAGCAAAATAAATGATCAAACTAGCAATCTAAAATAGGAATCCACGTTATACTACTTTCTATTTGTTGTTTTTTTTTTCATATTTCTAGGTTCGTTGACATAATATACTATGACTTTGACTATTAGAGCTAATAGCATGATAATGCAGTGTGAAATCGTAGAAAAGTTATTTTATACGTTTAGTGCACGACATTGATGAAAATAAAAACGTACTGCATAAAAAATATTTATTTGATTTAGTTTCACTTCCCTACCCCTGAATTAATTATGGAGCTTTAATTTTTGTATATATTAAGAATGATGCGCCTAACTCTTAAATCCAATCCAGCTATCTTCACTTATTATATGAACTAACATTTTCCAATCCATATCGGAAAATGTTACTTCATATATCGAACGCTTTCTCCAGGTTCATAACTACAACAAAGATATTTCCATTCTTCTTTAACCTCCTTTCTGCTATATTGTCCTTTGTGCCGGCACCGCGTCTCTAGTTCCTAGACCGGATCTATCTTAAATATCTTAAATTTGCTTCTTGTTTATATTTTTCACTATAATTTACAAAATTTTCGCCACATGACTCTGCATACTTACAGTCATATGCTGGTAGCATTTTGCCACTTCACCATATTAAAATAGTAATACTTTTATTCTTTTTAATCTCACGGGGTACTTTTTTTCTTTTGTTGCCTCTTTATTTTGCTGTTGTGTTTTTCTACTTTGCTAGTAACATAATATGATTACTGTCTATATTTGCTACAGGACAAATTGCTGTAACATTTATTGTTATGCTGTCTTGTATCCTTTGGGTTGCCAATGAATAGCATTTTTTAGATATTTTAAACAATGTATTTGTTATAGCTAGATCGTCTCGCTTAAGGGAATCCATAAACCTCTCTGCTTTTTCATTAATTTTACCTAATACAAATTTTCCACCTACAGCACCTTCCGTGTGTTCACCTACTTCCAGATAAAGATTCCCCATTATAATTATCTGATCTTGTCTCCTCGCGTTCTCTCATCGTATATTATCTTAAAATATATTCTATGTTTCACTTTCACTACCTCTCCTTTGGTCTAGGATGTTGGGATATATATTATCGCGAGTTTTTGGTGATTTGCTTCAATTGTTACCCAGTCGTTCACTTAGTATGCATTCATCTCCTTATTGATACATATGTTCCATGATGTTATTGGCACTTCATTCGTTCCCAAGCCATCTCTACTTCTTGTATTTTTGAAATATATCATCCTGACATCGTTCTTAACGTCTCCATTATTTTACCAGCTATCTTCCTCTTGTTAACAACCTTCTAACATTTTGCTTTTATATATTAAACGGGTTTTTAATTTATTTCTGCTTTGTATATATTTTAATAGTCCCTTCAACTGATGTTCTAGCTGCTGAGTGTAAGTTTGGGAAATGTTTCCACATAACGCTTTGAGAGGCATCTCCGAGACTTCTTTCCCTACCGTGCCTTGAGTACCGGGACCAGTAACAAAGTTTCGTTGTGTGTGTGCGTGCGTGCGTGTGTGTGTGTGTGTGTGTGTGTGTGTGTGTGTAAGTGTGTGTAAACATTTTAAACTTAGATAAATAAACAAATTGGTTTACACATTTTATTGAACGTATAACTGCAGTTTCGCTGAAGTTCTCAGCTTTGTTAAATACAGAATGAAAGTAAGATTTTAAATTTGAATATCTACTTCGTGTTGAATGAACCTTTCTGTCTCCTCAGGTGAACGGTATCGACTAGGAGCTACCTGGTTTTATGACATAGTCAGGTCAGGAAACTCTCATCTCTTGATTATGATTTCGTGCAAACATATTTAATAATAGACTATTGTTAGTTTGGTCAATTTGAATGTTTAGTAAATTTCCTTTTTGTTTGTTAATTTTTACCGTTTCGCACAAATTTAAAAAACAAAAAATACAAACCGCTTGATTACACTAAGCCTCTTGACACATTAAGCCATTATACGTAATGTTAAAACCTGTTGTATTAGCAAATTTTTATTAAAAAATAAAGGGGTATCGATGGTGAGACTTTGGAAACATTTTTTCAAACGATCGCGAATTTGGGCCCCTAGAACCCGAAACCAAGTTCTATTCGAATTTTCATATATATATATATATATATATATATATATATATATATATATATATATATATATATATATATATATATATATATATATATATAAGTATATACAGGGCGTGTCAATTTCTTCAAAACTGAATGCCATTTTAGAGTTTAAGTTGTTAGGTTAAGGACGCGAAAATAAAAAAAATATTTTTATTATCACACATGTAGATGGCGCTGCTGAGCAAAGAAACTTTTCGATCCCCAGATCATTGAAATAGGTTACATTTGATATATAATTAAAAGCCAAATAAATTTGTTTCTATTCATAACTTTCATAAAATCAACCGGTTTCTACATATATAAGGTTAAGTGTAGCACTGCTTGCAAGATAAAGACCTCCCTAACTTTTTCAATCCAAGTACTTATATATATATATATATATATATATATATATATATATATATATATATATATATATATATATATATATATATATATATGTTTGTGTGTGTGTATGTATGTATGTATCCAACCGACAACTCAAAAAGTAATTACTTGATTTAGATAAAACTCGGCAAGTACCTTTCTTTTATCGATAGCTTGGATGAGTTCGTTAGTCAACCTAATCGGACCAGTCTTCATTAAAAAATAATTTCGAAAATAATTGGTATCTCAAAAAATAACAAAGCTGTTCTTATAAAATTTGTATCATCTACGTTGTTACAAATAGTGGTAAACATACTGCTGCATGCTATAAATATGTGTGCATAAGAGTGCATACAAAAAAAGCTCAGAAAGAGAGAGATATCTACATCCTGTCAGACAGTCAGGCAGCACTAAAAACTTTGACATCTTTCAACAGAGAGTAACTGACTTGGGACTGCAAAAATCTTTGAAGCAATTGGCTACGAACAACAAAGTAACTTTACTGTGGGTACTGGGGCATCAAGGCATTGAAGGAAATGAGGAATGACAAAAAGGGTAGCAACAACACAATTTTATGGTCCAGAGGCGTATTGTGGACTAACAAAAAGCCATGTAAGAAATTAACTGGATACTTGAGAGAGGAACCAAATGCTGTCATACTGGAGGACAACGCTAGGTTTAATGCAGGCAAACCGGTTTATCACAATATCAACAGAATATCAACAAGTCCGAACTGTTCTTTGAATTGAACGGTGACGAATTGAGAATAATCACAGGAAATTTCACAGGACACTCCCCAGTAAGGTATCACCTTATGAAGATGGGTACGGCGGACACTGGAAACTGCAGTTACTGCACTGAAACAGCAGAAACAACAGAACACTTTCTATGCGACTGCATCGCTCAATTCTGCAAAAGACTTAAATGTCTTGGAGGGGTGACTTTAACACCACAGGGAATAGGTCAAATAACCCCCAAAAAGACAGTTAAGTACATACAAATTCTGAACTCTTTTTGGGCAACTATTAGGAAAAATAGACACGCACAAAAGACCCATGGAGGTCGCAGCGCTGTCCATTACAACAACCTACAATCTAAAAACATACTGCTGGCAACAGTACACACAACTTGATACTATTATTATTATTAATACTATTTAGTTAGTTTTACAAAACTCCGCTTTTTTGGCCACTTCATCCAGTAGGTATATATTCTGTTTATTATCAAAAACCTTCGACTCTAATGGTCTACTTTGGCATGCCGGTTGTTTCGATTTTTTTTAACTGCCTATAATTTAGTGTATCTTTAACATCCAAAGCTGAATTTTGGTAAGTCGTGTAGTGTACCAAAATAAAAATTTAATTTTGTCTTTATAAAACTGTTCCATTTGCCCAAGCCTGTGAATTTGTCCAAGATATTAACTAAAGGAAGACAGCTTACAAATCTTTATTGATCTAGCAATCTAGCCGACACACAAACACCCGCACGCACACAACCCACACGCACACAGAAATCTATATATATATATATATATATATATATATATATATATATATATATATATATATATATATATATATATATATAGGGGAGAAACAGCTTGGTTCCTATCCCCAATGAGTTGCAGGTGGATTGATCCCACCCTCGCTAATTAATCGGGTTCGTTAACTGGAACTGAAGAATTTGTTGAAGTGTGGAATCTATGTGGACTATATATATATATATATATATATATATATATATATATATATATATATATATATATATATATATATATATATGCAGTGGAGAATAGCGCGAAGCAATTTTTGGTTTTGCGACAGCTCTAGGCCTCCACGTGCACACAGTCTAGCACAGCAAGAAGGAAACTGTCGGAAGTAATTAGCGAGCAAAAACCACTACTCTTCTGGCTAATACTACGACTAATATATATATATATATATATATATATATATATATATATATATATATATATATATAGATATATATATATATATATATATATATATATATATATATATATATAATGTATGTACGAATGACTCAGTTAGATAATTTAAATTTCTTTGCTAATTTAATGGCACAACGGTTTGAACAAGAGCAAAACATAATCAATAAAAATCTAGATTATATTAGAGATTGTTTTATAGAGTTATATTCTCGTCTGGAACAAAGCTCTTTAATAGAGTTTCAAATATCTTTAGACAATAAACTATTAGAGTCTACTAAAATATTACAACGCACTAGTTTCCTTAGCTTTAATGGAATTACCAATATTGAAATTTTACTTCAGAGGATTTAATGCACTTTATGCAACATTTAATATTAATCTGTAATAATAATGAACTAAATAATTTTGATTCTAATCATATCTTTAAAATCATAGAATTTACAAAATTTAATGTTTTATCTGTCAGAGATACTATTGTGTGTTTTCTCCAAACCCCAATTTTACACCCGATACTCGGATCTTACTTTCGAATTATACCTGTCCCACAAAACAATAAAGTCCTTTTCCACACAGTTCATATTACCTAGAAACCCAACAAAGAAACTTATGGACATCAGAACATTGCCCAGCAATCGAAGAAGCCGTTATGTGCTCTGACCAACCTCACAAAGAAAAATGTAATTTGGAAGACACCTTACCATGTCTCTTCGCTGTACTCAATAACTGCTACACTATGTCGACTCAAATAAATAATGGGACCATACTGTTAATCACGAACCAAAAAACCACAATCTCAGAAGAATGCCAGTCAAATGTAGACAAACAGATATCCAGTTAAAATTCAGCCATATGTGCCAAAACTAACTGCAAAATTGTAATCACTAACGAACATTATGAAGACATCACCACATACATTACATGGAATTAATACCCAGTCTCAAAACTATAAATAGTATCAAAAGACGAAATAGAGTTCCACCCAAGTCACCTCAAAAAGACAGAGAAATTAAGAAACCAATTGAAAAAGATCAATCAATACCATGTCTTTCATCCGATGGTCATACATCCCATTTTGGAGTTACCACAATTCTCGTTATAGCCCTCATAGTAGCAACAGGCATCATCTTCAGAAGGAAATCAAGGAAATACTCAAAGGAGTGCACATCCAAAACGATGAACACCATTCCAGAGAACTAGGATGTACTTTATTTTAAGGATGGAGGAGTTACATCACCAGCTGATTCAGTTATCTAGAGACAGTGACGCCGTGACATATCCACTGCAAAGTTATTCTGTAGTTGCATTTCTCACGGTTTTCGTTATAATTTGCATGTAAGCATAATTATAAAGGCTGCAGCAAGTAGAGCGACACACCAGTTCGTGTTTGAAGGTCTTGCTGTAACGTCTAATTGTTCATAGTAATAGTTTTATATCGTATTCAATCTAATTACTTGTATTTAAGAGAAATAAAGTTCTATTTTTTTATAAGCCCTTAATCATAGTGATATTATATATATATATATATATATATATATATATATATATATATATATATATATATATATATATATATATATATATATATATATATATATCCATAACTGATGTAGTAGTTGAGTTGTGCAGCCTGATCACTATATAGATAAGAACTCAATTTCCAGCCTTGCTGTTATAATATAATTCTTCACTATACGCAATTGTGTGTGTGTTTTGTTTCTTTAACGTCGGCCTATTTCCGCGACTATGGCCAATCACCAACGCTAGGGAGCAGCTTCACCCCACTATTCTGAAAATTTTGTCAAACCTCTACCTTTCTGCATGGACACGAGACCGACGGCTTTGCGCCCCCTATGAAGCGCGGAACGTGCAGACATTCAACTTGCTCAAATACAATGCCACAACCTCGGTTGATGTTAATTGTACAGTATGTACTGAAAAAGTAAAAGAAGAACCCTGGGATCAAACCCAGTATCCCTCAGTTCAGTGGCACATGTTCTTACCACTGAACCACCGAGGCTCTACTGTACGCAATTCTACAGGCACTTTTATATTAGTGTAACCAAATTCATATAATATCAGATTCCCTCAGCGCTACAAAAACTCTAAAACAACTGTATCCAACAAACCCTGTGATCGACTTGAGAAGAGTTTGCGATTCTTTTGCCGCCCATCTCAGATGGGGTTCTTCGTCAAAGAAAAAATGAAAAAATACACATTGCACCTTACAGCGCAATCATTCGACTAGAAAAAATTGAAACAAATGTGTCCGGTGATACCAAAGTATTGTTCAAAAATCTTATTCCGAACACCTGAGAAAGTGAGTAAAACTCATCACCTTACAAACTAAGGGACATTCAAAATGTAATGAAAGTCTGGTCGAGAAGTATATAAAACAGGCGCAACCAGGTAGTACTAGCCTGCCTTTGAATTAGACACACAAGGTTTTCCCACTACTATTTCTTATGTCTCGAACTGATAAACCAATATGTTGTGACTATGATATTCTTTTATCTGCTAAACATGTTATCGTCGGATGTACTCTGTTTCATTGCAAAAGAAACTGCTCCAAAATTCGAAGTTTAATTAGTAGTACCAACACAGTGTAACGAAGACAATTTTATCGACTATCTAACAGCCAACCGTAAATTACCCCATTAAGATGTAGATAAAAGTCACAAATCCACATACGTGAAAATGTTGTTGTAAATACTATTTAAGTTTAAGAAAACACTCCAGACAAAATTCGCGCTAATAATTTATAGGGTTGATGCGCATGCGCATAGTTCCTAAATAAATAAATATATATTTTCTTAGTAAAAGGTCAGTTCAATTTTCTTGTCCGGATATTAGAATTTGTTTTGATACAAGCCAATGATTTTAATAAAAATATAAAAATTATCATCGAGTTGTAATCACATCTGTTAATGAAATAGTTTACAGAACTGAGACGTATTGCAATTTAAAAACAAGTATTGCTTTAGGAAACATTTAAGTCAATAGCTGAATAGAAAAATAAAATTAATTTTAAAACTAATATTGTACACATTAGCTCTACCTTATCTAAATTTTACTTCGAATAGTAATCGGAATTATGAATCCATATATCAGTTTTTCAGCAAACACCATTATGTAAATATGAGTTACTCCCTCCTTCTTGTTACGACAATGAACTCCGCTCTTAACGATGTAACACTGGCGACCAGCTGCACGTAAAACTTTTTACAAAGTGCAAAGTTTCTAAATAATAAACAGTACAGCTTGTTAATTAGTATGAAATATTTTAACTTGGAGCAATACCCAATCCTTCTCTTTACTTTGCTTCTTAGAACACACATGTTAACTTTTACCACCGCAAAAATAGTATCACAGATTAACTTTTTTAATTAGCTTAGTAATTTAGGCTAGATAGATTTAAAAATTTCCAGACAATTTGTACACATTAACAATTGTTCACAATTTGAGATTTTATACTTGACGAATTACTCAGGAGCTTCAAAAGTTTGTTAGCTACTTGCGTATTGCATTTACTTAAATGCGCGTATAAAGAACGTTTATTATGTATACTTTCCTAATTTAGGTAAATACAGAATATTTACGGTACCACTGTACTTGACACGTACGAAAGACACAGGCGGTATTTGATGTACTTTGAACACACGAGCGGTGTTGGTGATACTTTAAGTTAAACACACGAGCGGTGTTTGAGATACTTTATATTGAACACACAAGCGTTGTTGGAGATATTTTAACTTAAACACACGAGCGGTGTTTGTACTTTATATTGAACACACAAGCGTTGTTGAAGATACTTTAAGTTAAACACACGAGCGGTGTTTGGAATACTTTAAGTTAAACAAATGAGCGGCGTATAACTTGGAAGATATGGATCTCAGAGCGAGATCCCAAGGAACTAAGAAGATGACATCGATGAGCGAACTGGTCGATTGATTAATGTTTTGCAAGAAGCCTGCTTTTATGGAGCTTTCAGATAGCGTTTGTTGACGTATAAGTTGACATTACGTCAGTAGTACAGGATGGCCAACCGGTTAAAATGTTAAGGGCTATTTATTGACGATATAGATGCAAGGAAATCCAGTAGGTTCATTTTCGAAATATATTAAGGAATATGTAAAATACAATTAAATCAATTTAACTTGAAGAAAAGAGCCTAACAGTGAATATTTAATGCTTATATGGCAGTAATCAGGCGGAAACTAAATACAAGTGTTCTAATGGGAATTCTTATTATCGATGTAAACGCGATTAGGGTATCGGCTATTTAAAGGGGATGGGAATTTCAGAAGGAGGTAAATCCAGGTAGGGGACTAACAAGAAGTGTAAGAGCGGGTAAAAGCAAGCAAGGGCGTACCACTGGTGTTCATCCAACATGCATCTAGTCTTACATACTTTGTCCCTATATTGGGGTAGAAATGGGCCAGGGCTAACAATTTTTTAAATTGTTAGTTAGTTGTATACTGTTCTCTATTTTTAACACTCTGTGTTATTTGGAGCGGGCGTGACAACATAGTACTTGGTTCCGAACTAGGTGGCGACACGTTCACCACTCACTTAGTGATTCTCCCCTCTGTTGAAACGGCTAGCCATAAAAGTTATTCTGGTTGTTCGGAAACCGGAAGACGACAGATCTTCATAATTGGGTGCGTGTATGTACCGCTGGGGGTACGAACTCTGACAACTTAAAGTAAAGGATAGAAGAAATTTTCGAGTTTTAGAAACACGGTTTGTCACGATTGCGGGCCACCTTTTCGGGTCGCTGTTGCACTAACTGAATGCAACTTGAGAGTTTGGGCGAAGCGCCACTGAATGGTTTTAATAATTAATGTGCCCCTGGCGATAACTGGATTTAGAATTCCCATCAGATCTAGATCTTTTGCAATTGTCGAAATAATTGTGTTTGGAAATGAAATTTGCAGTACGTGAGAATTACGAGTCCAGTTGATACCAAGGATTTTACTAGGAGCTTCTGTGAAATTTAAATAGGTGAGTAGAATTTATTTTATTTTAAATATAAACATTTCCCTCTTTCAACTGGTCGCTACTAGAAAATCGTTTTTCGAAAGAAAAGAATCGTTTTTTGTCAATGGAAAAGGATTCACCAAACTTAAAATTTTTTGATCTTGTTTTCAACGGAAAATTTGCCTGAAAACAGCGATTTCCAGGATTTTTGTGGTTAGAGACGAAGTTCGTTCCACCAGTTCATCGTCTGTGAAAATAATTTTGGTAGGAGAAATTTCCTCCATTTCCCAGAATTTCGTAAAGGTAATGTCTAACCCAGAATTAGAAATTGCATTATCGCAAAGTGGTGCACCATCAGTCACATTAATTTTGTTTGTAATAGGAAAAAGTTCTTATTTCTGTTCGTTACTAGAAATTATATTTTTTAAAGAAAGGGATTGTTTTTTAGTAATTTCGTCAAAGTAATGTCTAACTCAGAATCATAAATCGCTGCATGATTTCAGAGCAAAGCACCATCAGTGACATTTACCGCGACAAATTTTTGAGCAATCTGGTCTGAAATTTCGCGTAATATTCGCGAACAGGGTTTGTGCATCTCCTTCATATTACAATTTTCTGAAGGGAATACATTTAGAATATTGTTTTTGTTTTCATATTGGTTTTGAATTATTTCTAATGCTATGTCTAAATTAAAATCGTCTACAGTTAGGTCGTTAATTAATTTTAGAGGCGCACTTGGCAGACCTGTTCTTAGAAAAGCTTTTTATAATCCGATAGCTCTTTTTTTTAAACTAATTGATCAAGTATTTTTAAAAACGAGGGCCAGTTATCATTTTGACCAGAAAAAGTACGAAATTTGTTATTTGGTAACTTAATTTTAGAATTATTATTATCTAATATTACAGGTTTTTTCTGTTGTAACCATGAAGTTTCAACCAATTTAATAACAATTTCAGTAAGCTTTTCAAATTATGCAGAACTAGAATAAGAGTTATTTGAATTAAATTATGGTGAAAAGAAAATTGCTGCTTAGAGTATCGCATGTATCTTTGTGCAAAAAATTTTGACTAGTTCCCTGTCTTCTGAATCGGTTAATAAATTAGCATCGTCTATATCTAATAAAGTATCTATTTTGTCTTGAATGCCGTTGTATTTAGGAAGAGCTTCTTCTAGTAATTTAAATTTATATGGACATTTGAACTTATTTGTAAGTTTTGCCTGAGAATTTATCGAATGGAAAATTCTTGTATTTAAAGCTTTAGCTTGTTTTCTTTGAGCCTGTAGTTGTTAGAACTTTATGATTATAAATAATGAGATAGGAATTTAATTTAAGTACAGAAAAAATGAATTTATAAGTTTCTACAACTAGAATTAGAACTATACACAGAAATATGCAATTATGCAAAATATAAATAAATACCTCTCAATGGCTGCAGAAACACAAAGACATTATGGAAAGATTGGTTTGATGTTACCTTGTATCTTAAAGAATGGACTGGAGAAGCACTGAATGCCGTTGAAATCTCTGGAATCTCTAACACTTTTCCTATCCGGTTCGAAGAACCATTCAAATGGGGAAGTAACAGCTTGTTTTCTATCCCTAATGAGCATGTGAGTTGATCCCACACTCGCTAATTAATCGGCTGGTTAATTAGCGCTTGACAAAGATGTTAAGATGTGGACGTATGTGGACTGTAGGTGTACTGGGTTCCAGGGGATTCCAAAATAATACACACATTTATATATGATGTTTGACACTATTTACAATTTCTACAAATTATCGATTGTTCACAATTTAAGGTTTTACACTTGGTTGACAAATTACTCAGGAGATTCACGAGTTTATTAGCTACTTGCGTATTGCATTTACTTGAATTCGCGTATAATGAAAGTTTATCACGCATGCTTTCCTAATTTAGAAAAATACAGAATATTTGCAGTACCACTGTACATGACCCGTGCTAAACACACAAGCGGTATTTGAGATATTTTAAGTTAAACACACGGGTGGAGTTTGAGATACTTTAGGTTGGACACACGAGCGGTGTCTGAGATACTTTAAGTTAAATACACGGGCGGTGTTTGAGATATTGGAGACTTAACACACGAGTGGTGTTGGAGATATTTCAAGTTAAACACACGAGCGGTATTTGAGATACTTTAAGTTAACCGTTCGTCGGTCGCAACCTTATTTTGTTCAAAAGCTGTTGCAGTGTATCAAAATAATGAATCAAAGTTTGACTTAAAATTACCGTAAAAGCAATAGAGTTTCGTATCATTATATCTAATACATATATAGCTGATTATATTTTTTATTTTTTATTTAGATGTAATTATATTAGAATCACCAAAGTTTTTCTGAAAATATGAGTTACGAGGAAAAAGTATTGACGTCACCGGTCGCAATGTATCTGTGTGATACATGATTGTAAAGGTGACTATCGCCAAGTCAGATATGTATGGTTTTATTGTTTTTTGTGGCCTTTATAATTAATTTGTTTAGTCCTAATTAAAACATATGTTTTTTGGTAATTATCAATAAACAGTAGATACAAACTAGATAAGATATAACTAAAAATAATTTTATTTCTTACATATCACAAATACCAAATATATTTTCTAATCGAAAGTAATACATCCTCTTCTTTATTAGTGAATTTTCGTAGAAAAAATTCACTAATGGGGAGATCCCGACTTTTGAATTTTGAAAAAAATTTTGCAAATGAGCGCGAACTAGGACCCCTAGAACCCATATCCGGGGTTAGTTTCAATTTTTATATGTTTATATATATATATATATATATATATATATATATATATATATATATATATATATATATATATATATATATATATATATATATATTATTTATATATATATATATATATATATATATATATATATATATATATATATATATATATATATATATATATATATATATATATATATATGTATCACACCGATAACTCAAAAAATAATGGGCCGATTTTGATAAAATTTGGCATGTACGTTTCTTTTGTAAATAGCTTGGATAAGTTCGTTAGTCAGGAGAATCGGACGAGCTTTTCCGGGAAAATTTTGAGTTTTCATTCGAAAAAAATTCTTATCTCAAAAAGTAATAAGCCGATTTTAATAAAATTTGGCATGTACCTTCCTTTTGTAAATGGCCTTGATAAGTTTGTTAGCCAAGAAAATCGGACGAGGTTTTCCGGAAAAATTTTGAGTTTTCATTCAAAAAAAATTTTTATCTCAAAGAATAATGGGCCGCTTTTGATAAAATTTGGCACGTACCTTCCTTTTGTAAATGTCTTTGATAAGTTTGTTAATCAGAAAAATTGGACGAGGTTTTCCGGAAAAATTTTTAGTTTTCATTTGAAAAAAATTTTTTTCTTAAAAAATAAAAATTCTATGATAACCAAATTTGGTAGGTAGGTTTATAATATAAAAAGTAAACTATACACCAAAACTTAGATTTCTATGTTACAAGAAAAAAAAGTTATAATAAAATATTTTGTGCCAGATCATTTTTATGAAAATTCACTACTATAACGCACTTGCTGCGTCTTCGACTTTTTAGTTATATGCACCCATCTTTCGCTCAACCTTCACTTGAATCTTTTCGTTTTTGTAGGCGGGGATAACATGCTGTGCACACTGGGATTGTATGCTCTCCACAAATATATTGCTTACAATTTTTGCAAATGATTTAGGTCAACCTGGTCGTCCATGATGTAAATCAATCAGTACAGTGGCGACGCCTTGTTGGAGTTGCTATATCTTCTAGAGCCACCGGTCCAGCTTGGTTTTCAGGTTCTTCTAAACAAAACATTAAATAAAAGGCTTCTCTCTAGACAACAAATTTATTTAAAATTTACTTCCCGACGCGTTTGGACACTCTAAGAGGTCATCTTCAGGGGATAAATAAATAATCATAATAAAAAAGGTCTGTCAGAAAAACATTAGTTTATCTGGTAAGCAATTGTGCAAGCTAGAGCACAATGTTGACAAGATACTCTCTACAGAAAAACGTCAAGGGCTAAAATCACAAGTCATACAGTAAAATTCTAACCAACAGTCAAGCTAAAATCTAAGAGAGCTACAAAGTAACACAAGCAGCTACAGTAACTCAAGCTAAAAAACTATGTTAAAGCTAAAAACATGCCGTCAAAAATTAATCAAACCAAAACATCAGAGCAAAATGAAAAGCATTGAAGGCTACAAAATTGCAAAAAGTCTACTATTTGAACATTAAATAATCAAGTCTATGCAGAAACAAAACAGGCCAAGAAGCAAAACTGACAGGTTAAACAACACAAGTGGCAGGCACAATCAAGCAGAAACCCAATGAGAACCATTAAGGTGAAGAAACTTATGAAATATTAAAGTGAACAAAACAAAATGGACTACTTACTTGATCAATTCTTGAAAAATTGAAATTGAAACTATACAAAAGGGTTGAATAGGCAAAAACTTCATCCATTGTACCAGAGGCCCTCCAACACTACATCTAAATTCGCCAGAAATTTGTCGTCAGACAAAAATAAATGAAAAAGATCGGCGCATTAAACAGACAGCAGTGATGAGGAGCAGCCATTATGCCAACTTGAACAGGCAGTAGGCAACCGCGCAAGTGCAGAAAAGTGAATCAGAAACAAGTGTCAGAAGCGACATATGTAAATGACAAAAAGAGCAGAAGTGGAAGGAGAGCCACAGAACAGCCATCTTCAAATCATCATACTTCTGGTGATATAGAAAAACCATAGAGTTCAGTAGCACTGTTAGATCAATTGGTTATAGAAGAAAGGAAAGTTAGTTATATCAGTGTTGGACAAGTTCAAATCTTCACTGGTTTGGTAATTGAAATGTTTGAAAATCTCAATTTCTTCCGAGACAAATTGTTCTACACCAAAACTTGAAGAGTGTAAGATCTCAGCATCTGTATTTTTGTTAAAGCAGTGGCCACTCTCCCTCAAATGGCAACCAAAGACTGACGTGTTATTATTGGGTTGGTTTCTACTTCTGAAGTGTTCCGTGACTCTGGTGCCCGGTACCCGGTTCTTCCTATATAGACACCTTTACAACCAGGGGTACCACAACTTAAGAGATAGACACCTGACTTCTTCAGGTCTGGGATATTATCTTTGTTGTGGATGAACAAATTGTTAACGGTGTTCATAGACTTGAAAGAAAATTTGACATTGTCACATTTGAGAGCTTTGACTATGGCGTTGGACACACGACCACAATAGGTGACAGGGAAATACGATATCTTCTCAGATTGAGCGAGGTGTAAATTGGTGCTCGCTTCAATCCAGAGCTGACGGCTATTTGTGTTGACCATCTTATCAACTATATTAAGTGGGTACTCGTTATTGACTGCGAGTTGCTTAATGAGGTTTAATTCTCTGATGAAGCCGCTCCCCGACAGTGGGACTCTAAACAATCTGTCAACCAAAAATCTGAGTGAGGCCATCTTGTGAGACATATGATGGCAAGACTTGAGTAAAATGAGGTGGTCAGTCTGAGTGTGTTTTCTGTAAATGTCAAATAATATGCTGTGGTTACTCCTCTTCAACTTCAGGTCGAGAAAGCTTATGGACGACACAGCTTCTAACTCCATTGTTAAATCGATGTTGATGTGCAGGGCATTCAGCCAACCCTGGAACAGGTAGAGCTACTCTATGGTACCCGACCAAACCACCAGAATGTCATTAACATATCATGACCAGGAAAAAATGTACCTCAAATAGGGATTATAGTCTTTGAAAACCAGTTCCCTCTCAACAAACTCATAAATACCTCTGCGCAAAAAAGATGACAAGGGGTTACTATGGGGAGACCATTTTTTTGGACGAAAATTTTATCATCAAACGAGAAGAAATTCTGAGCCAAGCAGACCTTGACCAAGGCATGGAGAGCCCTCTGGGATTTAATACTGAATGAGGATGAGGCAAGCAAACTCTTCAAGAGTGGGAGAGTCTGATTCACCGAGACACTAATAAAAAGGATAGAGACATCGAAAGATACCAACAAAGAATTATCTCCCAGTTCTACGTTGCTGAGTCTACTTATCAAATCTGAAGAATTCTTGACGGAGTAAGGTGACGGGAAAGCCAACCCAGACATCAAGAAGGAGGGCAGATATCTCGACAACTTATAAGAGATGCAACCAACGAAAGATTCCACAGGGCGGATGGGACAGCCCTCTTTATGTATTTTGGGGAGGCCATATAGGCGTGGAATTATGTGGTTCATAGGGAACAACTGTTTATAGGTTTCTGAAATCGAGGGAGCATACTTATCGAAAACCTTCTTGAACTTAGATGCGTAGGAAGGAAGTGGGTTGTAGCTAATGGTTGAAATCCCATTATCTCTCAGGAAGGTCAGAACCTTAGAAATGTAATCTGTATTGTCCAAGACAACAACGCAGTGTCCTTTATCAGCTTTCGAAAGAAAAAGATCATTACCAACAATAGTTTCTCTCAAAGAAGAGACAATCTTACTGAATGGGCAGAAGTCCGGGGTTGAAGTCCTAAACCTAGAAATAATCTCTGAAACTTTTCCACGCAGAAATTTTGCATTTTCAACTCTGAACCTTCTTAAGAAGACCTCTGTATCTTTGACTGTCTCAAACGTCCAAGACTCAAGTCAGTTTCCTCCTTTTTGGCATATGTTGATCTCAGTTACCTCTTCATCACCGATCTACTGAATTTTTGAACAATACTCTGGAGATTGAATGGCACTGATCTGCTGTATAAGTTCTTGACAAATTTCGGTACTAGATCTCTCCTCAAACATGTTGACAGGAACCATATCCCGAGTGACAATAGGACTGAACACCTACACAACCTTCTGCAAGAATTTGTGACGTAGGCCAGCCTCGCCGTAATGATCCTATTTCTGAACGTCACACACTCTGAAATATACATAACTAAACATTGAATGAAAGGCTTCTCTCCAGACAACAAACTTATTGAAAATTTACTTCCCGACGCGTTTCGACAGTCTAAGAGGTCATCTTCAAGGGATACATCTATAATCATAATAAAAAAGGTCTGTCAGAAAAACATTAGTTTCTCTGGTAGGCAATTGTGCAGGTTAGAACACAATGGTGACAATATACACTCTACAGACAAACGTCAAAAGCTAAAATCACAAATCACACAGTAAAATGCTAACTAACAGTCAAGCTAAGATCTAAGAGAGTTACAAAGTAACACAAGCAGATACAGTAACTCAAGCTAAAAAACTATGTCACAGCTAAAAACATGCAATCAAAAATTAATCAAACCAAAACATCAGAGCAAAATGATAAGCATTCAAAGCTACAAAATTGCAAAAAGTCTACTATTTGAACATTAAGTAATCAAGTCTATTGCAGAAACAATATAGGCCAAGGAGCAAAACTGACAGGTTCAACAACACAAGTGGCAGGCACAATCAAGCAGGTGAAGAAAGTTATGAAAGATTAAAGTGAACAAACAGAATGGATCACTTACTTGATCAATTCTTGAAAAATTGAAATTGAAACTATACAACAGGTTCAATACGCAAAAACTTAATCCATTGTACCAGAGGCCCTTACATCTGAATTCGCCAGAAATTTGTCCCCAAACAAAAATCCATGAAAAAGATCGGCGATTTAAATAGACAGCAGTGATGAGGGGCAGCCATTATACCAACTTGAACAGGCAGGAGGCAACGGCGCAAGTGCAGGAGAGTGAATCAGAAACAAGTGTCAGAAGCGACATATGTCAATGACAAAAAGATCAGAAATGGAAGGAGAGCCACAGAACAGCCATCTTCAAATCATCATACTTCTGGTCATATAGAAAAACCACAGAGTTCAGTAGCACTGTTACACCAATTGGTTATAGAAGGAAGGAAAGTTAGTTATATCAGTGTTGGACAAGTTCAAATATTCACTGGTTTGGTAGTTTAGATGTTTGAAAATGTCAATTTCTTCTAAGACAAATTGTTCTACACTAAAACTTGAAGGGTGTAAGATCTCAGCATCTGTATTTTTGTTAAAGCAGTGGCCACTCTCCCTCAAATGGCAACCAAAGACTGACGTGTCATTATTGGGTTCGTTTCAACTTCTGATGTGTTTCGTGATTCTGGTGCCCAATGATCTTCCGGTTTTTCCTATTTAGACAGCTTTACAACCAGGGGTACCACATCTTAAGCGATAGACACCTAACTTCTTCGGGTCTGAGATCTTTGTTGTGAATATTCACAACAAATATAATATCCCAGACCTGAAGAAGTCAGGTGTCTATCCTTTAAGATGTGGTACCCCTGGTTGTAAAGCTGTCTATATAGGAAGAACCGGAAGATCATTGGGCACCAAAGTCACGGAACATCTCAGAAGTGCTGTCTATTCAAATCGCCAATCTTTTTCATTGATTTTTTTTGGGGACAAATTTCTGGCCAATTCAGATGTAGTGTTGCAAGACCTCTGGTACAATGGATGAAGTTTTTGCCTATTGAACCTTTTGTATAGTTTCAATTTCAAATTTTCAAAAATTGATCAAGTAAGTAGTCCATTTTGTTTTGTTCCCTTTAATCTTTCATAAGTTTCTTCACCTTAATGGTTCTCATTGGGTTTCTGCTTGATTGTGCCTGCCATTTGTGTTGTTTAACCTGCCAGTTTTGCTCCTTGGCCTGTTTTGTTTCTGCAATAGACTTGATTACTTAATGTTCAAGTAGTAGACCTTTTGCAATTTTGTAGCTTTCAATGCTTTTCATTTTGCTCTGATGTTTTGGTTTGATTAATTTTTGACTGCATGTTTTTTGCTTTAACATAGTTTTTTAGCTTGAGTTGCTGTATCTGCTTGTGTTACTTTGCAGCTTTCTTAGATTTTAGCTTGACTGTTAGTTATCATTTTACTGTGTGACTTGTGATTTTAGCCTTTGGCGTTTTTCTGTAGAGAGTATCTTGTCACCATTGTGCTTTAACCTGCACAATTGCCTACAAGAGAAACTAATGTTTTTCTGACAGACCTTTTGTACTATGATTATAGATTTATCTCCTGAAGATGACCTCTTGGAGTGTCGAAAAGCGTTGGGAAGTAAATTTTGAATAAATGTGTTATCTGGCGAGAAGCCTTTCATTCAATGTTTAGTTATGTCTATCCCAGACTGTGTGACGTTCAGAAATTAGTTTAGGTGCTTCTGTTGGTCTGAATCTTCTAAGACGTTGAAGGCCTTGTGTCCTAAGACTTCTTTTTTGTCGTTGTAGTGAGGCTAATTCATGACCCAATTTCCGAAGAAAAAGGCGACGTAGCATACTTTCCTGTCCATTTCCGGTAAAAATCACTTGGGCAGTGGGAAGCTTGAGGATTTAACATAGCGAAACAAACACTCATAGCCAAAGTAAAAAATACTTACACGTTATATCGCAATGTATCAACATGATATAATACGCTAGCAGCTAAATATACCCAATCAACAAAACCATGCGCATACTACGAAAAGGTGGCCTAATAAAGCGTCAGAGGAAGGTACTATAAAGGCGAAGTCTCTCCATTTTCGCGTTTTAAAATAGCACTAAAAATTGCCGCCGTTGTATTATTTTGTACACACGCGACCGACGGAGGGTTAAACAAACGAGCGGTGTTTAACTTGGAAGATTGGGAGCTCTCAGCGAGTGCCCAAGGAACTAAGAAGATGAGATTAATGAACGAACTGGTCGATTGATTAATGTTTTGCAAGAAGCCTGCTTTTATTGAGCTTCAAGATGGCGTTTGTTGACGTATAAGTTGACATAACGTTAGTAGTACAGCATGGCGAACCGGCTAAAATATTTATTGACAGTGTAGGTTCAGGGAAACGAATAGGTTCATTCTTGAAATATATTACGAAATATGTAAAATACAACTAAACCTATTTAACTTGAAGAAAGGAACTTAACAGCATATATGTAAGGTTTGTATGGCAGTAATCAGGTGGAAACTAAATACAAATGTTCTAAGGGGATTTTTTATTATCGATGTCAACGCGATTAAAGCATGAAAGGTACTGGCTATTTAAAATGGTAGGGAATTACAGAAGGAGGTAAATCCAGGTAGGAGATTAACAATAAGTCAAATAGCGGGCAAAAGACAACAGGGGCGTACCAGTGGTACTAAGTGAGATAAAAGACACGAAGCAGGTGCTGCCACCTCGTTGCGGAACCTAGTAGTATGTTGTCACGGCAGCTCCAAATAACACAAAATGTCAAAAAATAAATACACAACCAACTACCAGTTTAGAAAATTGTCAGCCCTGGCCCATTTCTACCCTAATATTGAAACAAAGTATGTAAGGCTAGATGTATTCTCATCACAATTAGAACCGTAGACCGGTTTCTCTCTAATTAGAGCTCGTCAGTACGGCATACTAATTGCAGCAAAAATACACCTATAAGGTAATACGGCTATGGTAGCCAGCCTTCCAGCACTAAGTGAGATGTAAGACACGAAGCACGTGCCGCCACCTCGTTGCGGAACCAAGTAGTATGTTGTCACGGCAGCTCCAAATAACACAAAATGTTAAACAAATAGAAACTGTACACAACCAACTAACAAGTTAGAAAATTGCCAGCCCTGGCCCATTCCTACCCTAATATAAGGACAAAGTATGTAAGGCTAGATGTATTCCCACTACAATTAGAACCCTAGACCGATATCGCTCTAATTAGAGCTCGTCAGTACGGCTACGGTTCTAATTGTGGTGATAATACATCTAGCCTTACATACTTTGTCCCTATATTAGGGTAGAAATGGGCGGGCTGACAATTTTCTAAATTGTTAGTTGGTTGTGTACAGTCTCTATTTTTAACATTTTGTGTTATTTGGAGCTGCCGTGACAACATACTACTTGGTTCTGCAAGGAGTTGGCGGCACGTGCTTCGTGTCTTATATCTCACTTAGTGCTGAAAGGCTGGCTACCATAGCCGTATTACTTTATAGGTGTATTTTCGCTGCAATTAGTTTGCCGTACTGACGAGCTCTAATTAGAGCGAAACTGGTCTACGGTTCTAATTTGTGATGAGAATACATCTAACCTTACATACTTTGTCCCCATATTAGGGTAGAAACGGACCAGGGCTGCCAATTTTCAAAATTGTTAATTGGTTGTGTACAGTCTCTATTTTTTAACATTTTGTGTTATTTGGAGCTGCCGTGACAACATACTACTTGGTTCTGCAAGGAGTTGGCGGCACGTGCTTCGTGTCTTATATCTCACTTAGTGCTGAAAGGCTGGCTACCATAGCCGTATTACTTGATAGGTGTATTTTCGCTGCAATTATTATGCCGTACTGACGAGCTCTAATTAGAGCGAAACTGGTCTACGGTTCTAATTTGTGGTGAGAATACATCTAACCTTACATACTTCGTCCCCATATTAGGGTAGAAACGGGCCAGGGCTGCCAATTTTCAAAATTGTTAATTATTTGTGTACAGTCTCTATTTTTTAACATTTTGTGTTATTTAGAGCTGCCGTGACAACACACTACTTGATTCTGCAACGAGGTGGCGTCACGTGCTTCGTGTCTTACATCTCATTTAGTGCTGGAAGGCTGGCTACCATAGCCGTATTACTTTATAGGTGTTTTTTCGCTGCAATTAGTATGCCGTACAGACGAGCTCTAATTAGAGCGAAACCGGTCTACAATTCTAATTGTGGTAAGAATATATCTACCCTTACAAACCAATGGTGTTCCTTCAACATCATGTATATCGTGTGTATTTCACTAAGTGAAGATTGGAACCTGTGATGAGCACTGATAAGCACACATGGAGAACCCAAATCACCACAACACATTTTTTTAAACCTGACGATCGTTTCACTAAAGAAGTTAGCGTCATCAGAGGATGAATGCATATAACAGAATACTTTATATTAAAACTATATTAAACAAGGATATAAAGTAACGAATGGGGGAAAATGCGCGAATGGCTAACAACCGTAGCCACTTAAATTAGAAGGAAAATAAGGGAGATAAAATATGCCTCTAATTTGTCGTATAACCACGCAACCAATGTACGTAATATCACTGGCTTGTACATAGTGATACTCATACAATACACGCACACTACTATAATCCTTCAGAAATTGTAAATGCACGATTACAATACAAGGGGCAAAATGGGTGATTTTTTCACGACTCCGACGTGTAGGAAGAACATTTCACAACGTTATGGAGCATACCTTGGCCCAATGCTTCATAATATTGTGCCACTGGATATAAAACAATTAAAAGATAATTATAAATTTAGGAAAAAATTTTGAAACATGTAATGGAGATTTTGTGACATTTGTGCAAGTGGTTTAGGCAAAAAAGAATTATGCTTTCATAATGTGTGTATACATTTGGATAATTGATGTGCAAGCAACGGTGTGGATGTGTGAGGATGTGAGAGTGTGCGTGCGTGCGCGACTTGGTGGATAAATAGTATGGTGAGTGTGTATTATCCTTTATTGTGATGCCGTATGTATATATATATATATATATATATATATATATATATATATATATATATATATATATATATATATATATATATATCAGTGGCGATTTCTCCTAGTGAGCTAGGTGTGCGCCGCACACCCTAAAATATAATTAAAATGTGCACAGTTAAATATGTTTTATTTCTTTTTCCCTTAGTTTTAATACACTACATATTTTATGACAATAGATTTAATTTACTTATTTGATTTCATAAATAGTCGGTTAATAGTGACTTGGAATGAAGTAGGTACCACGTCTTCATTGAGAGAATATGAGTAGGTCAATAGCAACTGGGAATGAATTCGGGTTAGGTGTGCGTTGATATTTCCGAACACTTCAGTCGATAGATCTGTATTGGTATACAATACAGTCCCACACCCATGTGTTTAAAACAGTGAGGAAAATACCATTGATTTTAACACTGCAGTGAGCGGTAGAAATACCGCTCAAGACAAATGAATGGAACGTCGGTCTAACAAACGTTGTGATAGCATTATTTACAAACATTACGACTCCGCTTGCAAAGACGACAGTATTCTAGAATCAAAGACTATAATACATTTTAGTAAATTTTCGTAGAAAAAATTCACTAATGGGGAGATCTCCACTTTTGAATTTTGAAAAATTGTTCGCTAATGAGCGCCAACTAGGACTATATATATATATATATATATATATATATATATATATATATATATATATAAATAATGTTTCTGTTGAAAAAGATGTAGAATTTAATTTGAGTCAAGTTTTAAAATATAGAAATTTTTGATTAAAATGAAGAAACTGATTTCAAGTACCATCCATATTTCTAGAAATTGTAATGGTACATAATGAGGTGAGGTAATTTTGGAGATTAGAAATCAGATGACAGAACTTTAGAACAATTGACATTTAGATTAAAATTTAGTCAAAATTGCATCATTTGCAGCCACAACTTGAGACTTATTTGTAAGATGCTTTGTACTATTTATATAACAATAAACTATATATATATATATATATATATATATATATATATATATATATATATATATATATATATATATATATATATATATATATATATATATATACATAGGTATCACACCGATAACTCAAAATATAATTGGCCAATTTTGATAAAATTTGGCATGTACCTTACTTTTGTAAATGGCTTGGATAAGTTCGTTAGTCAGGAAAATCGGACGAGGTTTTCCGGGAAAATTTTGAGTTTTCATTCGAAAAAAATTTGTATCTCAAAAAATAAAAAAGATAAGATAACCAAATTTGGTAGATAGGTTTACGATATAAAAATTAAACTATACACCAAAATTTAGATTTCGATGTTGCAAGAAAAAAAGTTATAATAAAATATTTTGTGCCAGATCATTTCTATGAAAATCCACTACCATAACGCACTTGCTGCATCCAGGCTTTTTACACATTTTATTATTTAGTACCATATTAACATTAAACTACTTTTAATGTTTTCAGTTTTCACCCCGTTCCGGACAGTGCTAACGCTAACACAAATTTGTGTGAAGAGAAGAGCTTGATAATAATTCCATGTTCTTTTCGCGTTTTAAAGTTTTAAGTGACTTTTTAATTTGTTAGTGTTGCAGTGGGAAATTAATTTATTTATCTACGTATTATTCCCATATAGGTACAATATATATATATATATTAATTTTTATTGTGATGAGAGGGGAGTAGATATTTATTATCATGGCCTATTGTAGAGATTATTTAATGGCAACAAGTAGGAACCAGGTTGGAGAGTTGGATCATATGGACAAGATACGGCCTGTTACTCTGTTACTATTAAGATAATTATGCATAGGATTGCCCTATTCAATAGGTAGTTTAGGTGGTTCAGCACATGTAAGTTCTTCTAAACTTACGTGCTTCTGTTCCTAATATTAGTCAGTATATTTTATTATATGTATATTCTCAATTGAATTGTAGCATTTTGATGAAATGTTTCTTCTTGTGGATAAATTATATATATATATATATATATATATATATATATATATATATATATATTTAAATTGGAGAAAATTTTCAAAATTCAAGAGTCGCGCTCTCCTTATTACTGAAATGCACTAAAATGCAAAAATTATTATTGTAAATAGCTAAAGTTTTTATCCGCACTTTGTTAATTGTAAAATGCTAATAAATTGAGACAAAATAGTTTTTTCTCTAGTTTTAATTATCCTAGTATTTGCTTCATCAAAATAACATGCCTCCCTTTCTTTCTATGCCTCCCATTATCTGTGCAATGACTGACATCTTGTGCGATCTTCAGGTTTAAAAATCATAGATAAAATTTTGCGTGTTAAGAAGTTTAGGTTTAGGTTTCTATTTTCTAGTGAGCAGTAGTTAAAAACCATACAAAACGAAATTTATTAATTTCAGTTTTCTCTTTGCACGGTTAAAAAACCAAATATTTTTTGAACCATCTTAGGATTCTTATTTACGTTTGCTAATATATACAATTAGAATATTTTTTGGTTATTGTATTGAAAATTGAACAGGACTGTGAAAAAAAGTGCTTTAAAATTGAGTATTTAAAGGTCATGTTCTAACCGCAGGAAGAGACTACAACACTATCGATGATAAATATCGACTGGTTCTGATTAAGCCGTATATGATCCAGACCGTTCGTATCAGGAACGATCGTACGTTGCCTTTGTAAAACATCCTACTAACGTCATGGCTGCACCATTCAGCTATGAACTGTATACAAATCGTGATAAATGCTTCCAAAGGGCTGTGCGAGTAAACTTAATCAAATTTCAAGCTCTATTGACGTATTAGTGGAGATTGTCAAATAATCCGGCGAGCTTTTGCTAGATAATACGAGAGAGTCCTTTTTAGAAAGCACTGCGTATTACTGATTATATTGAAATCGTTTTTCTAATTAATTTTTACTCTATTCGAAATCAAGTCTCTGTTTCTCTTTCACATATTTAAATGAGTGGAATAATAAACGAACCGTTGATAATTTTCATTACTATTTTAGTCTATATTCAAATGAAAATATTTATGACACAAAGAACATAAAACATCGAAAAAGCTATTGGAGTTACTAATTAAAACTAAATTTTCATAAAGCCCATATATATTTGAGCGCCACAATTTTTGATTTCCTATATTACAGTTTAAAATTCAAAATTATTTTTTTATACTTAGCTTTCATGTAAGTTTTAAGTGTTTCAAAAACGTGTACTATTATCGAAAGATGCCAATACGTCGATGCATTAACCTTATCTTATGTAAAATAATTGCAAATCACAAATGTTCAAAAAACATTTCGAACACAGTTGATTTTAGCGTCATTCAACAAGTATACCTTTTTGATTCTGATAATACAATACAGTACTATTTTCTAACTAAATTGTTTTTGGCGGTGCTAATAAAAAATGTAAGTAATTTTAAACTTGAAGGGTACCGCAAATTGGGAATTAATTATTTTTGTCACTATGAAAACTCATATGTACTTATTTTTAAGACAATCCAAACATTTCTAGATATGAAAGAAAATCGAAATTTAATTTATTATTTTAACACCTTGTATTTATCATAATTCTGACTTTTGGACTGAGGAATGTTTGGTAAATCATAATATTTTGAGGCCAAGAAACTACCGGTGCTTTGTGTTTTTTTTATCATTGTCAATTTCCAATGTCATTTTTTTTGTGATTAATATTTAATTTCTAATACAACTTAATTGAGGATGGAGCTGCTATTGTTTTGAGTTAGAAGACTTAATAGAAGTCGAAGCAAAAAAGAAAAGAAAGCAGAAAATGAAACAGATTTTTAAAATCGACTATAAGGCTAAGATTTGGCAATTTCATTTAGATAATTAAGTAAGTAGATAAAATTATGTTATTTGCAAACACAAGTGAATATGATTGTTTGTGAAACATATTGTAAATTTAAATAAATAATAACAATAAATAATTAAATAGATAGGTTATTTATTTATTTAGCGATATTTGTTCCGTAACTGCTGGATTCACATACTTAAATTAAACCACCTTTATGTTAGGTGTAGATACAGTCCTCACACAGTGGAGCTAATAATTTACTAAACACAACGCATATTTATTTATAACAAACACAAATTGACTTAATAATTTAAGGCGCTGAACTACTCACAACAAAGCTAGTTGGCAGAAGTGGTACATGTTGTAACCGTTCATACACCGAAACAAGACCACACACTAAAACTTGGAAACACTGGAATGATGCCTGCTCTTACTTGAGCTAACTGAATTAAACTGAACTACGGTACCTAGTCGTCTATTATAAAACAAAAGAATAGGGGCGGCACCAGTAAGTTGCAGATAATTATTTATAGGTAATACTGCGCAGAATTTCAATACTTGAATATACATTACGTTACGTTAGAAATGGGCAACGTTGAAAAACATGCCTATTTTGATTGTTGACAAGAGCACATCTAGTTTTACCAGCCCAAATAACCTCCTAGAAGTACTTAAAATGATTATTGTTATGCCAGTTATGTGGAGTCATGAGAATCCTAGTGGGAGGCGGTCACAGAATCTTACCCACCTGTCGGATCAAGCCTGAAGCCCATGATGTTGTGGTGCTTCCGGTGTTAAGGTACTCGGACATCGCGTACTGGCGAAAGCATAATAAAGAGTTTGATTCCACCCTGAGATGTCTTTCTCGATCTCGAACGTCTAGAGCTTGGAGTCGGCGTCTTCACCACAAACTATTATATGGTCCAGCATCCTATGGACAGATATAGTGATATCGCTTGATGTTGACGACAGACGTTTAGTCAGATTTAGTGCTCTGGGTCCCGTATCAACAAATATCTGCTCCGTATGATAGATGTCTTTAAAAATAAACATAGGTTTTTCTCCATGACTCGAGCCATTGACTAGACTTACCTTTTGCGTGTTCTGGAGAAGGGTCTGTACAAAAGTGGAGACGTTTCCAAACGGTCTGGGAAAAAGAGTGATAAATTCTCCTGAAAATCTTTTAAAATATTTCTGCAGAAGATGAAATGACATCGTCTTTCCACGTCGAACGAATGCCTAGAAGTACCAAATAAATAGTTTCCGTCCAATATGTTACTCTATGGCATTTGGTGGCCGTCTTAAGTTTTCTGTGGAATCTTCTAACCATTACATTGGCCTGCGCGTAATAATCTGCGGTTCTAATATGAACTATACCTTAGGTTGTTAGGCTGTCTAATTAGGTGTGAATAAAATTATCTACCTTGATCTGTGGTCACTCGGAGTGCAGTGCCAAATCTGAAAACTCAGTGTGTGTGTGGAACGCCGTTTAAGAACCTCTTATCACCTGTCCGAATTTGATAGTCACAGGGCATTCCAAAAGTAAAAAAGTTTTGTTCAACCAAAAAAAAAAAAAAACACAACTCCGTTAAACAAATTTCTATACAAGCGCTAACAGAAAATAAGGTCACTCACCGGAAATGACAACTGATAACATAACCAGTAAATAATTTATTTCCTGCCACACACACACACTTGTTTACTATGAATGTCAATCGATTTGTCGTTTTAAACAACGCATCTATGTCGTCTGTCATATGTCATTTACCAACAACGGCACATCTGGCTGTAAGTAGGTATGTCATATCTGTTTGCGCCTGTGTCATTAATTATGTCATATGTCAAGAACCATCTGTTAGCAAATCAAATATAATTTTGAGTATCCCCCGTCATGTATATGGTGTCATTTCAAACAATAACGAGATCTATATGTATCTAACTGTCATTTTAACCAACAACGATACATCTATATATAGACCGTGTCATGTATGTCATATGTCACTTACCATCAATGACATCTAGCTGTATGTTGGTATCTCATGTCTATTTGTCATATGTCATTTCAAACAACAGCTGTCCTGTCTGATTGTTATGTCATGTCATTCTAACCGTCAATGTGTCATGTATATGTCATATATATATATATATATATATATATATATATATATATATATATATATATATATATATATATATATATATGTCATGTATATGTCATGTATCGCATCTCAAACAACAATACCTGTTGTATAACAAGTGCTGTATAACATACATTTTTTGGACATAACAAGTGCTGTCACACATCTAAATATGTCACAAGCTAAAACCTAACAGGTAAATCAGTATTTATATGCTGGAACATCACATGATAATACAGATGATGAACGAAATTGACCTTTATTACCATATGTAAATAAGGTCTACAAACGTTATTCATCTAATGTAAACGACCTGCAATAATAAATGTGTATAGTTTAACTCTAATGTATTTCTTTTTAACCCCATGATTCTCTTTAAATGTTAATTCGTTACATATCACACATTCAAATAAGTTTCTCATATCATTGTGTTTTAAACAATTTCTACACGTGTGTCTCGGTGGTCCAGTGAGAGCGGTTGGTATAGTTAGAAGGGTCGTGTCGGGGAACAAAGGTTCGATTCTAGCTTGTTGCATTAAAATTTCTTTAAAAAAATATATCCCTATATATATATATATATATATATATATATATATATATATATATATATATATATATATATCCCCTCATACTAAACAACGCGCGCGCGCGCGTGTGTGTGTGTGTGTGTGTGTGTGTGTGTGTGTGTGTGTGTGTGTGTGTGTGTGTGTGTGTGTGTGTGTGTGTGTGTGTGAACTACATCACTTGTAGATAGGAACATTCATCGTCGTCGTTCCTAATAATATCAACTTATATACCTATGTATAGGTAATGTACTCCACAGTCACACAAGTTTTCATTCATCTTCAAATTTCCCGTTAACTGTCAGAATTATCATTTCAAACAACAACTGTCACACCAGAGACCTAACCGAACAAGCAGGAAACAAGACGTGGGGACTTATATGTGTCAACACACACACACAGAGACACTAGAGACCCACTAGAGACCCAACCTAATAAGCGGAAACCAACACGTGGGGGCTTATATGTGTCAACACACCCACACCAGAGTCCCACTAGAGACCTGGCCTAACAAGCAGGAACCAACACGTGAGTGCTTATATGTCAATAGACACCTAACCTAACAGGCGAGAACCAACACGTGGGGCATGTGTCAACACACACTAGAGACCTAACTTAACAACCGTGACCTAGGGACTTTCATAGGGGGGAACACTCATCTTATGACATCTGCCACCTGTCACACTTGTCAACTGTCAACTTTCACGCGCATGCGTAGACGCCATCTTGGTAAGTGGGGGGGGGGTAGCCAGGGAGCCCCCATATCTTCTACGGTATGGTTAGCTATGTGATAATTGGTTGGAGAGGTGTTGTGAACAGTCATCTGCATGCACCAAATGTGGTACAAAAGTGGGTGCTCAGAACAATTCACGGAAGAGAAACACATTATTTAGAGAAGCACATGCAATAAATATAAGGCCACTTTACGTCAAGAAATGCTTGATTCAGATGTACAGTGATCCGATAGTGTTGAGTCGTCCAAGTCACGGGTATGATACAAGACGGGTATGAGGTCTATAAAATCAGTGGGCACGAGAAATTTCTTGTACGTGGGAGCTAAATTTTATAGCTAACTATCGAATGCTACTAGAAATCCTCCATTAAGTAGGTTTAAGATATCTGGATGGAGATGGATAATGGATTTCCAGACAAAAATGCTGCTTGTTAATCGTGGGAGTTAAAAGGTATGATTAATAACGTATTTGTTGGACGACTAGGATCTACGAACCTGTATATACTGGGGTTGGCTCGTTTTGCTCTGGTCCTTTGGCCCTCTGGGCTGTGCGCGGTCTTGCTGTCTTTGTAGGTTATGTGTTAGTGCTCTTGTTGTGAATGGTGCGCTGGACTGTATTGGTGTTGTCCTGTCTATGACAGTCTATGTGTTGACCTCTGTGCGTCCTTTAAAAAATGAATTGTGTCACAAATCACCAACTATAAGATTGTATATTGTGTTTAGGATTATGTTGCTGATGGTGTGGTATTGTTGACTGATTAGTTTCTATTGTAACCATTTCTTTTAGAGAATTACTGTAGATTAGATAACTTACTCACCTAAAATCTTAGGTTTTAGTGAGAGATTATTGTGGTTCTTTGTTAATTTTTATAGATTGTCTTATAGTTCTAAGTTGCAATGATGTCTATGTCATAAATAAATAGAGATTATTTTATACACACATATTTTTTTTATAGATTGTTTTATAGTTCTAAGTTGCAATTATGTATGTGTCATAAATAAATCAAAATTATTATATATATATATATATATATATATATATATATATATATATATATATATATATATATATATATATATATATATATAATTATGTTATTTGACATACACAAGCTAACGCTTTTATATAGGACATAATGTATAATTATAAGGAATAAGTAAATAAATAAAATATATAGCTATAAACATATAATGGAGTGGTGTTTTTTTTATTCGATTCTCCGTGAAGAGCTGAGTAAGTACGTAGACAATCGTTGCATTTGCTCTACTGATTGCATAACAGACTGATGTTAGACACTGTGGCTGGAAACTGAAACAAAAAGCAGAATCACCCCAAAAAAACTAAAAATTAGCAAAGAATTATGCGCTACAAACGTGTTTCGACAACGAAGTTGTCTTCGTCAGTAGCTGTCCCTAAACTAAATAGTTGTTGTAATATAATTATAAAATTCATAAGTATTCAACCAGTAGAACACATGCAACGATTTGCTACCTATATATGCAGTTCTTCACGGAGAATAGAATTTTTGAAGAAAAAAAAACATGATTGCTTTGACATTTTGACATTTGTAACTTGACACCGGCCCTTGAAAATGAGGAGGAGTGGTAAATGTTAAAAATATTTCAAAATGTGTCCCACAGCCTATTATCACCTCACCAAAATTTTAGCAAAATACGCCGAGCGGTTTTTCAATCATTTCCATGATCAATTAATATAATATGCAATATAAAAGAATAACTAAATCGCATGAAGTAGATGATTAATATTTTTAAAATAATGTAATTTTCTGCCCATTCAAAGAGTTATTTGAAATTAAAATAACAAATATTTTATAGTTTGAACTGGTATTGCAAAATACCCAGCGCTCAACAATATTTTGATAATATTAACAAAAAAAGCAAATCAAATTAATTTTCCCAAGTTTCGTTTGAATTCGCTTTTGTTACGTACACCCGGGAAAATAAATTAAAAGTCGGGACGCACCAAAGTGCGTTATAGTAGCAAATTTTCATAGAACTGTTTTTAATCTTAAATATATTTTTTCAATGAAAGACATTAAATTTAGTAAAAAGTACTAACCTTTATAGTAGAAACCATCTACCATATTCCATCAAAATAATTTTATTGTTTAAGAAAGTACAATTTCCTGAAAAAAAACTGATCTGACTTGCCTGACTTGCCTGACCTATGCATGCAATCTATACAAAACTACACCTGCCAAGATACAATTATTTACACAAAGCATTTTGACAGAAATTTAAAAAAAATACATGGAAATATGCAAACAGTTTGTTCCACAAAAATTCGCAATTTTTTACAAAGATTGAATAAGTAATCAGTGCTAGGTGGTTTCGAGAGAGATCTTTCCCAAAGCAACTTATCCACCTAATGTCATCAAAACAGCTTTGTAATTTTCGGAGATAAAAATGTTGTTCGAAAGAAAACCCAAATTTTCCAGTAAAACCTTGTCCTATTTTCCTGGGTAACCAAGTCATCCAAGCTATCAATAAAAGAAAAATTCTTGCCGAGTTTCATCAGAATCGGTTGAAAACTTCTTGAGTTATCGTGTGGATACACACACACGCACTCATATATATATATATATATATATATATATATATATATATATATATATATACATATATATATATATATATATATATATATATATATATATATATATATATATATATATATATATAAATTGAAACTGACCCCGGATTTGGGTTCTGGGGGTTCTAGTTCGCGCTCATTTGAAAAAATGTTTGCAAAGTCTCACCATGGATTCCCCTCTATTAGTGAATTTATAAATAAATAAATAAAAAGTCACTAAAAATCGGGTAATTATTTAAAGTTATCGTTCGGGACACACACACAAACTGAGCACCTGTTTTTCTTTTGTAAATAAATCAAATAACCTTGTTAGCAATCATAATCGGAGCAGTTAAAAAATGGATTTATTGCAAAACCACTTCGTATTTCCAAAAAGGACAGTTATTTTGATAAAATTTGGTATACGTATGGCCTTGGGCCTTTATAAAAACTTGTGTGACAATGTTAAAGTTTCTGTGATAATGATAACTTAAGTTGTTAAAATTTGAAAGAAGATTTACCATCATAACGCACTGCTGAGCACTGACTTTTTAGCACAGTTTCTTGCAAAGTGGAAATTATGTTATACAGATTACATAATCTAAAGAGGGACAAGTTATGTTTATTATGAGGGCCTCATTTAAGTTCCTTGTGTAAAATCACTAAAAGGGGGTGAAGTCTGAATGAAATTATATCTGGAAACGAAACGGTAAACGTCAACGAAGATAAGATATGAATAGGTAGATGTGTTCCTTACGTTGAATAAGAAGCGTAATGGTAATAAGTAGGTAAATTAGTAACCGGATCTCAAAATTATAACAATTCTAACTTTTAACATTCTGCTTTATTCTCTCCCAGCAAGAATTGTTTCCGTTTCTGATGTAGCAGGTGTTCTTTGCGTACAATTAGACAGTGCGCACTGACGTCACATTTTAATAATCATAGAATACGCATTGGGAAATACAATGGTCATTGACTGTGACAGAGGGGAGATCTGGAAAAAGTTCATAGAACGTGTGCCACCGCAACAAAACCAACGAGGGTGTGCTTCTGTGCTTTTCTGTGGTTGTTCTGCATCTTTTGTATACACTAATCGAGATTGCTATTAGATATTTCATATGCGTCGGCATTGTCAAAGACAGAAGCTGGCCGTACCTCTGTATAACCACTACTTGGTGATTATATAAAAAGTCAATAAGGCACTCTGTGTTATTACTTTTGTTAATTACACAGAAGGGCTCTTTCGCTTTTGGATATGATCTATAATCTCTTATTATGTATGTAATAAATCATATGAAAAGTGGGTTCTTATTTTGCTAATAAATATACAGTGAAATTAGGAAGACTTTTGAAAAATTCCAAAAGCAGGTTAATTTTGTTTTCCAAAATATAGGTAGTATTTTTATGGAAAACTTCGATATAGCATATATTTGAAGCATAACTGCACCTTCAACAACTTTTAAACCGAAACAGGGGTCAATGCACTGCGACAGAAATTTAATTTTGCATTAAGCAAGAAAACACTTCGCTTCGAGTCAATACATTTTCAAATAATCAATTTTAAAATTTCAAGAATGTCAGTATCACACAAGGCAATCAAGAATAGACGGTGTGCTAATTATTTTCACTTTCTGCAGGTAATGTTCTATACCGGGTGATTATCTTTTTTTTGTGTTTTAGCAAGATTGAAAATAATAACATCTATCTCAAAATTGTCTTTACAACCACATACATACACATAATATCGTAAGTCATTTATGTCTGACAGATCCTATAAATTACTTCTCTCAGAAAAATTTTCCAGAGTTTATTTTTTTGTAATTTTTAATCCCTTCGGCAAAAAACTTTCTTCCTCTAATTCTTCTAATATTTTATAAACTTTGTTTTGGTAATACTTCATATTAGGTTCCAATCAGATTTTTAATTTTTTTTTTCAGAAGTTACGGGACCCGGAGTGAACATGGGTGTTGGGAATGGGGGGTGGTGGTGTGTGAGGAAATAAAGAAGGAACATCGACAAAAACAGTCAGTTGCACTGTACATAACAGCCCTTTTTACATTTTGCACCAATATTTACTTTTAATAATGTTCATTCTCCTTCAGCACGCCCATTTGCTCCCCAGGTCCCCTAGCTTGTTTCGGGGTTGAAGGGACAACTTTTTTTATCGTTTATGCACAAAACACCATACTAAGCAGGCCTAAATGGCCTGGCCTAACCTAACCTGACCTGGCTTAACCTGACCTGACATGACATAACCCGACCTAACCTGATCTGACCTAACCTGACCAAAAAACGTTGGAGACAACAAGAAAGCAAAAATAACATTCATTAACAAACAAAGTTTAAAAAAATGTTAGTTTAAATTCACCGTATGTTTCGAACTAATAATGTCAATAACTCGGCAACAACAGATTCACACAATGTAAAAATGATATTCCACAAAGAGCCTCGGTGGTTCAGATGTAAGAACGTGTACCTCTGAACCGAAGGGTACTGAGTTCGATTCCAGGATTCTCCTTTCACTTTTTCAGTACAAACTGTAACATCAACATTAACCGAGGTTCTGGCATTGTATTTGAGCAATTTGCATGTCTGCACGTTCCGCCCTTCGGAGGGGGCGTAAAGCCGTTGGTCCCGTGTCCATGCGATGTTGGACACGTTAAAGATCCCTACCCCCCCCTTACAGAAAGACATGGGTTCGGCAAAATTTCCAGGATAGTGAGGTGAAACTGCTCCCTAGCGTCGGTGATTGGCCATAGTCGCGGAAATAGGCCGACGTTAAAGAAACAAAACACACACACACACACACGATATTCCACAATATAAAAATAGTATCAGAATGCATATAAGATAGTAAACTTTATCTATTGCCATTCGATTTATCTAAAACTACTTGGCTCTTAATGCGCAGTCTCACCTATTGTTTATCAAACAATATATATATATATATATATATATATATATATATATATATATATATATATATATATATATATATATATATATATATATATATATATATATATATATATATACACAGGGTGATTCACGTAGCCCGTTCGTTAGAAAAAATTTTATTTCCCGAAATCGTATTAATATAAAATTTGATATCCAGCCACAATCGACTGGTGAAAGTTTGAATAAAATATTTCCAAAATGGCGGCACTTCCGGAAATACCCGAAATCAGCTTCATCGATGGTTTTTTAATGGAAATGCCCCATTTTGGTGACATACCTGGATTTTACATTACATTCTGAGTTCAGAACGTCAAAGTTGCCAACATATCTGTTATAGTTTTGTTATATGTCAAATTTTCCGCAAAAAATCGGGGTTGCAGGGGTCTATTAAGAAATTTATTGAACCTGAACCATTGGAAATAAATAAATGATTTTTTTCACTTCAGTTCTTAAAGGCTTGGCCAACAGTTTTCATTTATGACACCTTTGCTATATTTTATGTGCCTACTGCGATGTTTCAAATTTGACAATCAAAAAATGTGAAATGGCATCTACCATTTATGACGCCAGATATGAATGTATAATTAAATTTAGGGCCCACTTTTATTAACATTATGCATGCCTCTTCTAAGTGGTTTTTGAGTTATTGGCATTTTTTAAAGAAAACTTCATATTTTCTTATCTCTTCCTTAATGGTAGTAGGCTTTGGAAATAATGTTATATGTCAAACCTAGTCACTATTCTGTCATTACATCTCGAGCAATTTTCATCTTGGAACATTACCCGAGTGGTGTTGTCTCTTATTTGTTCTTAATTAACGGGGAAAATAACAGAACAGACCTGACCTGACCTAACCCAACATGTCCCACGTTCAACTTCACACCTACCGCAAATGACGAAAGAAAAATGTCCTAAACTTAAAAATCATTTTTCTTGTCATGGGAAGGTAGGTAAGTCTACTGTAAGAAGTAAACCTATAACGAGAAATGAAGAGGTTGCCATTAACGCTTTGGGATATTTTCAAGCATATCTGTCTTATTCCTTGTTTCAAAGATTTAGTTGTCGTTATAAGTTACATCTCTGTAAATTGGTAAAGCTACATAAACTACACCCCGGAGACTACGTACTCAGGAACAAGTTTTGGTAATAAATCATTAAGATCGTAATTTTTTACAAAAGCTTATGTGAACACACGAAGCGAAATTTTGTTAACGAGAGATAGTTAATCGAGAAAATCGGCATTTTTGGGCTGACGAAAATTTTCGTATTGTAATTGAGGTGAGATGTTTTCTGTCTGCCGTTGGTGTCAAATGGACGGAGCTCCGGCACATTTAACTAGAGTCGTAGATGCCAAATTAGTGGTACTCTTTGAAGATCGATGTTATGAGATTATGATGTTAATCTTTAGATTGTTATTTATGTGGGTTGGGTCAAAAAACCAGTGTACACAAATCCAATTTTAAATTACGAAGACTTAAGAAGAAGGATAATTGGAGGTTTTGATCATTCGAACGTTCGAACTTCGGAGAGCAACACAGTCTGTTCAGGAGCCTATACGCTGTGACAATGAAAACGATGCACACATTGAGCATTTGTATTGAAATAATTAATTTGTTAATTTAATGTTAGTTTCTTGTTACTTTTTGTTATTGTAATACAATTTTCGAATAAAAATTGAATTGAAGCGATTGTTTCCAAAGCCTACTACCCTCGAGGAAAAAATTATAATATTTCTTTTCAAATATGCCAATAACTCAAAAGCGACTGAAGATAAGCACGCATAATGTTAATAAAAGTGGGCCTTACATTCAATTATACATTGATTTCTGGCGTCAGAAATAATACGTACTATTTGAAAAAATGAAGTTTTTGACATTTTTTGATTGTCAAATTTGAAACATCGCACTTGGCGCATGAAATATAGCAAAGCTGTCAGTAATAATGCAAAACGTTGGCCAACCCTTTAAGAATTGAATTTAAAAATAATCATTTATTTACTTCCAATGGTTTAGAAGTAATGAATTCCTTAATAGACCCCTGCAACCCCTATCTTTTGCGAAAAATTTGACATATATCAAAACTATGACATATACGTGTTGACAACTTGAACGTTCTGAACTCAGAATTTACTGCAGAATCCAAGTATGTAATCAAAATTGGGTATTCCCATTAAAAAAACAAACAAATATGGAGCTGATTTCCGGTATTTCCGAAAGTGGAAATATTTTATTTAGACTTGTAACAGTCGATTGTGGGTGGATACCAAACTTGATAATAATACGATTCCGGGAAATCAAACATTTTCTAACGAACGGGCTACGTGAATCACCCTATATATATATATATATATATATATATATATATATATATATATATATATATATATATATATATATATATATATTGTTGGCGACGATTTCGCGTCAAGCTACTCTTACATCTAACCAGGCAGGTATATAGCTCCAAAATATAATAACAAAGTAAACAGGCTCAATGAAATCTCTTCCATTACAACATGAAACATCCTATTTTCAGAAATAATAGGGAACAGTTCATAATCACCCTAGTAGAGAATGAAAAAAAAAACAGACGAAGGAAATTTTAGATTTATAATTGATTGATTGATTGAGTGTCTTCATTGAAGCTGGAATACAAACCTGTTTGTCAAACAATAACTAGATCGAAAAGCAAGAAATAAATATGTGATTTGCCTCTATTTTCCATGTTCAATCAGTTTAATGTTTTAGTTTCATTTGAGAAATGATTGCGTCTTTTCAGACCCATAACCAAACTACACCATGGTTTTGTATTTTTAAATGAGAAACTTATCTGCTTGATTCAGGCAAAAACCACAAAAAATATCTACATGATTTAAGTGCCAGACAACAAAGCACCTAAAATATTTCTTCTAAGCTGAAAATTTAGAAGTGTTTGAATATAAAAATTTTAAAAATGCGTTGTCTGAAGTAGTTTTCAAACATTTGCTCCAAGTCGAAGATCATTTACAAAAATAAGTCACAAATTGTGGCAAGAATCAACTATAGAAAGTGACACACCGTCAATCGTCAAATCATTTTCAGACTCAATGATCTGACGTCTATTCTTCAAACAAAAAAGTATAACCTCTTATTTAATTTATGTGCAAGCTGTGTGTCTTTACTCGGTTCGATATTGTCTATCAATTCGCCAAGCCATCGCCTTTCTGTAAGAAGGGTAACGATATTTTATGTGCTCAACATTGCATGGTAGACAGGACCAACGGCTTTACGCCCGCTACGAAAGGAGAAACGTGCAGACATACACCTTGCTCAAACACAATTCAAACCTCGGTTAAAGTTAATTTTATAGTACGTACTGAAAAAGTGAAAGAGTCACCTACGAATCCGGTACCCTTGGGATCAGGAGCACACGTTGTTACCACTGGACCAGCGAGGGTTTCATTTTAAATTAAAACTATAGAAAACATGCCTATTGTCAGCATATTCCTCAATCTCGTTTTACAGCTTCCAGTACATACGCTGTATAAATTATAAGCAACAAGGTCCCAAAATAGTTCCCTGAGAGACTCCGCCGGTTACACGAACAGAAAAAAGCCTTAACGCAGCAAGTGCGTTATGGTAGTGAATTTTCATAGAAATGATCTGGCTGCAAATATTTTTTTATAACTTTTTTTCTTTTAACGTAGAAATATAAATTTGGGTATATAGTTTCCTTTTAACATCGTTAACATCGTACCACATTTGGTTATCATAGCTTTTCTATTTTTTTAAAATAACATTCTTTTCCGAAAGAAAACACAAAATTTTCCCGGAAAACCTGGTTCGATTTTCCTGGCTAACGAACTTATCCAAGCCACTTATAAAAGAAAAGTACATGCCAAATTTTATCAAAATCAGTATATTATTTTTTGAGTTATCGCTGTGATACACATATACACACACACACCCACCCACACACCCACCCACACACACACACACACACATACACACACACATATATATATATATATATATATATATATATATATATATATATATATATATATATATATATATATATATATATATATATATATATATATATATATATATATATATATATATATATATATATATATATATATATATATATATATATATATATATATATATACATATGAAAATTGAAACTGACCCCGGATATGGGTTCTAGGGGTCGTAAAACGCGCTCATTTGAATTTTTTTCTAAGAAAATTCACTAAAGAAACCCTTGACAGGCAATCTGGTCTTTCATAAATTGATCACCTAAATAGGATTTTATCAGATTCAATGCGTTATCAAAACGAAGCCTAAACGATGGAAAAATATTCAAATGTCTGCGTAAATTTTTAAGAGAAATTAATTTAGATATTTAGCATCTAATAGTCGGTAGTAGGTGTGTATGTTTTTATGTGTGTTTATACATACGTGGATTCATGTGTGTATGCATGTATGTTTATTATTATTATTATTATTATTATTATTATTTATTAAAACTGTCCTGTAATCAATACAAGTCATAGTAACATTAATAATAAATAACTTATATCTACTTCAAATACAAATATGTACATAATTCACATACACAATATTTGCACATAATTATATACAATATATATAATTGGAACTGACAATGTTTGATCATGAAAAAGAGGAGGTTACACGCCAAATACAGTCTGTTATTGTCTTCTGAATAGTTACACATTTAAAATCTGTGAAAAAATTAGGTCTTTTTCTTCAATCTTACACAGCACTGTTTTGCATGTATGTGTGCATATGTTTGTGTGTATTATCACTATGTGAAAACTGGAACCTGTGATGAGCACTAATAAGTACACTTTGAGAACACCCAAATCACCACAACACATATCTCAGAGACCTTACGATCGTTTCGTTGACAAAGTCAACATCTTCAGACGAAGAGAAATTCTGGAAAATTCTGGTGATTTAAGGTAACAATTTTTAATTAACAACTTATCGGAATATCCGGGGGTAGGTGCAACAATCAAGTGGCGCTCTGTATAACATCTTATTTAAGTACCCTACCCGTCTCCACTGTTTAAAAGCTGGCGGCCATCTAACTTCCCGGTAACTTAACTTATACCAATGACTGTTTTGAGAGTTTGCGTTTAAATAGTGAAAGTTGGGCATCGGTATAAAAGAGTTTTAAAAGCTAAGACAAAGGGTGTTATAGCTCGTAAAATGCCATCCCTTACTGTGGTCAAGGGTGTCAGTGCACTTATGTCCTTTCTAAACATAGACTGACACTAAGGTATCAATTTAATTAAATTAATACATAAACTTAGTTGATTAAAAAATAAGTTTCTCCAAAACCTTTGATAAATCGGGAAATATACTAACAATACGCATATCTCTAAATGTACAAAGTGTAGGCAGCTTGAGTATGGGATACCCAATTGCTATTTTCCAAATATTTGGGAAGCAGTTTATGTCCTTTATGCAAAAATTTACAATATGTGTCAAAGAGGAATCAATGTAAGGGCTACATTATTGAGTCATATAAATAGAGACTACACCATGGGCACTACTCTTATTCTCACGAATTATATTTTGAACTTCTTCTACTGCGGACGTTATAAAATTAAACAATTATTATTTGCATTGTATAAGCACTCATTGTAGTAGTTTGTAAGGTATTACACGTTTTACAACTTATATATTCTCATTATAACATTTAGTGGTACATTCTTACATTATTTTCCTAGACAATGAAATTTATTATTTTCTTAGTCAATGAAGCGTACCATTTTCCCAGTCAATGAAATTTATAATATGACGCCTTAAATTCATTCCCATAGAAACACACATATTTTCTGGCGTTGTTCGTAAACACCTTGAAAGCGACAGTTGGTAGCTGGTTTCGGTACACTACATTTTCGTTTGTCAGATAACAGAATTCTTTTTAAGCTCGTGTAGCCTTCAACTCACTGCCCTTTCAACAAAATTCTAGAAACAATAACTATCTTAACAATATTTAGCTACGAGAATAAGGCAGCATGTTCATGTCAGGTGAGTCAAATTAAATATCTGCTATGTTAAATGCTGTTTTGCTTTGTAGTAATTCATCGTAACTGCTTATTTAAAATGTGATTGCTTTATTTGATGCTTCTTTTCTTGTTTTGTGATAGCTTGTGGCGGTATTCTCGTACAATGTCATTACTAATAATTTAAAGAACGAATACAGATTAACTTTGTTTACTAACGTAGATACCTCCACAAACATATCATGCATGGATAACCTCAAATGTGACAGTTTACTTAAACTGAGTCAACTATTTTTAAATATCCCGTTTTGGGAGCACCATCATTTTGGGTAGCCCCATCAACACCATCATTTTGGGCAGCCCGATTAGCACCATCGTTTTGGGAGCCCCATCAACACCACGCCATGCAGAAGCACCTGCACCAGCAACATCTTGTCAATCCAGGAGAATATGTCCAGAGGTTTGGCCAGCTCTGAGTGATCTTTACAACAACGCCAATCAAGGAGAATATATCCAGAGGTTTTGCTAGCCCTGAGTAGCCGTCTCGTACCCAGTTAATCCCAGGCTCACCGGCATACACACCATAGTTATGTACACTGCTAATCTGTAACCTCTATTTCAATTCATTGATGTGTCTTAATAAATGCTGACTTATGTGCTCCGGATCCGACAGTTTAGTTGATCGAGATTATGCGAACAGTATTTTTTTACGTTATACTTGTTCAATATTTTAGTGCATTTTCTGTAAAAAATTCACTAATGAGATCTTGACTTTTGAATTTTAAAGAAGTGTCTTCAAATGAGCGCGAACTAGGCCCCCGAGAACACTTATCCGGGATCAGTTTCAATTTTATTATATATATATATATATATATATATATATATATATATATATATATATATATATATATATATATATATATATATATATATGCATCACACCGATAACAAAAAATAATGGACCGATTTTGATAAAATTTGGTGAGTAACTTCTTTTCGCAAATGGCTTGGAAAAGTTTGTTAGCCAGGAAAATGAGACCAGTTTTCCGGGAAAATTCTAGGTTTTTTTTTTGTAGAAAATGCATATCTCCGGAAATAACCAAACTATACACCAAAGTTTAGATCTCTAAGTTTCAAAAAAGTTGTAAGCATTTATTGAAGCAAAATTTTATTGCCACTAAAAGTTAGAGAAGACGAGATACCAAAATATTGTATGTGTTAAACAAAATCTATTCAATATTACCGAAGAATCTCGGTGGTTTAGGGGTAAGAACGTGTGCCTCTGAACCGAAGGGTACTGGGTTCGATCCCAGGGTACTCCTTTCACTTTTTCAGTACAAACTGTAAAATTAACATCAACCGAGGTTCTGGCATTGTATTTAAGCAAGTTGAATGTCTGCACGTTCCGCCCTTCGGAAGGAGCGTAAATCCGTCGGTCCCGTGTCCATGCGATGTTGGGCACGTTAAAGATCCCCACCCTCCTTACAGAAAGGCAAGGATTCGGCAAAATTTCCAGGATAGTGAGGTGAAACTGCTCCTTGGCGTCGGTGATTAGCCATAGTCGCAGAAATAGGCCGACGTTAAAGAAACAAAACACACACACACAATATTACCAACCACGTTAATTTTTTCATGGCGCAAAAAGGTCAAAGTACGAGAAAAATAACTTTTATCCTCTAAATGTCAAACTGGAGATGTGAAATGTGAAACTAGTATAACTATTACGGTTTATGAATGGTAAATTCTGCAAAAAATGTATATTATAATGTTCTAGATTTTTCAATACTCTACAGATGGTGTTTACGTCTCAGCCAATTTTCTTTCGAGATTAAGCATCGAAAGGGTGCTCAAAATGTAGTAGCCGATTCCCCTTCCCGTCAGGTGTCGTTCCTCTCTACCTTAGAGCTAAAACCCGATGAAGACAAGGACATGGTGACTAACGTTAACTAGTGTCTATTTATGTCAGTTTTGTTTTTTTTACTTATCTTTGAATAGTAATAACAATGTTATGTTGTACTTATAAATATACTTAATTTTTGGCCAAGAATTATTTTACTATCCTAAACTAAATTAACCAAAGAGGATTGGTTAGTTTACATAGTAATTACTAACGAATTAGTTATTGTGTATTACTAGAAATATTAAGTTCACACTTTATCCAAATACTGTGAATAGTTTGTAAACTAGCCAAAAACTCCGGTTAATTTGTGTAATTTTCTTGTAGTTTGTACTTTGGCGACAAGTCTTCTTTAGTTTGTAGCTATTTCAGTTAAAAAATGATTTCCCATCAAAATAACCAGACATTTGGATAGTTTGTATACTATCCAGCTAATCTATCAATTAGTCAAGTAAACACTTTAACCGCAACACACACACACACACACACACACACACACACACACACACACACACATACACACACACACACATATATATATATATATATATATATATATATATATATATATATATATATATATATATATATATATATATATATATATATATATATATATATATATATGGTGAAAATATACGAACAGGCCGAATAGCTCAGTTCGCAAAGTGAGTAATCTCTAGAATCGGACTAGGACGTCGTGATAAGTAAGGCAAAACGATTGCATTGGCAACCCGTATTGGGTACGGATATATATCTCTTTTTATCTCATGTCAGTTAATGGAACGCTCGCGCGTTTTTAGTGAATTTTCGTAGAAAAAATTCACTAAATGAGAGATCCCGTCTTTTTAATTTTGAAAAATTTTTTGCAAATGAGCGCGAACTGGGACCCCTAGAACCCATATCAGGGGTCACTTTCAATTTTTATATGTTTATATATATATATATATATATATATATATATATATATATATATATATATATATATATATATATATCAGGGGTGTGCAATGACATTTCAAATAAGGGAAGCAATTCTCAGAAACTTACCTATTTGTAGTGTAACTCAATTCTTCTGTCGTTTTTGGCAAATTTGAATAATGTCGTCATAAAACTGTGGATTCTGGGACATTTACTGGACGAGTTTATTTTCAACTGACAAAATTGAAATTTGGGAAAGTCTTTCCTGTCCTGTTGAATTCCTAACAAAACTCTTGATACGTTTCAATGTAAAAAAAATTCGTTCTAAAAATGCACTAGTAGCAGGAATTGTTAATACTAATTCACATAATTTGAACACTTCAGAATCTGCATTTTCCAATTTTGATTGTTTTAAGAAAGTTAAAAGTTCACTCGCGTTAGTTTTTGTGCCTATAACATCGGTTTCATAAATGACTGTAAGTTCTGATCGTAATAAGGCTTTGTGAAAAGAATGTCCATGGTGGTGAAATAATGATTTTAATAAACCTTCTGGGAAAGGTATCCCTTTAAATCCTCCAAAATTACACAATTCAAGAAATTTCAGGTCACTAAGATGATCAAATCTGCAGTTAATTTGCTGCTGAATTTGATCTATGTATTCGTAGAAAAGGCGGCGGTAAGAAGTTTGAAGGTCTCCCACATTATCAGTGCGCAGACGCTTTCTTCGTGGCTCCACTTCTCCTAATTCCATTGTTTTTTCCCAGAACTTATCAAATTCATTCTACTTAAGGTAGCAAAAAACAATTTACATTCTTTAATATGATATATAGATTGGGATAAAATTAAATTTAATTTATGAGCACAACAGTGCACAAATAGAGCACTGGAGAACTTTTCCCGCACTTTAGCTTAAAGACCTCTTAAAAGTCCGGCCATAACAGCAGCCCAGCCCTATCATAGCTTTGGGCAATTAATTTATTATCAGCCTCCTCAATATCTTTCATAATATTAAGCACAATTTTATATAGAGCGTTTCCGGTACGATCTTCTGTTACATTTTTTAAGCCTAAAAATCTTTCTTGTACACTCCCATCCATTTTTACGTAACGTATTAATACAGATAATTGACTTAAATTAGTTACATCGGTTGTTTCATCTAGACCAATAGCAATGAAACGAGTCTGTTTAATTTCAGATTTAATTCTGTTCAAAATAATAGTGACAGCAGCCGAAGTTAAGTCATTCTGAATGCGATTTTATGTCCTGCGAAAAACGTTAGACTGTTCCAAGTGATTTTTTAAATAAATGTCGTATTTGGCTATTAAAGAAACTAGGTCTTGAAAGTTTCCTCTATTTGCAGATGTAGTTGTTTCGTCATGACCTCGGAAGCCCAATCCATGCTGACCAAGCAAACACACAACGTCAATAAGTCATTTTAATATGTTTTTGTTTTTATCAACCAGTTCATTGTGTTGGCGATGACTAATTTCTATCTGCTTGTCAACGGCGTATTCAATTCGCGTTTTTCCAAAGACACTTAATTTTAAAATGGTCTGTAAATGCGCTTTAGACATAACATGTCTTTTTACTACTTTACGTAGATTATTCAAGTCGGAAAACCCACTTTTATTCCACACCCCCTTTTCAGTCACAAATAGACTACCAGGCCAACAAAACGGTTTATTCCTGTTTTCACAACCCGTTAACCATTCATATTGTTTATAAGTTTTTTCCGCGTTGAAATGTCGAGTACATGTTTTAATTCTTGGGTTTAAATTTTTTACAGCAGGTTTCGGCCTACCTTTATTAATAATAACAAGTTTTTAAGCAAACGGTAAACCTGAAAATCCTTTGGTTATCAAAAACACACAATACAATCACAGTTATTATTACCACTTGTTTGTAAAGTTTGTAAATTCCCACTCCCACCGACGCCGCTGTTAAAAGCTGATCTACTTGCAGCCATATTAATAATCATAAAATGCTCATGTATTTAACATAGTCAACTGCTTATATCTACGAAATAATCAGACACATTCGCTTTGTACGTGCACCGGGTCTTCCTAGTACAACACGTTCTAAAAATACGCGTACATCCGTCAAGCTAGGGTTTCTTATAAAGTTGCCTACTGACTACGTGTATTTAACCGAAGTCATTGCAACTCGTGCTGTTCGCTGGCGCATTTACTGCGACGACGTCCTTGCTAGGAGCGTATATACAAATACAGTATGATGCATAATAAATAATTATGTGGGTGAGCTTGCGAATAAAAATTGTAATAATTAAATTAGTTTCAGAGTTTGACATTTGATATTTAAAATACAAAAGGGATTTTAAATAATGCGGTTTAGGTATGTAGTCGTTATTTTAAGGGAAGCAATGCTTCCCTTGCTTCCATGGACCGCACGCCACTAATATATATATATGTATAATATATATACATATATATATATATATATATATATATATATATATATATATATATATATATATATATATATATATATATATATATATATATATGTGTGTGTGTGTGTGTATGTGTGTGTGTGTGTGTGTGTGTGTGTGTGTGTGTGTGTGTGTGTGTGTTTATGTGTGTGTGTTGTTAGGCTAGTGAGCTGCGTCTTCACCAGCGTTAGCTAGCTTTTGAATCAGTTCAGAAGCATGCAGTTTGCCCAGCAGGTAAAATTTGAAATATATTTATTAATTCGCTTGTTCATACAAGCGTGTGCGATCTCTGTTTTTATAGTTATTCCTATAAAAACTCGTCAATAAAAACAAATGTTTCAGTTCTTCTATTGGTTCTATGACAAGTCTCCGGTTAGGTTGCAGAATTTTCTGCTTTCAAGCTTCATCTTTTTCTTGCGCATTGGGGCTTTGGAACTTCTTACCCTAAAACATTTGTTCTAAAAGCAGATAATTTGCAAGTGTTTAAAGAAACGAATATAAACATTAGCTGTCACGTAGTCACGATTGTCGGGCTTTTTCAAAATGTGTTGTGGTGATTTGGGTTCTCCAAGTGTAGTTATCAGTGCTCAGCACAGGTTTAAATTTTCACTTAATGAACTATTTTTGCATCAAAACGAAAATATTTATAATTTATTTTTTCCAAAATATCAATTTTAATGATAACAAGGGCCGATTATTTTTACTGGGAGTGATATTTTTAAATCAAAAGGTCTTCTAAATCTGCGTAACGAATCACCATTGTAAAAACAATGAAAGAGTTGAATGCTTCTTGGGTCTAGGTTACGAGTGCGAACCTAATTTAAACAGCAGTTTACGACAGTTCTAAACATAAAAATTAAATGGAGCCTGAATGTCAACGTTTCGTTTTAAATTACGTTGGTTGAACTATAAATTATCTACTGCTGAGGTTGGCAGTTTAAAAACTGATACAGAAATGAGTTTCAGACTCAATCGTACCGAAAATGTCCACAAATTTTATAACCTGCAACACCGCCTAAACATTGACTTATGATTTATTGGGCTGGGTGGAATTCTAAACAGCTTATTATTAACTATATACCTATAAATACGCTTTTCGTGCTCATTAGGAACAAACTCCATGTTGTTATTGTACAAAAAAGTGTATTTACAAAAATTATATTTTAATGCAAGAAATGTGATTTTGAGAAACTTTTTCGATGTACCAATTTTTACAAATTTTTGCAACGTCACTTTCTGTAATGTACATCAGTAGGTGGAACGTAGTTAAACTGAAATTATATAACTCAGAAAGAAAAAAAAGAGAAATATGAATATTTAAGTATTAAAAATATTAAACGTTAATTAATTATGCCTGGCTGTCACAAATAAAGCTACTTGATAACTTTTAAATTTTTATCATCTTAATTTTTTAGGAGCCGTATGGCTTACCAAATTTTCTTCACAACTGCTGGCTTTATTAATAAACGAAAGAAAAACCAGTTTTTTATTTATGGGCAGAACATTTATACATAGTTGAAAAATTATATGCAGAAAATGTTTGTTTATATTTATACTATAATATATATATATATATATATATATATATATATATATATATATATATATATATATATATATATATATATTGCTATGGTATTTTTAGCACTTTTAATTGTTGAGTATGAGAATTTTAATTATTATGGGTTTGCCTCTTTATTTAAAGTTCTAACATTGATGAATTTGAAATTACGCCAATATTTGTTTACTTATCACTGTATTTTTAGAATTTTCTCTCATCTCATGGTTAGAGTTCTGAAATTGGGCTAGCATTTTTGTTTTGGTATTCCTTCATTGCCTTTTTTGTTAATCCAGAGTACCTATTAGAAATTTCGTGAAAATATTTTATTCAGTTTTTATTGATCTTGTTGGTTTACTTGGTTTACTTGGTTTATTGACAATGAATATGGCCTTATTTGATGGTATTATTATTCTTTTGTGTCTTTTTTAAATGAGTCAAATCAATCAGACAATATAAATACAAGCTATAATGTTTAATTTCTGGTTATTAAATTCGTTAGAAAAAACATAGCTATATCAAACATTATTATTGAGCATTATCTATAATTTACACAAATCAACATCTCAAATATACAGGGCATTTAAATATTTGAATGCATAAATTTAATATTCACGGCTCGTTTTTCTCCACAATAAAAAGTTCCTATTTTTTCTGGAATATTTGCTATTTATAGCAATATATATATATATATATATATATATATATATATATATATATATATATATATATATATATATATATATATATATATATATATATATATATATCGTGTCCCCGGATCAAAGCATGATTAGGTGAAAGAGACTGTAATTTTTTGAGTTGAAACTTCATTTTATGGGAGTAAGCCGTGCTTGAATAGAAAATAATTTGCGATTTTGAGAAACTTTTTCGATGCACGCCAAATTCAGTGGGTGCAAACGCAGTTAAACTGGAATTATATAACTCAGAAAAAAAAGAGAAATATGAATATTTAAGTATTAAAAATATGAAACTTTAATTAATTATGCCTGGCTGTCACAAATAAAGCTACTTGATAACTTTTTAATTTTTATCATCTTAATTTTTTAGGAGCCGTATGGTTTACCAATATTTCTTCACAACTGCTGGCTTTATTAACAAACGAAAGAAAAACCAGTTTTTATTTATGGGCAGACCATTTATACATATTCATTGATTGTTGTTGCCCTTACTTGGTGAAACTTGTCGATACTGCATACAGACTTGGAGAATACTTCTCTGGCTTCACTGTTGGTTTTTAGTGGTGAAGGACGTAGCCAGCGCGTGAGATAACTGGAGCAAGTGGCCCTTCGAATTCTGGAAGTTCTAGGATGTTCTTCAATGCTTCTGTGACTATAGTTTCGCTGCTTGACAGCTAATAACTAGTATTTCAAAAAAGTTGTAATAAAATAATGAGTTGATGTATGTCGATATTTTCGTTGTATAGAGACTACTTTTATACTGTTATTGTTTAGTTATTTTATTGTTGTAACTGTTATCATAGTTATTATAGGCTAGTTCTAGTTTTTATGTTAAATATTGACATACATCACATAGACATTTTGAAAACCTCATCTGTCATCTGTGTTTCATTTTATTTTCAATTTGATAAAATTTTTTGATCAAAACATCATATCATAACATAGCAACAGATATTTATTTGTAGTTGTCATGATTTCGTACTAATTCAATTTTAATCTGTCTGAAAATGCTGTCAAGCAGCGAAACTATAGTCTCAGAAGCATTGAAGAACATCCTAGAACTTCCAGAATTCGAAGGGCCACTTGCTCCAGTTAGCTCACGCGCTGGCTACGTCCTTCACCACTAAAAACCAACAGTGAAGCCAGAGAAGTATTCTCCAAGTCTGTATGCATTTATACATAGTTGAAAAATTATATGCATATTATGTTATATGTTTATATATATATATATATATATATATATATATATATATATATATATATATATATATATATATATATATATATATATATATATATATATATATATATAATTACTGGTAAAGTCGCCCTAAAAAATGAATAAAAATAAATAACTAGTAGATTATCGGAAAGAAAAACTGGGTAGGAATTCAAAATTGTAAAATCCTAAGCCTAGTTTGATATTTTGAAGTTCTGAAAACAAATAGTATGCTATGGAAGAAAAACTAATAAAATAATGTTTTGCAAGCTTTCACAAATAGGTAATTGTAATTATTGTCGTAGCTGTGCTCTTAAACTGATCCGAACTTAACTGTGAAATATAGCAAAAGTTTGCTTACTGCACCAGAACGGATCTACCTAATTCAGTGTTGTGGAATTTGTGAATTATCTATTCCAGAGGTTATCAGACTATTTCATATGAAGTTTCCGAACACAGTTGTGATCCAATCTACAGTGTCCAGACTGGTTAAAAAATTTGTCACTAACGGTCCTGTACATAATATACCAAAGAAGAACAAGACCTTTGATGGATATTATGTAGGTGCTGTGGTATCAATGGATTCAATACGCGAGTTAACTTTCAGGTTAACACGATTGACTTTTTAAAAGAATTTCATTTTACTATTACAAAAATACACTAAGTTATACATATAAAATACAAATAATAAATACTGATATCAACATAAATGTGATATAAAATTACGTGGCACGAAATGACTCGACTAAACTGAGACGAGAAGTAAACGACGAGTCTTCGTACTATGCCCTCTTATATAATTATGGATGAGGCGTCGATTGTTCTTCGATGCAGGTATCTATGTCTGCATCAGCTATTCCATTGTTCATTGATGTCTTAGTTGGATCAGCTCCGTCGTATATCCATGAGAATGCCACCTTTGCGGTTTACTGTCTATATTCTTACACTGTATCACTATGGCTTAATAATAGGCTATTGTTCCCGAAGCTGGTATCTCTCTCAATAAAAAAGCGGTACGAGGAGACTCTCATTAGTAAATCACATTAATGAAGAAAATAAGGTAAAGTCATATAAAGTTAGATTTCGTCACACGTTAGAAGAAGGGGATGAATCCCGAAGGTTGAAATTTGGCACAACTTTGGATAAGAAATTTCTAGAGGATCGAAATTTCTATAAACACATGATTTTCTCCGATTAATCGACTTTTACAACTAACGGTGTACCGCTGGTCCCATTTTGTGCCCGCACAGATCTTCGGACCTAACAATCATGGATTTTTATTTTTGGTACCGGATAAAACAAATGAAATATTCAACTAGGCTTTCAAATGACGTGGAAGTATTGAAAAATCGCATGAGGAATGCGATAAATTCTATTTCCCCCAAGGAGATTAAATCAGCTTTCACTGCATTTTGGGAAAAAATTAAAGAACCTGCGAATAAAGGCGGAGGACTTATTGACAAAATGTATACATTGGTTAATGTTAGTATTAAAATAAATTTATTTTTTGTTGTGTGTATTTTCTTATTTTAATGTTCTCATTTCTTTACTAATCTAAATGTCTAATAGAAAGATAAAATAAAGCGATCCTGTTCAATTCATTATTTTGAACAACTTTTGTTAACGAATTTTTTTTTAAATCTTCAATAAGGAGGGCACGTGGAGTGAAAATTATGCCAAATGTCAAAGTGGGCTTAGAATTTTAACAATTTGTATTCCCACTCAGTTTTCTTTCCAATCATCTTTTCTCGATAAGATTTTTTCGTATCTCCTGGAGAAAGGCACCTTACTACTGGTGTAAAAAGCTAGTTTTTTTTGTAAATTTCCAAGCCATACTTGATTTTTGAAAATTAAATTTATGACACAAATTTTTTTCTATTCAAGCAGGGCTTATTCCCAGAAAATGAAGGCTAAACTGAAAAATATCAGTCTTTTTCACCTATTCATGCGCTCTATATATATATATATATATATATATATATATATATATATATATATATATATATATATATATATATATATATATATATATATATAAACTATAACAGTGTATGCGGTTGCCTCCTAGCGGCTTTGCCCTTAACCCTTCTCTTGTATAGTACAGAAATGCCGTATTATAAATCCTGTGATAGTCAATATAACTTCCTGGGCTCCGGATGCTCACGCAGGTGATTTCTTTGCCTCCGTGGCTTTTTTGGTTGTTTCCCTCGGATTAAGGGTCTTCCTAATGTTGCTGCAAATGTGCACTGGTTGCCTGTTGTGACTCCGTGTTTTTTGCATCTTCATCCAGAGTGTTCCCATCTTCACCTGGCTAAACCGTACTGATGATGGCTAATAATCTTGAAACACGTGTATCCGGTTGTCTCCTTGCGGCTTTGTCCTTAACCCTTCTCTTGTATATATATATATATATATATATATATATATATATATATATATATATATATATATATATATATATATATATATACATATATGATGATAAGAGTAGGTCCGGTTCTATGTAGTGCATTGTTCGAACTGTTATTTTAATAACCAGCGTGTCCTTCTAAGAAGGAATATGTAATAACGACACACAGTATTACAAAGGCGGGTAGCAATTTTAATTACAGAGATTGAAGACTCAACAGTTGGGGGGGGGGGTTCTGTCTGTATATCTTCCTAGAGGACGCCATTCGCAACTGTATGGCAACTAACATATAAATAGTAGTTCTAGTCTTTATTGACTTAGTTTATTCATCCCTCTGATGACAGTAACTTCGTTAGCGAAACGATCGTCACGTCTAAAAACTGTATTGTGACGAATTGTGGTCTCCAAATTGTAGTTACGTTTGTTTGCTTGTTTGTGAAGCTGTGTTTATACTCGTATTCATTTATGTGGTTATTGGTTGATATTTATAGCATGTATGAAAAAAATAAGGAAATTTGTTTCTTTCTAATAAATTTGAGATAAACACAAAGTCAGTGACGAAGGATCAGGTATCGAGGGTTTGTATTTATATTTTAGTTTGGGATTTTCTGAATTCTAAAAACTTCGGGACGCAGCAAGTGCGTTATGGTAGTGAATTTTCATAAAAATGTTTTTAATAGCAAATATGTGTGTTTTTTTTTTGCAGAAAGCAGGCATCAAATTTGACTACCAGTATAACATATATAGTAAAAACAATGTGCCATGTTTCATCAAAATAACTTTATTGTTTGAAAACGTAGAAAAATTTCCGAAAGTAAACTTAAAGTGTAACCGAAAAAATCCGTTTCTTGGTCAACCTTATAGGTTAATAGTAAATTGAGCTTTTCAAACATGAAGCATTTAATCAAAATTCGCTACCATAACGCACTTGCTGCGTCCACAATTTCTTTACTTACAAACATGTATTATATTTCGATGGAAAATGCAAAAACATAAAGCGTTTTCGACTAAAAAAAAATTATTTGTATCACCAACAACTTATGGGCCATCCTGTGATTGTAGAAATATTTTCTTAAGATGTAGCTCAAGATACCCTATAATTAATGTATACAATTTTTTTCATATCTTGTAGAATAACGGATATATTGAGCTTTATTGATTTTTTACGAACATTTGACAAAAGTTATATACCATTAAACGATAAACTCTATAGCTAAGACTACTGCCAAGCATCAGAGAAAGGGTCTATTTGAAATGAATTTTCTGGAAACATTTTAGTAAAATGAAGGACAATGAAGGTTGAAACTAAGACTTCAGGGTTTGTAAAACATTTTCTTTCCATAGCCCGTATTAGATTTAAGTTCTTTGCCTAAATGTTGTGAATTTTGACGTTTTAAATTGTCACTTTGACGTTTTGTGGAAAATCCCAATTTATTTTTCTTTAAATGCCCATAACTTTTTTGTCTTTTGACCTACGGCGCTAAATTTTTGTACGTAATTTACCTATAGTGACATAAAACGTTGCGCCGAATTTCGTTGCCCTTACTTTGTAATTTCCGGAGATATGATTTTTTTCTAAAGAAAACACAAAATTTTCCGGGAAAACCTCGGCCGATTTTCCTGGCTAACGAACTTATCCAAGCCACTTACAAAAGGAAGATATTCACCGAATTTTGCCTATTATTTTTTGAGGTGTGATATATATTTATATATATATATATATATATATATATATATATATATATATATATATATATATATATATATATATATATATATATATATATATATATATATATATATATAAACATATAAAAATCGGAAATGACCCCGGATATGTGTTCTAGGGGGCCTAATTATCGCTCATTTGAAGACATTTTTTCAAAATTCAAAAGTCGGGATTAGTGAATTTTTTTTTAAGAAAATTCACTAAAAATGTCATACAAAGATAGAAATTTCTATATTAACGTTATGTGTTCAAATTTGATTACAGGTGGGTAACTAAGTTAAAAACCATAGAATATTTGACTAGAGTTTTTCCAAGCTTCTTTGACGTTATCTTTCAGATTTACGATGTATGATCTGGTTTAAAAACATACGTAATTTTATTTCCGGGGAAAATGATATTACAAAAGTGGTTTAAAGGATCTCACGATGAGAGTGTCCATAACAAGAATGGGGGGAAACAGAGTGAGAGAGAAAGAGAGTGAGAGAGACGTATGTACAGGTACCAAGTCTCAACACGGCGGTTTTAAAGGTAGGTAATGTTCTTAAGATAATATCTCTAACATAAGACATATTACCAGCAGATAACAGTACAATAGCATGTTATCTCCAACGTGTATATACGCTCGCATAACTTTACTCTGTACTGTATCTCTTCTGTGCACTCTGCGGTGGACCAATCCGCAAACTTTAATGTTTCCTGCTGGATGCAAGTTTGCAGAAATATTTATTTAGTTACCTTAAATTTAAGACAATACCTCTCAACTTTATTTGAGACAAAACTCATTCTACTTTTAATAGTGCTATGATTATATACAACTTAAATTATTAACACCAAGGATTAAGTGGTTTACACTTTTGCAAAATAATTATTTAAAAAATTTTCTACTCACATACAAAGTGGCCAATTTAGTCCAACAGTAAGGTGTTTTTTTTTGTGGATTTCTTCTACGTTTGTTAAAATGCCGATCAAATGGACCAACACATATGAGGCAAATGATGGAGTAGAGGCAAATGAGGTGTTTAAAATTTATGGACATATGGGTAACTTTAAGATTATACACCTTAACATTAAGAAGCTTATCTAAACATTTGAATGATTCTTTTTTCTTAAGCAGTTTGAACTTTTATTTAAATGTGTTGTTCTCACTGAAACTTTTAATGTGAATGACAAAGGCCATACGCCATGCATAATTCCAGGATATGTTATAATGTACAAGGGAGATTTTAATAGAAACGATGGAGTTGTTATTCATTTGACAGAAGATACCATTTACAATGGTGAAGTAATGAAATTGGGCGTAGTGACGTTTCTAATAGTTGATATACCTAATTATGCTGGTGAAAGTTGTTTGGGTGGTAACAGATGCCCCCATCCTGCCCAAAAGAGTTTAAGGAAAACTCGCACCACTGGTTTGAAGGTGCTTTGAACGTCAAGCTAGACTTGGATATACTAGTGGGTGATATTAATATAGATCTTTCATCGGATTACTGCAGAGACTACCTGAATATTCTGTCCGAGTTTGGTTTTATTTTGTATATAAATGAACACAAAAGAGTTACAGAGAGTTGCAAATCTTGCCTATACCACACCTCTATTAGGAGTAACTACGATGTGGAAAACTTTCCGTTGTCATTGGTTATTCAAAACAGTTTTCCAGGTCACTACGTAACTGTACTCTAAATAGTTACGGGTGATAAATTTAATGAAAACACAGACACGGGGAAGAAGGTTACAAAGATAAACATCGAGAAATTAAAAAAATGTTTAAATGTAGGTTGGGAATTTGCACATAAACATAAAAACGTTAATTTTATATGTTTTGTTAACAAAAATATTATCAATAGCACAGAGGAGTACATGATTTCACCCAGTAAGATTATAATAAAACGCTGGCTAACCAGCGGCTTGGCAAAATCAATGAATAGAAAAGATCATTTGTATAAAATGTGGCAAGCAGATGCAAAAGTTTCAAATTCGAAGAGTGTACACGAAAATCGCCACGACACATTTTTCACTGGCTAATATTACTTCTTGCTAATCTTGCTATGAAAGATGGCAAAAATGTTTGAATATATTCAAAATTGTAGTTCTAAAGCCGTTCTACAAACAGTCAGGTAGTAGAGCATATTGTAACAGTTTTAGGCCCATTTTTCCCATAACAAATTTTGTAAAGGTCTTTGAATATGTCCCTAGGGTAAGAATTGTGTGTCTTCTTAATAAGAATTGGGTGCTTTCAGAGAATCAATATGGTTTTTGGAGATAGTCCTCAACTGGAGATACGATAACCATGCTGACGTCGCTTATTTACAATAGCCTTGACAAAAGGGAACGTTTAGGTGTTTTTATAGATCTTGCAAACGCATTCGATACCTTAAGCGACGACAAGTTGTTGAAAGGAAAACTTTGATATTTTGATCGAGGGAAAACTAAGTTTGAGCTTATGCTCTGATTAAAAAATATTAGCGATAAAAGCAACAGGATATTTAAAATATATGTCCAAACCTAGAAAACTTAAAATTTAAAAATATATTTTTTTCTAATGGAATACCCTGTATATTTTTGTTATCGTAAAGAACATAAAAAACGACACAACGTTTAGTGAAATTTCTTAAACAAAATTCACTAATGAGGAGAACCCGACTTTTGAGTTATGAAAAAATGAAAGAATGCCACAACCTCGCTTGATGTTAATTGTACAGTATGTACTGAAAAAGTTAAATAAGTACCCTGAGATCGAACCCAGTACCCTTCGGTTCAGACGTTCACACGTTCTTACGTTCTTATATATATATATATATATATATATATATATATATATATATATATATATATATACATATACATATACATATATATATATATATATATATATATATATATATATATATATATATATATATATATATATATATATATAACTTAAAACATTTGGGAAAAGAGATTTTATCTATAGTCGAAAAAGCATAGTTATGTTTTGCACTAGCTTATTTTTAAAGAGAATGATGTTACAAGTATCACCAACAAGTCTTCGACTTAGGTGACTTTTAACATTATTGAACAACCAGGCTCTTGATTAGTCTTGTAAGTTATTTTGTGAGAAATGTATATTTGTTCAATAAATTATTATTATTATTATTATTATTATTATTATTATTATTATTATTATTATTATAACACATAGTTTATTGCACTAATTTTACATAATAAAGTGTCGCAAACAACGTGAGGGCTCCGAGAGTTCACACACGAATCTATAAGAATGTAAAATAAATACTAATAATAAAAATAAAAATGACGAATAAGAAAGAAACCAGAAAAACAGCTACGTCTAATAATAATACCGAGTAGTGGTGCACAACAAAAAGACAGAAATGAAAAAAGAATGGGAATGAATATGATGGGGGTGAGAAACAAGGACGACGGAAGGACAAAAAGAATGTCCGATGAAATAATAATGGTGGATGATTACATCGGCAGTGCACAAAACCGAGACAGGTCAGTCATATATCCACTTGACGAAAAGTCTTATAAACAAGCAAAAACAACATGACGACGTGACATACACGACGAGATCAACAAACCAATGGGGATAAATTTTGTAAAAGGAAGATATAAAGTAAGTTAAATAAAGTAAATAAAAATAAGGGTAGATACAGCATTAAAAGTCTAAATAAAGACCTGGAAAGTTACTCGACAAAATAAAAAATGGAAATATGGAGATTTAAGAGAAAGGTTAGGTGAAACAGATGAGTCAACTGCAATAGGAATTCACATAGCTAGTCAAAAATTAGAACTATAATGATGAATATGGGATACGGTAAAATAAAGGAGCAGGCGAATTAAATGATTAAGGTATGTTAATATGAACAAGCTATATAGAAAATATTGAAACGAAAATTCTTAATATGGTAGTGAAGTTAAGCAAGTATATATATGGTGATTATAAAGAGTATAGAAATGATGATATAAGTATGAGAAATGATATGATATATGAAGAATAATGAAAATAAGGAAAATAAGTAAAATAATATAACGAATAGATGGATATATATGTAGGCGTTTGATTCATAAAGAAAAGTATGTGTGCCAAATACACACAAAGAAAGTGAGAAACATATAGATATATACCGCTAACTCAAAAAATAATGGGCCGATTTTGATCAAATTTGGTGAGTACCTTCCTAAGTGAATATTGGGATCTGTGATGAGCACTGATAAGTATACTTGGAGAACCCAAATCGCCACAACACATTTTTTTAAAGACCTGACGATCGTTTCACTAAGAAAGTTAGCAAGCGTCATCAGAGGACGAAAAGTTCTGAGTACCTTCCTTTTGCAAGTGTTCCGTGAGCCAAGAACATCAGCTAGCTTTTCCTTGAAAATTTTGTGTTTTCTTTCGAACCCTTTTTATATCTCCAAATTTTGTACGCGGTTTTGCGTCCCAACAAATACATTACGTACCAAAATTTAGATCTGTAGATTTAAAGACAAAAAATTATAGGCATTTAAATAAAATTGGCATTTTCCTCTTAAAAAGTCCCGATTTGAAACGTCAAAATTGGCAACATTTAGGCAAAGAACGTGAAACGAATACGGCTTATGTAAAGAAAATGTAGCAAGAAGAGTGGTTTGCAAATCCTTAAGTTTCCGCTTCAACCATAATTGTCTTTCTTACTAAAATATTTGCAGAAAATTCATTTCATATCCTCTGATACTTTGGCAGAAGTTTCAATTATAGGGTTTATCGTTTAATGGTCTATAATTTTTAGCAAATGTTTGTCGGAAAAATTAGATAATGAAGCGACGACAACTTTTGAATTTTGTAAAGATTTCTTCAAATTAGCGCGAACTAGGCTCCTTAGAACCCATATCCGGGGTTAGAGCTCAATATATTCGTTATTATACGAGATACGAGAAAAATTGTATTTGTTAATTATAGGCTGTCCTGAGCTGCATCCTATAAAACTAGTTTTACAATCATAGGTGGCACAGTTGTTGGTGATACAAATTTTCTTTTCTTTTTCTTTAATCTTAATCTTATATTATTACATTTTTGCCTGTTCCATCGAAATCTAATGAAACTCAGGACGCAGCAAGTGCGTTATGGTAGCGAGTTTTCATTATATGCTTCAAATTTCAATAGCTCAATTTGCTATTAACTTAACGTTCGTTGGCTAGGAACCAGTTTTTTCGGGAACATTTCGAGTTTATTTTCGAAATTTTGTGTACATTTTCAAACAATTAAGTTATTGTGACAAAATATGGTACATTGTTTGTACTATATAGGTTATACGGGTAACCAAATTTTATGCCTGCTTTCGGTAAAGGAAAAGACATATTTGCTATTAAAAACATTTTTATGAAAATTCACTACCATAACGCACATTCTGCGTCCAGACTTTTTATTTGAAAACGTCTTATCTTATGTCGTATACTTATTGCCTTTAAATTATGTTGATTTCTCTATTTTATTCAATATCTCCATGATATTTCTTGTTATTATCCATAGTAGCCATGTGATTTTAAAATAGGAGAGACAAAAGGTTGAAATGAAAACTAAATGTTATCAAACACTGGGAAGGATACAAATTACAACACAAAATATACGTTATAATAAGTACTTGCTACAAAATAAACGAAAATATTATTATATTCATTTGTATTTAATATGTCTTCCTAAAATATGTTCAAGTGTCCACCCTTATGAGCGCATACACTAAATCTTTTTATTGCGTTTGCCTTGCGTTTTCTAGCATCCCTGGTGTAATAGTGCTGTGAGCGTTTCTTATCGTACTTTGCATATCTTCCATTGAAGTAGGCAGTGCAGCATATACCATTCCTTCAATATATCTTCAGAAGAAGGAATAGAATGGGGTAAGGTCGCATGACTTGGTGTGGGCAACTGAACCAAACCTTTACGTCTAATCGATTTTTGAGGATAATTTTCATCTAAAAATTCGCGTACCTCGCGATTGTAGCGCCGAAGGGCACCATCCTGCTGCAGCTACATATTCTGAAGTTCATCATTACTGAGCTATTGAAGAAGAGTGAACAAATCTCCTATAAGCCTATAAGTAGGTGATGACAATTACGACCAGTTAGGTGATTAAAAAAATACAGTCCAATAAACCTATTGTGAAGAATTCCACACCAAACATTTATAGACCAGTGGTTTTGATTCTTCATTTGACGGAGCCAAAATTGATTTTCTAATGCGTAAAGCTACATGTTAAGAGGATTTATAGCACGATTAATTCTAAACTTAGCCACCCAGTAGAATCAAGTCTCTCTATACAATTTTCAAAGGTGAGCCGAGTGAGTGAGCGTTGATCAGGATAATTCATTATATAGAACCTTTGGGCAAGACAATTTCTTGGGCTTCTCCTTACACGTAAACCATATCAATGAATTCATTTTTAGAGTAATTAACTCTTTAATAATTAATAAACATACAAAACTTTTTCACAAACTCAAATAGCGGACGAAATTCAACATAGTTATAACTTATATCGACAGTTAATAAATTTTTCATGTGGACAATTATGTTCTCTTGTCTGGTGATGCTGTGAGCAGTGAAACGGGATACAGAGAATAAAATATACATTTATGAAGCCAGACAAATAGTCTCTACGTCTGTATTTAGTATAGTAAGGGCAACAATCATTAATTAATTAAAGACGTCTAAGTTTCTCGGAAAAAACTTACGTTCCAATCGTGTAATTACATGATTAACAGTGTAATCTGGCAAAACAGCGTGCGGATTGATGTATTCTCATCTACCTTATATTGTGAGGTAGACGCAGAATTATTCAAGGTAAAAAAGTCTGAGCGCAGCAAGTGCGTTATGTTTTTAATAGCAAATATGTCTTTTCTTTTGAAGAAAGAAATGAAATTTGGTTACCAGTATAACCTATACAATAGAAATATGTACCACATTTCATCAAAATAACTTGTTTGAAAATGTAAACAAATTGTCGAAAATAAACTCAAAATGTTCCCAAAAAACTGGGTTCTAGCCAACGAACGTTAAGTTAATAGCAAATTGAGCTATTGAAATTTCAAACATAATGAAAATTCGCTACTATAACGCACTTGCTGCGTCCTGAATTTCTTTTCATACAAACATGGATTATATTCCAATGGAAAATAAAAAATAACAATATTGAAAGCTATTGAAATTTGAAACATATAATGAAAATTCGCTACTATAACGCACTTGCTGCGTCCTGAATCTCTTTTCTTACAAACATGGATTATATTCCAATGGAAAATGAAAAATAACAATATAAGGTGTGTTCGATGACAAAAAAAAAAGAAAATTTGTATCACCAACAACTTATAGACCACGTATGATTGTATAACAAATTTTTTTTTGGGGGTCGAGGAGTCGGGGGCCAAAGAACTTCAGGGGGAAAGCTGAGGAAGCTGTAAAGGCGCAAGAGGGGAGTGCGAGTCAGAAGAGGGCGCGCTCGGACTCTAGCACGCTTACTACAGACATACATCTCATAAGGGCTAGGGCCGGAACACTGGCGCAGACTTGCTCGTATAGGGAGGCTGCGGAGGGCCTCGGCATGGCCGTGATTGACAGACACCATCCTGAGGTCACGCTAGGCCAGGGGAAGGCGGACCTGATCCAGGATGCGGTGAACTCTCTTCAGGAAGGGGAGAGCCCGCCTCAGTTCCACCAAGCGCGCCTGGCGGGGGACATCCTCTGGATAACCTGTGCTGGCCCGCAGTCGCGAGACTGGCTGCGGAAAACGATCGGGAGCCTCGGTTAAATTTGGAAGGGGGCGGACTTGACAACCGTCGAGCCCAAGAAACTCCCAAAGAGACACAAGGTCCTCGTACGGATCCCTGATACCGTCCCGCAAGAGACGGTGATCAGAAGACTGATGATCCAGAACCCAGAACTGGGGACATAACACTGGTCGGTTCTAAGCAGGAAGACAGAGGAGAAGAACTCTCGCCTTCTCGATCAACCAGGCGTCTTACAGAGCCCTTGAAAAAATCACCTTCTAGGCATTCTGAGGCCTAGGAAGGGTAAGCTTCCGCCCACTGGGGAAGCTACCGGGGGTTGGTGGTACTTAGGTTCCTGCAAGTAAACCTCCAACACAGTAGGGCAGCCACAGCCGGACTACTCATGGCTCGGAGGAACACGGGTGTGGCCCTCATCCAGGAACCGTACTCCTATAAAGGAGAGATCAAGGGACTCGGCGGAGCTGCTGTAAAGCTCATCTACAGCAGATCCAGCAAGAACCCGAGGGCCTGAATTTTTGTCAGGGAAGGAATAGAGTTTCTGCCTTTAATGCATTTCTGTTCCAGGTACATGGCAACAATTAAAATCCAAAGTGGAGGAATGGATGGGCTGAGGGACATTACTGTCGGATCGGCCTATCTCAGGGGACAGCACGGATCCTCCTCCACCCAAGGAATTGGAGCAGCTGATGGTGGGTAGCAGAGCAGGTGAATGGCAAACCATCATCGGCATGGATGCGAACACGCACCAAGAGTTGTGGAGAAGCTCGGACACAAGCTCTAGAGGTGAGTCACTTTTACAATTATTTATGAAATTTAATTTAGACATATTGAATAGAGGCACTAAACCGACCTTCGTCACAACACGGCGTGAGGAGTTTTAGATCTAACAGTTTCCACCCAGTCTCTGGGTAACTTTGTTAAGAACTGAGCTGTGTCTGGGGAAGTGAGTAGCTCAGACCACAGATACATCTGGTTTGAAATCGCCAAAGTCGAAAGACAAACGGTATGGTACCGGGACCCTCCCAAGGCGGACTGGGTAGCCTACAGGGCAGACCTAGCAGTGAAACTGCGGGGGGTTAAGAGTACCATAGACAATTCAATAGACCTTGAGATTGCGGCAGCCCAAGTGCGAGGCGCAATCACCTCGGCCTATAACGCCAACTGCCCCCCGAAAATGAGGGCGTCCACCAGGAACGTCCCGTGGTGGAACGAGAACCTCATGCAAAGGGGGACGCAGGTTCGTAAGCTGTTCTACGCGGACAAAAGGTCGGGAGCAAAAAGTCGGGAGCATATAGACACGCCCTAACAAGCTACAACAAAAGACTGAGAGACGCCAGAAAGGAGTCGTGAAGGAGGCACTGCGAGGAGTGGAGAGCACATTCGAGAGTGCTCGACTACACAAGATCCTGTCCAAGGGCACTCAGACCAATATAGACTCCCTTAAAACATTGACGGGAGGCTGTACAAGCTCGGGGGAGGAAACTATAGAAGTTCTACTACGGACGCACTTCACTGGCTACAACATAATAAACCAATCACCTCCGGACTGGGCACACTCAGAAATTGAGGCACCGTACAGGCGGGCATCTAGAGTAGACTTGACAGTCGCTAAAGAGGTGGTTATCTGGAGCAAACTTAGATGGGCCGTTGGCAGCTTTAAGCCATTCAAATCCCCGGGATTCGATGGAATAATCCACATCATGCTCCAACAGGGTATAGACATACTGGCACCGGCGCTTACCCTCATTATGAGGGCCAGACTGGCTCTGGGGTATATTCCGAGGGCATGGAGACTGCCCAGCGTTGTATTCATTCCTAAACCTGGCCGTTCAACAGACCAGGCAAAGTACCTGAAGCCAATAAGTCTCATGTCTTTCTTGCTAAAAACAATGGAAAAACTGCTCGACCGGCACATTAGGGGCGGTGTACTAGAAGCATATATCCTACATTGTGGACAATATGCATACAGAGCAAGAGTCTCAATAGAAACAGCACTGCACCAACTGGTGCTGAAACTGGAGAATACGCTGAAGAACAGGAAGGTGGCGCTGGGGACCTTCCTATACATGGAGGGGGCCTTCAGCAACCTCTCATTGGGATCGGTATTGGCAGCTGTCAGGGAGCGGGGAATAGAAGAGACCTGCCTTAGGTGAATCCGTTCCATGCTCAGGGACAGGACAGTGTTCACCTCACTCGCGGGAGGGACTCTGCTGGCGAAGTCATGACGGGGTGTCCGCAGGGAAGCGTTCTGTCTCCACCTTTTTTTCTCTCTCAGGGCTTGTCCACGTCTTTGCTGCCCCAATAGTAATGCAGCCTTTGGGTTATTGTGCATGCCCTTAGTCGTTCTACTCCACCCATTCCAAAATCACTGTGCCTTGAACTAGTCTGCACAGCGATTGGTAGGGTGAAGTTCTATATTGCTTTGTCTCCAGTCTAGACTGACCGTAGATCAGTTGTTTTTGCGGTCGAGAGCTTTACACTCGCACAATATGTGCTGGGCTGATTCCCCCCCCCCCCCTCGCCGCAGAGTCTGCATGTGAGGTCCCCTCGAACCGCCTCATTTTATGCAGGTGTTTCTTGACGGCCATGTGTCCCGCCAAGAGACCTGTTTTGTTTCTGAGCTGTTCCTTGCTAAGACTTAGCAGCTCTACAGCTCTCTTTGAACTGGATTCGTCAATTACTGACTTCCTATGTCTGAGCCCTGGACAGTCTGCCCAGTACACCTTGTGTTCGTTTCTGACCCAGGACTTAATGGCGACCCTGGCAGTGCTCTTTCTGACGTCCAAAACCGGTTCTTGTCCCATAAATGGTTCTGCTGACCCTCTCTTGCCTTTGACCTTCGAGTGACTCGGTACCCAGATGAGGGTGACTTCATTCTGCCCAGCGAGGTCGTTCGTCTCGGCACCCACTTACCAGCCTGGAGTTTACCCGTGGGCTACGTAGGGACTTAAGCGCTGCCTGGCTGTCTGTGGCTATGAGGATCCGCTTGTTGGTGTAGCCCCTCCTCTTGTTCTCCCGCACACAGTGCAGGGTGACGTACATTTCGGCCTGAAAGTCCATTGCGTGGGCTCCGAGGGAAATATTATGACTTACCCTCGGTTCTTCCGAATAAACACCTGCCCCCGTCCCACGCTCCCCGCCGGATCCGTCCGTGAACCAGACGAGCGTATCCCGTGGTAAGCATGGCGTCTCCTTCCGCCATGCCTCGCGGTCGAGGATTTCCACTGTAAAATTGTTTTCCCTGCAGATTCGCAGGCTCGAGAAGTCTGACCTCATTTCAAGTATAGGTTCCTTCACGATCTCCTAAATTTTGCAGTGGCCGCTGAATCCTGGGTTGATCTTCAGTCTACCATTGTAGGATAGTCTGTATAGTCCTAGCCTGGCCTCCGCTATGACAAACAAGTGTGTGTGTGTGTGGGGGGGGGGGGGGGCAGATCCAGCAACACCTCCATGGCGGCTGTTGGGGTGGAAGTCATGGCCCCTGTGATGCCTAGGCAAGCCATCCTTTGGATCTTGCCTAGTTTTTGTTTGGCACTGGATTGTGTCACCTTAGGCCACCAGACCAGTGCCGCGAGTTAACTTTTCGGTTAACACGATTGACTTTTTAAAACAATTTTTATCAACTATTACAAAAATACACTAAGTTATACATATAAAATATAAATAATAAAATACTGATATCAACATAAATGTGATATAAAATTGCCAGCAACGAAATGACTAAACTGCATAGAGAAGTGAGACGTTGAGCCTTCGTGCTATGTCCTTTTATAATATTATGGATGAAGACACTATTGTTCTTGGATGCAAGTGTCTGTCTCTGCATCAACTATTCCATTGTTTATTGATGTCGGTTGCTGGATCAACTCCGTCGTATATCCATGAGAACGCTACTTTGCACTTTCACTGTGTATTGTCTTACAATGTATCACTTTGTCTTATAATAGGGTATTGTTTCCGATGCTGGTATCTCCACCATCCTACAGAGGAGCGAAGCTTAAGGTTCGTTCCGGATTTTCATGGGAAATTCAGTTTCAGTGCTTTCTGTAGTCCCGGTCTTGGTATTCTTCAATTTTCTTATAAACTGGATTGTTGTTGCCACTATGATTGCTATTAGTATGACAAATAGCAAGATTGTCCAAATGCTGGTGTGGTAAATTGGCAGATTTATTTCTCCTGGAATTTTACCGTTTATTGATTGAAGTTGTTGCTTAATGCTGTTAAGATCGTGTAATGGCACATTTTCTAATTTGAGTTCTGGTAGTTTATTTGGAGGTACAGGTTCTTCTTGAGTTCTTATATCCAATTCGGGGAGGTTAAATAGTTGTTGAGTTTCTGACGTCATTTGTATTGAATTTTATTTCTTATCGCTGATTATTAATTGACATTTTGGTTTTAAAGTCACTAACTTTGTGCCAGTTATTATTTTGGTTTATTCTTGCTCCTCGCAGCTTATTCATAGTTTGGTTTCTTCAGGTGCTACAATTATATACTGGGTATTCCGATATCTTGAAATGGTTGTTTTATTAATTTTCACAAATTCTTAGTTACAATTATTGATTGGATTTTGAAATTTGATGAGTTTGATTTCACAAAGGTTATTTTCATTGAATTCTCTAGTGTTCTCGTCTTGGCAAAAGTGGTCTTTTAAATTTCTGCATTGGTTGTTTCTGTATACATATTGTTTGCTACTTAGGATAAGGTATTTGGTTCTGGGTATAATCATTGTGAATATGTCAGAACTTTTAGAAACAAGTAATGTATATAGTTTGTAATACGTATAATCTGATTTGTCAATTAAAAATACATCTATTTGAAATATAATTTTTTAATTAATTTACCCTGTTTTAATTTTAAATATTTTCTCAGACAGTGTAATATCATCTTTGGTAACAAGGCGCGATTTACTGATATGGTTTTGGATATTATTTAATTCATTTATTATGAATTTTGGCTTTAGTATTGATGTATGATAAGTATTTAATTTTGAAAAGGTAATGGCGTTTGCTGTTATTAATATTATTTGCTGAATGTTACTTAGCAGGTAGCTTATTTGTGTTAAAAGTTCTAATTGTACTCTATGAAAACTTGTTAATTGTTCGCTTTTCAAGCTGTCAATTGTGTATTCCAAATCATTTATTCTGTTTAATATAAGTTTCAGATTATGAACCAGTTTTTCCATGATCTTATTAAATTCTGATATAGCCTCTATCATTGGTGACGTTTGCGCGCTTAACAATTGGTGCATCTCGTTCTGATCTTTACTTAGGATATCGGGTGCTCTATAAATTCGTTCTCCGTCTTGTGCATCTAAATTTCCTGTAATAGACTTAAATATTGATCCTAATCTGTTCACGATATCTCTCCTTTTTATACCATTAATGTTATTATTCTCATTATTATAATTATATAAAATATTAATATTGAGAAATATCCTATAAAATATATCGTCTATGTTAGAGATTGTAAAATTTATTGTCAATATGAAATTCTAATATTCTAGTTTGTAGTCGTCGTTCATGATTTTTATAGTGTTTTGGAAATATGTTTTAATTGTATCATATTCAGTTCGTAACTGTGTAAGGTTATGTATATGTATTAGTCTCTATTTGTCGGTTTCTTAATTTAATATGCCGGCGATGGCAACATTTGATGCATCTGTCGTAAGAACAAATTCTTTTGAAAAATGCGGGGAACAAGTACGAGTGCGTTCATTAATATGCTTTTATATGAATTAATCCTACCAATCGCTGTGTAGACTAGTTCAAGGCACAGTGATTTTGGAATGGGTGGAGTAGAAAAAACTAAGAACATGCACAATAAGCTAAAGGCTGCCACAATAAGCCAAAGGCTGCAGTGCTATCGAGACGGCAAAGACGCGGACGAGCCCTGAGGGAAAAATGGGTTTTAGGGGGCCTAGTTCGCGCTCATCTGAATAAATTTTTTCAAAATTCAAAAGTCGGGATCTCCTCATTAGTGATTTTTTTAACAGAAAATTCACTAAAAAGGTGGTCGCGAAATACAAAAGTTCGAAAAATGTTAGTTTACTGCAAGTACAAGTTTGTACTAACACACAAAGTTGGATAAATAAAATATACTATACATATATGACAAACAGTAAAATAACTTACATTAAAACCAATACTAACGATCAGAATTCTTTTTGTTGTTTATTTTTGTGCTGTATGAATTCAACACTGTAACTATATATATATATATATATATATATATATATATATATATATATATATATATATATATATATATATATATATATATATATATATATATATATATATATATATATATATATATATATATATATATATATATATATATATATATATATATATATATATATATAATCTCTAACATAGACGATATATTTTATAGGATATTTCTCAATATTAATATTTTATATAATTATAATAATGAGAATAATAACATTAATGGTATAAAAAGGAGAGATATCGTGAACAGATTAGGATCAATATTTAAGTCTATTACAGGAAATTTAGATGCAGAAGACGGAGAACGAATTTATAGAGCACCCGATATCCTAAGTAAAGATCAGAACGAGATGCACCAATTGTTAAGCGCGCAAACGTCACCAATGATAGAGGCTATATCAGAATTTAATAAGATCATGGAAAAACTGGTTCATAATCTGAACCTTTTATTAAACAATAAATGATTTAGAATACACAATTGACAGCTTGAAAAGCGAACAATTAACAAGTTTTCATAGAGTACAATTAGAACTTTTAACACAAATAAGCTACATGCTAAGTAACATTCAGCAAATAATATTAATAACAGCAAACGCCATTACCTTTTCAAAATTAAATACTTATCATACATCAATACTAAAGCCAAAATTCATAATAAATGAATTAAATAATATCCAAAACCATATCAGTAAATCGCGCCTTGTTACCAAAGATGATATTACACTGTCTGAGAAAATATTTAAAATTAAAACAGGGTAAATTAATTAAAAAATTATATTTCAAATAGATGTATTTTTAATTGACAAATCAGATTATACGTATTACAAACTATATACATTACTTGTTTCTAAAAGTTCTGACATATTCACAATGATTATACCCAGAACCAAATACCTTATCCTAAGTAGCAAACAATATGTATACAGAAACAACCAATGCAGAAATTTAAAAGACCAGCTAAACTTTTGTCAAGACGAGAACACTAGAGAATTCAATGAAAATAACCTTTGTGAAATCAAACTCATCAAATTTCAAAATCCAATCAATAATTGTAACTAAGAATTTGTGAAAATTAATAAAACAACCATTTCAAGATATCGGAATACCCAGTATATAATTGTAGCACCTGAAGAAACCAAACTATGAATAAGCTGCGAGGAGCAAGAATAAACCAAAATAATAACTGGCACAAAGTTAGTGACTTTAAAACCAAAATGTCAATTAATAATCAGCGATAAGAAATAAAATTCAATACAAATGACGTCAGAAACTCAACAACTATTTAACCTCCCCGAATTGGATATAAGAACTCAAGAAGAACCTGTACCTCCAAATAAACTACCAGAACTCAAATTAGAAAATGTGCCATTACACGATCTTAACAGCATTAAGCAACAACTTCAATCAATAAAAGGTAAAATTCCAGGAGAAATAAATCTGCCAATTTACCACACCAGCATTTGGACAATCTTGCTATTTGTCATACTAATAGCAATCATAGTGGCAACAACAATCCAGTTTATAAGAAAATTGAAGAATACCAAGACCGGGACTACAGAAAGCACTGAAACTGAATTTCCCATGAAAATCCGGAACGAACCTTAAGCTTCGCTCCTCTGTAGGATGGTGGAGATACCAGCATCGGAAACAATACCCTATTATAAGACAAAGTGATACATTGTAAGACAATACACAGTGAAAGTGCAAAGTAGCGTTCTCATGGATATACGACGGAGTTGATCCAGCAACCGACATCAATAAACAATGGAATAGTTGATGCAGAGACAGACACTTGCATCCAAGAACAATAGTGTCTTCATCCATAATATTATAAAAGGACATAGCACGAAGGCTCAACGTCTCACTTCTCTATGCAGTTTAGTCATTTCGTTGCTGGCAATTTTATATCACATTTATGTTGATATCAGTATTTTATTATTTATATTTTATATGTATAACTTAGTATATTTTTGTAATAGTTGATAAAAATTGTTTTAAAAAGTCAATCGTGTTAACCGAAAAGTTAACTCGCGGCACTGGTCTGGTGGCCTAAGGTGACACAATCCAGTGCCAAACAAAAACTAGGCAAGATCCAAAGGATGGCTTGCCTAGGCATCACAGGGGCCATGACTTCCACCACAACAGCCGCCATGGAGGTGTTGCTGGATCTGCTATATATATATATATATATATATATATATATATATATATATATATATATATATATATATATATATATATATATATATATATATATATATGTATATATATATATATATATATATATATATATATATATATATATATATATATATATATATAATAAATTCAGTATCTCAATTATTGTGCATATTTATAAAAAATCCCGAAACACGTCCATTTAAGATTTAAATGCGACATCCTGCAACGTGAAAACCTCACTCCTACATTCAACCCCCTTCGAGTGACAGTTGCAATCTTAACATTTTTAAATAGGAAGTAAGAGCTTCTGATACCTCATTTAAAACATCTCTTTATTCTATGTTTAAAAATGATATGGTTTTAAAATTTATTGAAAAAATTAACAGCAAAAGAGAAATTAATCTGATTGAGGAACTTGGCTACAACACACGAAAAAGTAAATAATCACGTTCAATTCTTGATAATGAGAAAAAAACACGTCAATCGATATATATATATATATATATATATATATATATATATATATATATATATATATATATATCTATCTGTTCAACTACAAATGAATTTAATTTGGAACTTTATTGATATAATAAATCACATCTAATATATTGCAGAGTAACACTTAAAATGAGAAGAAGAGTTTCGCAATACATTTGATTAAATTATCAAGTGTAAACAAGTTGTTGTGAATCGTGAGTGCGTGATGCTGACGCGATTAAAATTACGAAACAGATTTGCGAAGTTATTTATGTTTTTAAGTAATCTTATCATCTTGAACGAACTAAACCGAGCATTAAATCTGGCACAGAGACAAAATGAATTAAAATGAAGCATAGAAGCGGCAACCAGCGAGTTAATTTCGCATTCAAGGCGAATATGATCTGGCGTCTTTTCTTCTTTAGAAAATGAGGAAGGAAAGTCTCGGCTTATCTGCTCCTTTGTGTGGAGAACTTCCATCAGGAGCTTTGCGCAGGAAACAATACTTCATCGAGAGACGTGGGCGACGGAACGAGGGATAGATGCGTCTAATTGGGAATACAACTTTCTTGTCCACAACGACCATTTTTTGTTGTTAGTCGTTTGCAAAATGTTGCTTTAATTATCACCCTGATAATTTAAGAAACTGCAAGGAGGGTAACAAATCTAATAACTAACATCTACACTGTCTCTTGTAATTTTATAGCAGATATTTCATTTTTCATGCAACATTACATTTGAGGTTTAATTGTTTCAGTTTTAAAAGCTTATACTTACTTTTATCGAATTTTCGTAGAACAAAATTGTCTAATGAGGATATCTGTGTACGTATATATAATAATAATAATATATATTACCTTCAAAGTTGACAAGGCATATGTAGATTTAAAATATAAATATAAACAACGCACAATAACAAAACAATATATAAAAAGTGTGGACGCAGCAAGTGTGTCATGGTAGTGAATTTTCATAGTCTCAAATATTTTTTATAACTTTTTTTTTCTTGTAACATAGAAACCTAAATTTTTATGTGTAGTTTACCCCTTATATCCTAACCCTACCTACCAAATTTGCTTACCATAGCTTTTCTACTTTTTGAGATAAAAAAATTTTTCTAAAGAAAACTCAAAATTTTTCTGGAAAACCTGGTGCGATTTTCCTGGCTAACGAACTTATCCAAGCCACTAACAAAAGGAAGGTACTTGCCAAATTTTATTAAAATCGCACGATTATTTTTTGAATTATCCGTGTGATACACACACACACACACACACACACACACACACACACATATATATATATATATATATATATATATATATATATATATATATATATATATATATATATATATATATATATATATATATATATATATATATATATATATATATATATATATATATATATATATATATATATATATATATATATAAAACATATAAAAATTGAAACTGACCCCGGATATGAGTTCTAGGGGTCCTAGTTCGCGCTCATTTGCAAAAAATTTTTCAAAATTCAAAAGTCGGGATCTCCTCATTAGTGAAATATAACAGCAATTACAATTATAACACACTTTGATAAAATTCGGCTAAAGTTGAAAAGATAAATATTCATTTACAGAATAAAAAGCATTTTCTAAAAAAGGTCTTTTATAGTTTTTTTAAAGAGCTTACTGTTGAGTTTTTTGAAAGCCAACGGCAATTTGTAATATAATTTAACACCAGCGAACACACAGAAAAACTAAAACCTTAAATAAAATATTTAAATTAACTTTCCTGCAAAAAAAGGTAAGAAATAATTAATATGATATGATTATCTGTGTACATTTTCATAATACATAGTTGTATAGTAGTGGAGAGTAGTTGATAAATTGTTTTCATAAATGTCAAATGAAATTGCAAAGTGACAAACTCAGATAACCTTTTTATTTCTGATAGCCTGTGACATGAAAATATGAATACTTTTTCGCTTATGTTTTTCTTTACTTTCACTACTTAAATTTCCTGGAAAAGTAGCAAGAAACAATTTTTCTACATTTTCTTTTATTTTATTTTATTGATAGGTTAGGTATATAAATTTGATTTTTAGTAAATTTTAATGAATTTTCATAAAATTCACTAAAAAGGCGATCTCGACTTATGAATTTAAGAAAATTCTTCAAATGAGCGCGAACTAGGCCCCCTAGAACATATATTCAGGGTCTGTTCCAATTTTTATATGTTTATGCATATAAGTAAATAAATAATAGATAACTTGTTTCAAAATATGATGAAGTAAAAAGGAAAAATGTTTGAACGCAGCAAGTGCGTTATGGAAATGAATTTTCATTAAAATGTTTTTAATAGCAAATATGACTTTTTAAATGCAAACAGGAAGCAAATTTGGTTACCGGTATAACCTATAGAGTAGAAAAAATGTACGATATTTTATCAAAATAACTTTATTGTTTGAAAATGTACACAAATTTTCCGTAAATAAACCTAACATGTTTTGGAGAAAACTGGTTTCATAGCCAACGAACGTTAGATTAATAGCAAATTGAGTTATTGAAATTAGAGGAATTTAATGAAAATTCGCTACCAAAACGCACTTCCTGCGTCTCGAATTTTGTTCCTACAAACATGCATTATATTTCGATAAAAAAGGCAAAAATGCACTAATATAAGAGATATTTGGAAAAAAAATGTATCACCAACGACTTATGGACCACCTGTGATTGTCAAAATAATTTTGTAAGATGCAGCTCAAGATACCCTATAATTAACGTATACAAATTTTTCTTGTATCTTGTATAATAATGAATATATTAAGCTTTACCGTAGAAATGCGTCACCCGGTATATGTGTAAACACATAAAAACTGAAAGTAACCCTGGATATGAATTCTAGGGGGCCTAGTTTGCTATCATTTGAAGAATCATTTGCTCAATTCAAAAGTCGCGGTCTCCTCATTAACGAACTTTTTCCACAAAAAAAATTAACTAAAAATGACAGACCATTAAACCGTAAACTAAAACTACTGCCAAAGCATCAGAGAAATGGTCTATTTGAAATGAATTTTCTGCAATATTTTAGTAAAATGAAGGGCAATTTTCTCTACATAAGCCGTAATCTTTTCAGGTTGTTTGCCTAAATGTTGCCAGTTTTGACGTTTCAAATCGCGATTTTGACGTTTTGAGGAAAACCCCAACTTTTTTTCTTTAAATGCCTATAACTTTTTTGTCTTTTAGCTTACAGACCTAAGTTTTGGTACATGATTTACTTTTTATGATTCAAACAAAATTACCAAATATACCAAATTTGGTTGCCCTAACTTGGTTATTTTCGGAGATCTAAAAATTTTCCGAAAGAAAACGCAAAATTTCCCGGGAAAACCTGGGCCGATTTTCCTGGCTAACGAACTGATTCAAACCACTTGCAAAGGGAAGGTACTCACCGAATTTGATCAAAACCGGTCCATTATTTTTTAAGTACATATATATATATATATATATATATATATATATATATATATATATATATATATATATATATATATATATATATATATATATATATATATATATATATATATATATATATATATATATATATATATATATCAATTAAATATGACCCCGAATAGGGGTTCTAGGGGACCTAGTTCGCGCTCATTTGAAGAAATTTTAGAGGATGCTATTCGCAACTGCTTGGCAACTAACATATAAATAGTAGTTCTAGTCGTTATTCGCTTAGTTTATCCATCCCCCTGATGACGCTAACTTCGTTAGCGAAACGATCGTCAGGTCTAAAAACTGTATTGTGATGAATTAGTTTCTCCAAATTGTACTTATCTAGTATAATTTAATTATGTTTGCACACAAATTAAGTATATATACTGACTTTAAAAAATTCGAACACCAGTAAAAGTTGATCAATTCTAATAAAATTCATGGTGTATATTGTGTGTTTAAGCAAACTTTGAAAAATTTTGGGATGCAGCAAGTGTGTTATAGTGGTGAATTTGCATAAGAATTGTACACTAGTACGGTAGTAGGTATATATGATATGTTTTAAGACCTCCACACCTGCTATGCGCATGCGTTGTGACGTCACGGTGACGAAACAAGGTGGCGGGTTGGATAGAGGGAGAAAATAGAGCTGACCTGAGATGATATAATCTAAGATGGCGGCTAAGATTGCGGCTGTTGGAATTTCAATAAAAAGAATGTGACGTTACAGTGGTGAAAAGAGATGATGTATGGATAGAGAAAGATAAGAGATTTGACCTGAGATGACGTAATCTAAGATGGCTGCCAAGATGGCCGACCTGAGGTAAAAAATCAGGGGAATTTGAACATTTAAAGGGTATCTGTCCTGACCGAGCAAAATAAGAGGGTCCAAAATATTGATTTTGCTAGTAGCGACGTATATCAAGTATAGAGAATGGCGCATGCGCAAACCAACTTTCTTAGTTTTTTGATTAGAGGTATAGTTTGTGGCACCACTTTACTCGTCTCGATGAGTGTGATTCAAATATTACATACGTGCATGCGCAAACGCAAAATTTTAGTTTTCAAGTAAAAGGGTATGTGTGGGGTATCATTGTACTCGTCTCGATGAGGGGAGATAAAACATTTATATATTTATATATTTATATATTTATATATTTATATATTTATATATTTATATATTTATATATTTATATATTTATATATTTATATATTTATATACTTATATATCTATATATTTATATATTTATATATCTATATATTTATATATTTATTAATTTATTAAAAAATATAAATTCCACGTGTGAGGAACTCGGATGCTTGTCAAGATGGTGGCAGCAAGTTGCTACGCGCAAGGGTTGGCTGGTAACGTGTTAAAATTAAACCAACTGATTTAAATATATTTATTTTATTAGGATTTCACAAAGCTTACATTTCAAATTATTACATAATGGCTCTTAGGATGCCAGTGAAAGGTTTATATTCTAATATACTATCATAAATAACTAAACAGTAAGCTCCGGTTTTATTCGAAAAATTGACCCTGCTCATAAACTCCACTTTGATGTCCACCGTTAAAGACTTGATTCGCTCATTTTAATGCTGACAGTCGATTACAAATAAATCTCGATCTTTAAACTCTTTATAATTTAAGAGAGGCTCCGGCATGTTTTCATAACGATAACTTTTTTGAAAATCTGCATACATCTGGTAGGCTTCAGCATATTTAGATTTCTCTAAATCCATATTCATAGATTCATAGGGGTGACATTCTGAATTGAGGAACACTCGTAGGTCTACCAAACCGATGTTATAAAAAAAGTTACCCTTCTTGCTTACGTTATCTTTTCGAGATCTGTTTGAAATGCGAGAATCACATATCTAGGTCTTTCTAAGTTGGTTGCGGTTTTAACAGACCACACATCTTTATTAATATCTCTAAGCGATGGTAACTCATACATGTCCCATGTTCGGAACGCGAGAAATATAGATGCATCTTTTGCTATTTTATCCATCCGTTCCAGCTTCATTTTATCGTTGGGAAATTGCTTTTAAATACATGTTGCTTACAGTAATTTTAGATCTTGCTGTGTCAGTACTTTGGTAGCTGTTAGCAACATTTCGAGCTCTTATAAATCAGAAAGTATGTTTACCACAAAGAGCTCCCTTCAAGTGACGAAAGAAACTGAAGAGGAACCAAAGAGGTATGAGCATATGAATGTTGTTGTCGTTTAAGATGATGTTGTCTGATGATACATGCAGTCCAGCATTGCTAAGAGCTTTGGCTTTAGTCTTACTAAACGAAAGCAAGCTTTCGATAGTTGTTGTGATGTATGAATCTCATACTCGTTCCACTTGCTTGTTATTCAGTTCATAGATGATTGATTCAAACAGAGCAGCCCCTACATTATTTGACAAATAACACTCACCATCAGCATTTTGTACTGCTTCAGGTTCCAGAGCACCTTCGATTATTAGAGCTGACTCTGCCAGACATACGAATACGTCTTGTTGATTTATCGTTATTTCGACTTCATCACTGTTAGCAAACGATTTAGTTGGTGAATAGTAAGAGCGAAGTTCTTCTCAATCGATGGCATCGTCAAACACAGGGTCTTTCAATATTTCTAGTTTTGATTACATGATAACCAAGACTTTTAAGGAACTCAATATTATCGGAACGAAGTGTACGCTTCAAAATGGCTGACTGTACTAAATTGGTTTTGGTAGATTCACTTGCTTTTATATCCTTAAAGGCTAGCATTTTAAGCAATATTTTTAAGTTCCAAGCGAACAGACATCTCTTCACCTTGGAAATTTACAGGAACTGAATCTTGGTCCACGATGTCGATGCTTATATTTGAAATCTCTTGTTTGTTCACTGGTAGATAAATTAGATTCATTCTATATCGATTGCATAGCCAGGACCAACCATTGGTGCAAACTCATTTAACGTATGTGAAGGTTTTTCGTTATAGTAGGAACAAGGCACAATATTAGTTTATATGCAAGTCTGCTTAACATCCACTATTGCAACAGGTAAATCAGATTCATGAAAGATACCTGGTTGAAGAACTTGTTTTGAAAATCCCAGCATTCGCCCACTCGAATCATCAGCTTCAAAACTTTATTTCACATCTAATGGTATTCGGATTAAGTCTCAGAATCAAAGCTAGCTGCTTTTCTCCATGCGTTTCTGTAGCACCAACTAGTTCATTTTGAAGCAAGTTTCCCAAATGTGTTATTTCATATGCACCAGTGGGTATCGTGATGGTTTTCCAAGTAGCTCCTTCTTTTACAGAAAATTTGTTTTTGCCTTCATATATGTTAGGTATGGTGTTGTATGTGTAAAAGCCTATCAAAGCAACAGCATAACTACCATCTGGATCCAATTCAATTGGTGGATCGTAGTCTGTTGACAGATTAAGCTGCGATGTTTCAACGCGAAGGTTTGCGACATGACTGAAACACAGAGCTACCGTTTGAATCTTTTATTTAAACATTTTAAACATAAGTGTCCACAATTATAAGTATTATATTTTTGATACACATCATGAATATACAATATAGAACAGTCTTTAAGGTAACGCTGCAATTCAACTGGAGGCTTCAAGTTTCCATACGAATCAAAGTATTGGGCGATATCACCACGTTTCTTAACTGCAACCCAATGACTGCCAGGCTCCTTGTTGGTTTGTAAATTCATGATGAATGGCTCATTCTTACGTGGACCATTTAATGGTAGAGCAGCTTGCATGTATACACCTCCAAAATAGGGGATTTTTATTTTACCAGCAAATTTCACAAGACCTACATTTGTTAGAGGTCTTGCTAGTAAACATCTTATTCGTTTTTTGGCTTTTGCAGATACAATCCATAGCCGCTACGTTGTTTCTTAAGATACAGGTATTTGCCGAGTCTCTTACATTTTGGTTTTAATTTCAAACCACTGACTTTCTTACCCATAGCGATAGCCTCCATTGTTTTGTTGTGACGTTCTTCTTCCTCTAGTTTGTGTTTGGCTGCTTTAGCATCGTTAACTCCCTTAGCAATACCAGTAGCACCACCACCGAGAGCGCCTAGTGCTGACAGACCACCAAAAATCAAAGGTAACAGTGGAAGGAAGCCTCCGCTTTTAGCTATTGGAATAAGTCGAGGTCTCTCCACATTCTTATGCCCACCAATTTTTCTACCGAATGCATGAGTGATATCAAACACAGCTTTCTCTGTTGGAATAAGGTTTCTGTCTTTTACCACTTCCCCAATCAAACTTAGTATGTATTTAAAGGGAACTTTCTTCTGTGCTTTCGAGCCGATTGCATCAAGACCCATACCAAGTTTTCTTTTAACTTTCATGGTGTTTGTAACACTCCAAACGGCTAACTTTTCACCAAAACTTGCGTTCTTCGACTTGACTCTTTCCCAAGCCCGATTTTCCAGCACCTCGTCCGCATGATGCCTGTCACTTAACTCTTTTGATTGAGAATAAGCAATATCGTGATCTCTACAAGCACGATCTAGAGGATTGATACCTTAATCACCTTTAACCAGACGTTCTTTAAGTTTAGTACCTGGGCCACAAAACCGATAGCCAGGTATGTGCAACTCGACTGGTAGTTTGTTGATTAATGTGTTAACAAGACCTTCATCCTGTGACACCAATATTGATACTGACTGTATGACCCACCTGCATCTCTCTCTCTCTCTCTCTCTCTCTCTCTATATATATATATATATATATATATATATATATATATATATATATATATATATATATATATATATATATATATTTATACCTACCTTAGTTTTAGTTTCAGTCAAGATGCATACCATTAACCATGCTTCTATCTTACCTATTACAAATATAGACGATGTTGTTAAAACATCTTTGGAACAACAACAAAGGCATGGTCCTCTCTTACCAAACACCGTTAGATGTATCATTTATGGTCCGAGCAGGTGTGGTAAAACAAATGTTATGGTAAGTTTGTTGTTTGAACCGAACGGTTTACAGTTTGATAACGTGTATGTGTATTCAAAGTCTTTATACCAACCCAAATACAGTATGTTACGAAATATGTTGCATGCTTCAAAAGATGTTGGTTATCATCCATATAGGGAAAACGATTAAATATTAGATCCAACAGTAGCCTTAGATGACTCTGTGTTTATATTTGATGATGTAGCTTGTGACAAGCAAGATAAAATCAGAGCATACTTGAGTATGGGGAGACAAACAAACAAACAAACAAACAAACAAACAAACAAACAACCAACCGACCGACCGACCGACCGACCGACCGACCGACCGACCGACCAACCAACTAGTTGGTTGTCAGGAACAACCAACTGTGGTAAGATGAAGTTGATGGGTAAACAAGAGAGAAAAAATAAGAAAACAATTTTACAACTTGCTGAAAACATTCGAAAAGAACATTTAATGCTTAAGCTTGGCAGAGCTGAGAATGATGAAGTCCTGCAACGTTTATGTAAACCACTTGTTGAACCAGTAAGTGAAATATCTAAAAACACATCAACACTTAAACTGCACTCACCAGCTAAACAAATCAAAGAAGAAAAAGCTGATCATATACCAGAAAAGAAACACAAAGTCGAGTTCCTTGAAGGCAATGAAGTTTTTGAGGCCTAGCCAGATCGGGAAACAAGTTTAGATGTGGAAAAAAGTTCAGATGAGGATATACCGTCACTTCAAGACATTAAGGAAGGTCTAGAAGCTATCACGACACCAGCACGCGAAGAATTTTTAGACCAATACCCTGAATAAGTTAAATATTATGTAGACAAGTATTTTACTGAATCATCGAAAGATGGTACTGTTGATCAAACGTATGGTGTTTTCTACGATAGAGATACTGGGAAATGGAGTCTTGGTAACAAATACATAGACTTCACTAAAGATGAAATTCAAGTAGATGAACAGAGATATCCCCAAACACAAGGTCTACTAGAATTGATATTTATGAAAAGACCTAAGGGGTATACTTATGACGATCTTCAACACTATAGAGGTATTTTAGAAACAACTAGTGTCCATAAAATGAAACATGATCCCAATGCACGAACCAAAGGTTGTTCCTCGGGAAAATATCTGACTATAATCAAACCAATGATAAATTCACATCCTCAACTCCCCATGGTCTTGGCCACGACACACATCCTAATAAAAAACAGACGATTGAAATTGAAGTTCTGAATGTGAGTGACAGAAAAAGCATTAACAGTTATATGATACAAAATAAGAAACAAATAGGATATGTCTATTGGGATGATATAAATAAGTTGGTTGGTAGACTTAGACTTTTAGTTGCTTCTCAAGTTGCTGGTTATAATGCTCATAACAACGAAATTCAGTCAATCATAGAATAACTGAAGAAAGCTGGTGTTATCGTCTAGTAAACCTACATACATACCATACATAACTACTTATTGTTTAGTATAAAAATGTCTATCGATAAGTTCGGACGTTCCCAGTCCAACAGACGATGGTGTAGATAAAAAATTGTTGATGTATGGATAGACGACTATCAGAAGAACAAAGATGAGGTAACACAAAGAATAATTGCCATACTACTTTACGCTGTGTACAAGCCAGAGTTGGAAGATTTAAAAAACGAATTCGAAAATAAACTTAAAAATTTAAGCAAGAACATGACAGCTGAAGTTTTAAAAGACATCGACTTATCAAAGAATAACAAGTTAAAGAGAAAGCTGGGTAAAATAGACAACAAACTAAAAGATTTGCATGACAAGTATATACTTCTTAACCCAACATCAACATGAAACGGAAAACAGTTGGACCATCTGATGCTAGAAAACAGGTAATAAATGAGTTGTACACACCAGCAAGATACAATTTTAAGCGCAGGCGTAGCATAAACAAAGGTTTGGATTACTTGTGGAAGATTGATTTAGCTGATTTTACAGACTATCATCGCGAGAACTCTGGGTATAAGCACATTTTAGTGGCTATCAATTGTTTTTCAAAGTATGTGTGGACTCGATCACTTAAATCTAAAAGTGCTGAAGAAGTAACTAAAGCTATGGCTGATATTTTACCTCATAGTACAGCTCCCACCACCATCCAGTCTGATCTTGGTAAGGAGTTTTACACCTTCAAATTTAACGCCTTAATGAAAAAAACAACATTAATCAATACAGCACCTATAGTGTGAAGAAGGCTGCAATAGTGGACAGAGTCATACGTACCTTAAAAGGAGGATATATAAAAACTTTAACCTGTTTGGTTCCTGCAAATGGCTTAATACACTACCTGATGTCACAGCTGTCTACAACTCAACCATTTATCGAACAACTGGTGTAAAACCTAAAGATGTTAATAAGAAAAATGAAGTAGCCATTCGCGAGCAAGCCTACTCAAGTATTAAAGTGTTTCTTAAAAATTAATTCAAAGTTGGTGAAGTTGTACGTATAAGTAACGCAAAAGCTCAATTTGAAAAGGGGTATACACCGCTCTGGTCAACAGAATTATTCAAGATTGTTAGTATTCATTTCACAAATCCAGTAACATGCTTTCTTGAAGATATGCAGGGGAAACCAATCAGTGGACGGTTTTATGAGGAAGAACTACAAACGACTAAACAAACAGACATCCAGCTGGTTGAACGCATCTTGAGGAATAAAGGCAAGAAGCTCTATGTAAAATGGCTGGGTTTTGATATATCCGATAATTCTTGGATAAATTCAGATGATGTTAAATGTACTTAGAATAAAATAATAGTTTTTGCTAAAATGAATGTTTTTATTTTTCCATATAGGCTAGTATAATACAATTAAAAAGTATGTCGTAAATCAATAATATCCCGAATAAACTTCTCCTGCGGTACATCTGCTATCTGCAGGTCGTTTCTATTTGCCTTAACATATTTTATTTCGGTCTTTATTCTATTAAATATATTTACAGAATTTGGATCATACAACATGTTTAGAATTACTTCAGACTCGGGATGTTTGTTTTTAAAGTTCTTGGCAGCTCTTCTGAAGCATGGCTTGGATAGGTACCATCTTTCTCGTTTCTTGAAAGTAACTTGGTTTTGGTGATATGTCTTCAAGATGTTCTGTGACTTTGACGTTTGTGCCTCGCATACGTTGCATTTCATTATCTATCTCCATTAATTTCACTTCAGTTTCTTTAAGGTTGTCCCTGCATTTTTCATTAAATTCGCTTACGAAAAAATCAAAAATAATTTCTTGCACTTTTCTTTAAAATGATTAGGTATTTAACAGGCCAAATTTATTATCAAATCTTTGCACACATATGTAACAGATATCGAGTTTTTTTTCAGCTGTGTACCACCAAAGTCCACCAAGTATGTAGCAGTTGTTGGTGTTAATCGAAATGTGACTGTAAGTTATTGTTGTAATAGGCAATTAACTCTTTAGTTTTCTTATTTTCCAACCAATGTCTGCACCTTTTCTCACCACTTTTATACAATTTTGTTGCATTGAGATAACCGGTATTCTTATCTATAATTAATTTAAAGTCTCCAAATAAACCATACCAGAAGTTGTCTTTAATTTGCTGGTAACACACATCACTTAATATAGCCATTTTAAACACACTACTAAATACTTGGGATACTGAAGAACAAGCCGAAGCAGGTCTTACTTCTGAGACAACTGAATGTTTAATGAGCTTGATAGTGTGTGGTCGACAATTTATACATTTTGATACCAGTCTTGTTTTGTTTATTTTAAGCTGCATTTATTGATATTTATTTCCAGCCACATCAGACGCTCCAACATCCATCCGCTTTCGGCTTCTGCAAACTCCAAAGCTTTTGTATAGATTTCCTCAGTGAATTCCTGATATATATTGTTGCGTTTTCTCCGGGTTCTGGATAAGTGAGACTTTAAATTTTAACAAAACAACTTTATTTACTCTCTAAATATGGATACAATTAAAGTTATAGAATGTCTCTCTCACAAAACACTTAATTTACTGTCCTTGCAATCACTAATCTGCACACAAGTTACTACAGTCTAACACTTCACACTGATTACTGCTTCTTCAAGTCACTTCAACATTCTTTAACTGAACTGTGCTGGCTGGCTTGCTTTCGCGTTTATATACTCGCCGTACCTTCCACCATGTTTCTGGAGCGTTCCATTCCAGAATGTTCCAGGACCTTATTTTACTAGAAGGTTCTGTGAATACAGATCGGTCCCGTGTGTATACAGGGGGATGTATATATAGGATGATCCAAATGTGGTCATCACTCCTATGTTACACAAGAGGTGTTTCTCGTAATATAAGATCTCTCTGCGTATATAGGGTGTAAGTGTTCTCTGCGCATACAGGGTGTGTATACAGGATGTTCGGAATGCGCAGACCTCAGTTATCCGTTCCGACGGGGTACAAGTTGGTAACTTCGTTATTTCTGGTCCTAGAGGGATGAGACTTCGCCTGAGGGGGGTCACCCCAGGCACCCTCGGGGGAGGCGGTGTTGCCAGATTGTGCAAAAATTCCCAGATGTTGGAGAAGTTCTGAAGATGTGGCACATACGTCTATTGAAGTGCTTTGTAACAATATATTTTCAAAATTTGTTGAAACTAACATTTTTATTTTTAGTATTGAATGATTTCACTTCTTTTCTATTTCGACTTTGAAGCATATATAAACCAAACAATTCTAAATTCATTTTAATTTTATTATGTTTAGCTATAACAGCTTCAATAAGATGAAACACTTCATGTTTTATTGCTTCCATAAACTGTTTAATATCAATACCTTTTCGTATATACGATAAGTGGCCATTCTGTTTCTAAAAGCTTGAGTTAACATATGCACTTGTTTAACTTGCCACGATTCACATACTTTTGATTTGTGAGCTTCACTGCGTAAATATCCAGAGAGTGCACTATATTACACATGTAACGAGCAGGATTCACAGTATCTCGTTTTGTCAGACATCTTATCTTAATGTTGCTTAACTACTAAAATAAAAACATATTTCCTTTGGATATATTTATTAACAAACATTAATGATATATGGTTCTCAATAAAGCGTTACATTTAACATAAAGTATATTAACATAAATACAGTTAGACATATAAGAAAACCAGTCTTAACTTCTAAAATAAAAACAATGATGATGAAGTTTGTTTTAAGGTGGTGCTATTGTATATCGCATGTATTTCTTTGAAACGATTGAGTAGTTGCTTCTTTTCAAAGTGTAAGCACTCTAACATACAAATTCGAAACGATGATTCATAGTCTGTTAACAATATACTTATAAGCTTCACCATTTCCTCGTCACATGGTAGCTTCTTCTTATTAATACATTTGAGAACATCAGCAACACAATGTAGGAAATCACTACGTTGAACATCAAAGTTAAAATTTACTAAAAACTCCAATCTTTCGTTGATGATTTTAACCAGGTCTAGTAGGTGTTGAACTGTGTCTTCATTTAAATAAAATAAATAAAAAATTCATCTGAAATTATACTAAATCCATTGATTTTCTCACACGAAAACTTTACAGTACAGATGCGGGGAACATGTTATATACAATTTGCGGAGAATACTTCGCTAGTTTGCCAACCAATGCAATTGGGATAGATATGAGCACAAATATTGTGTCGCTGTAGAAAAGTTTGTTAAAGTCTGGCAGAAACATCTGGAAGATTTAGGAGTATAGCACGAAATATGATACGGTATTTAGTGATGGCAATAGATTTTTAAAATTTACCAGTAAACCAAGCAGAACCATACAACCGAAGGCTGTAGTGGGAAAACAACAAAACTTACTTAACATGCCCATGTAGTGTCAGTCGAAACGTCAACGAGTTTGTGTACACAAGTCTGTTTGTGATTGTATTAACATGAAGATATCGGGGAGTGACAACAACGACAGCGACGATTATGTCGTTGATGACAACGACGGTCCCGATTACACAGAACACCAAAACAGAAGAGTATTATTTAGCAAGTATCAAGCTGACGACAGGCTGTTGATTGAAACCACTTTCACTGTTAGAAGATCCTTAAAATTGATTACTGGCATCAGTGCAAGTAGCGACTTTACAAATGTTGTGAAATTTGTCAATCCGTTGTCGCTGGATGAAGAAAACCAATATTTGGCGTTGGAAGAGTGGGATTTTTACGATTTCCTAGACAACATACGTAAGTTGTGTAGGAAATATCTTAAAGGTAAAGACGAATCAACTAATAGATTTATAGTGCATCATCTTAATTAGTGTCGTAAAACCTATTCAAAGGTACTAAGTGAAAAAGCCCTGTGCATCGATAACGGTTTCACATCTATGCATCTATTTTTGAACGAAGAGTGTGTGGAACAGCTGCTTGGACTTGAGGTGTTGGTTAAAGCAAGACTGGACTATCTGAAAGAATCACACTTTGCATGGACTTACACGTGTTTTATGGAAAACATAGTGCAAATATTAAACGATCTGGGTACCGCAGACCATCCAAACTATAAAAACTTTACTCGACACCGTAACACCAGCATTTAAATAATACATGCTGGAGTGTTTGCACTACGCTCAAGAGCAAGTATTCACAGACATCCATAACATTCGCGATGGTTCCTTTTAAAGCAGGTCTCATCATCTTAACAGCACTGTGTCAGAATGTGTTGTATATTCATAAACCACCCAATGTAGCAGAAGTACGAATTTGTTTCGACATCGATGATTGCATATGGTCAGCTCTTACAACAAAAACATATTTACACAACGATGACCTCGTACCGCGTGCAACGTACAACATGTCATCCAAAAGCATGACGTCTGATGTGGTGGTGGTGCGTCACAAAGTTATGTTTCTGTTTGATAATGGCAGCCGTGGTGAGACATCCGATTGGAGAACACTTGTGTTGACTGATGTCCAGCTGTTCACTTCAAAGTATATTTTTGTGTTTATAGCCACTGGCTTTCTCACATGTCTTACCACATTCATGTTGATGTACTTTTGTTTTAAATATATCACTTCTCTGCACATGTATCGCAAACGTGTTTGCTAATACAAATATATAAAATGAACACATGTGTTTTATTTCCTAGTTTTAAGGATTGTGAGGGTACTGGCAGAAAAAAACCATATATAATTTACAACTTTATTAAGGCATTAAGCTTACAATATAACGAAATAGCGCAAGTGTTTATGCTACATATACAGCTTCTAGTGTATCCTGGCGAGTGACGCATACACAGAGGAATGTCTGGCACCAGCTTCGGAAAATTCACGTTTGTTTCCAAATTGATCACGTCCACACGGTAGCCACAAGTGAGGAGCATCTGTGACAGAAATCTCTGTTTATTCTCGCCTTTCACATAGATTCGGTCCACTTGTTGTTCGACAATATGTTTTACCAGGATATTTGGCAACTCTTCCAAATAAACAGTACCATAATTATAGTCGATACAATGGTGACGGGTCTGCAGAAACTTGACTTGTTTGATTACATCAGCAGACAGAAAACGCATCGGTTGTGGCGGCTAAAAGACATTATGCACCGTTTGATATCCATTATAGATCGTTAATTCTATGGGTGTGAACTCGGGCATACAGAAACCTGGAGCGTCGACAACGACGAACTTCATCTTGACACTGCCCAATCAGTATACTTCCATCTAGCCCCGCAGAGAGAGTGGTGGAGGTAGGGGCCTTGTACTCAGATGATATAGCGTACAACGTTAGAGAGTGGAGAGCATTCCATGATGCAATCATGTATAATTATGCAGAAACATTTGGTGTGATCTGGGAAGTTCTGGTTACTTTCCATCTCCAATTTGATATCGACAGTGGATGGAATCCGTATACTTTGAACAATCAAACACAAACATGGGATATTTTTCGAAAGCTTTGTAATCCAACGTACGCTGCGGTTCTCTGCCGAGATATGCTCGTTGAAATTCAATCATGTTGCTATATGCTTCCAGATAATTTGCTTGTTCAAAGTTCAGATTCATACCTTCGGTGGGTATTTGTTTTGAATTCAGGTGCAGTCTTACATCGCGAACGTTCACATCATCAAACTGATTGATATCTTTTTTCGGATTGTGGTGGCGTTCTGTTTGAAAGACGCCAATAACAAGGCCAGGTCGTTCGGTGTTTGAGGAGGTCTTCACAGACCACAAGTCCTTGGTTGAATGACTCACATTCGGTAATTCGTACATCTTCGATTTTCTAAACAATATAAGAATCTTTTCATCTTGGGCGATCGATGTCAACAGCTGCTGTTGTATCACATCACTGGGATGGATGTGTTTGACTTGCAATGCCATATGTTCAATGTTAAATTTTATATCTTTGTCGGCACCTTGTGCGCCGCTCAGAATATATCAATTTTTATCGTTTTGATCGCGAGTGATACGTACCAGCAAGCGGCTAAACAGCACCCTTCGGTAATTGAAAATATTGCAGAGATAAGTGAGCGGTAGGCAATAGCAAAATTTGTCGTTTTTCACCATGGTCTTCCTTTCGCCCGGATGCCAGTCAGCTGGGACGAGAGCTCGTGCTTCATCGCTGTTTGCTTGTAAGGTGCGGACTGCTGTAACGATGCCAGGATTTATAACATGTTCGATAATCTGATGGCACATCTCAACGGCCACAGAGGAGAACAAATTAGCTGCCGTATTCGCTGTTACTGCCACATCGCCTATTGTATCCGTCGTCTCAGTGGAACCGCTAATCAGGAGAGCTGCCGAAGACCAATCGTAAAACACATCTTGCTGGTTGATGGCAAATTCACATGTGTCGTAATCAAATGATCTGGTTTGCGGAGCGTACGTGTGTATTTCTTTTTCTCTTATGGACTCGTCGTGCACGGGGTCTGCGAAGTTATGTAGTTTGCTCAACATTATAACCCAATGATTTTAGAAACTGTACGTTCTCCACGGATAGAACTGTCTGTGATGCAGGTAACGAAGATATTGACTGCTGTTGCTCGCCGTCATCACTGTTATTTATAACTAACATACCGCCGGTGTCCTGCTCAATTGCAATATCACGATGATCTCTTCACCTTGAAAGTTCACAGGCACTGCATTTTGATCGATGATGTTTACATTTATATGGAAAATGATGCGTGTGCTGACGGGCAGAAACAGTTTACTGTGAGGATTTATGTCGATTGCATAGCCCGGATCAACCATCGGAGCAAACTCGTATAGCGTGTGTGTCGGTTTGCCATCGTGGTAAGATCCGCTCACTATGTTATACCCCAAACGGATCGTTTTCACTTTAACAATCTCCACTGGCAAATATGATTCGTGCACCTCATCCTTAATGAGAGATCTGTGTAAGGAAAAATCCAAGAGAAGGGCTATTGAAGCGTCCTTTGTCAAATCAATGTCGTACTTGCACTGTATCTCACACTTCAAAGTGTTGTTGTTGGATTTCAAACTAAACAGTTTACTTGCATCTGCGACAGCAGCACTCGCAGGCAAATTATTCAAGTTGACATAGATACGAGCTATTTCGTTTTGGATACATCGTTCCAGATCGCTAATTTCATAAGCTCCATTGGGAATTATTATTTCTTGTAGCACACCGTTTTTCTTCGGTGTGGCTTCGAGTGTAAAATAAAAATGCAACTTATTACAGCCGGCCTCTATGTTTGGTATGGTGTTGTATGTGTGAAAATTTGAGAGTGCCAACGAATGATCAAACCGTGGGTCCAACACTATCGGTGGAAATATTTCCAATGACACGGAGGATGTAGAGCCTTTCAACTTGAAAGTTCGCGACATGACTGATACACACAGGCTATTGTTTTATTGCAAAAATTTGAAACACAAGTGACCAGATTTAAAAGTATTATATGTTTGGTACACATCATGATTATACAATATAGAATAGTCTTTAAGGTAACGTTGCAGCTCCACAGGAGGCTTCAAGATTCCATTCGAGTCAAAGTACTCGACGATGCCGTCACGTTTCCTCACAGCAACCCAATGACTGCTTGGCTCCTTGTTTGTTTGCAAATTCATAATGAACGATTAATTATTACGTGGTCCATTGCGAGGTAGCTCATCTCGCATGTATACACCTCTAAAATATGGAATTTTCATTTTACCAGCAAACTTGACAAGATCTATATTTGTTGGAGGTCTTGCTTGTAAAGTTGTCACACGTTTTTTGGCTTGTGTAAATACAAACCGTAGCCGCTACGTTGTTTCTTCATGAACAGACCGTCACCCACACCACTGCCTCTCTTACCCACAGCAATGGCCTCCATTGTTTGATTGTGACGTTTTGCCTCTGCCAGTTTCTGTTTGGCTGCTTTGGCATCGTTAACTGCCTTAGCAATACCTGCAGCACCGCCACTCAGAGCCCCAAGAGCAGATAGTCCACCAAATATCAGAGGTAACAGTGGAAGGAAGCCTTCGCTTTTAGGTATAGGAATAACACGAGGTACCTTAACTTTCTTGCGACCACCAGCATTTTTGATGACTTTTCTCGCTACATGTAGCAGCTTTTCCAAAGATGGCACTTGCGCACTCACATCGCCTAGCATTTAACCCAGTATGTTTTTAAACGGCACCTTGCCACCAACTTTTCTCTCACCAACACCAGCATTACTAGCTTTTCTGCATTTGTTCACACCCATACCAAGTTTTCGTTTAACTTTCATTGTTTTTGCTACACTCCAAGCGGCCACCTTTTCACCAAAACTTGCATCCGTCGACTTGACTCGTTCCCTGGCTCGGTGTTTCAACACCTCGTCGGCTCGATGCCTGCCATTTAAGTGCTTTGATTGAGAGTAGGAGATGTCGTGGTCGCGACAGGCACGATCTAAAGGATTTATACCTTGATCACCACTGGCAAGACGTACTTTAAGTTTAGGCCCACAAAACTGATAACCTGGTATGTGTAACTCAACAGGCAATTTGTTGATGAGTGTATTGACGAGACCTTCACCCTTAAATACCAACATTGATACTAAAGCGTTGGTATATTAATCACCAGTATTTATACTTACAGCAAACAGGTTGGTGTTAGTCTAGTTAACGATGCGTATCGTAAAACACACAACAGCAACCTTACCAGTTACAAACTTGGACGATGTTGTTCGTGTAGAAACAGCTCCACAATACAGACACGGTTTCTGTTACCCGACACGGTGCGCTGTTTGATATGTGGTCCAAGTGGGTGCGGCAAAACAAATGTCATGCTGAGTTTATTATTTGAAGCAAACGGTTCAAAGTTTGCAAACGTGTATATGTATTCAAAGTCTCTGTATCAACCGAAATACAAGATTTTAAAGGAGGTGTTGGCTGGTACAAAAGGTGTTGGTTACTATCCGTATAGTGAAAACGATGAAATCTTAGATCCAGCAGATGCCTTAGGCGACTCAATCTTTCTCTTTGACAATGTGGCATGTGACAAGCAAGAAAAAATAAAATCGTATTTTTGCATGGGCAGGCATAGAAACATTGATTCCTTCTATCTTTCTCAGACATAGCAAAGTACCAAAACAACTGGTACGTGACAAGGCAAACGTTGTTTTGTTATTCAAACAGGACGAAACAAATCTTAAACATGTGTACGACGATCCTGTGACCACTGATATGACTTTTGAAAAGTTCAAGACACTATGTGGTGAATGTTGGCAGACCAAGCATGATGTGATGGTGATCGTTAAAGATTGTGATTTAACAAAAGGACGGTATCGCAAAGGCTTCGATCACTTTATATATATATATATATATATATATATATATATATATATATATATATATATATATATATATATATATATATATATATATTTAAACTGACGTGTGTGTGTTAGTCCTGGGCTACGAAAGCTTATAGAGAACTAGATGCTGCAGCAAATACACCGGAGGCCATTCACGAACGAGCGTTGAGTTCATTTTCCACAGCTGTTAAATACTATGTTGATAAATATTTCACAGAGGCCCAGTCACGCGATTCAACATATGGTGTTACTTATGATAAAACCACCAACACTTGGATGCTCGGCAGCAAACCTATTAAATTTCTCATCGTCAACATAGATGCTAACAACGGACAAAACTTTCAGATTATGGTTGGCAATATAAGATATAACGGCACTAATCATCTGTTGGAATTGATATTTTTGCGAAAACCTGTTTTGCCAGCCACGCAAAATTTGCAAGCTTCACGTGACTATGCAGACATTATGAAACTTACTAGTCTGCACAGAAAAGAGAACGACCCTAAAGAAGGCATTATAAGAAACAGTTCTATCAAATAGCAGCAGGTAATAAAGCCAAATTTGGAAAAACAATCTGAAGAATAAAGATGAAGTGACACAAACTAAAACATTTGTTGATGCGTGGGTGGACGACTATCAGAAGCATAAAGCTGAGTATGTAAAGCATAGAGATGAAGTGAGACAAAAACTAATAACCATAGTGCTAGAGGCTGTGCACAAGCCAGAGTTGGAAGATTTGAAAAACGTATTTGAACAGAAATTGAATAATTTATCCAAGACCACAACAGCTCAAGTTTTAAAAGATATCGATGTGTCAAAGAGCCTCAAGCTAAATAAGAAGTTGGGTGAAATAGACAAAAACCCAAAAGATTTGCACAAGTGGATACTTTTAAATCCAGCATCGCCATGAAGCGTCGCCGACGCCAACAACATAACGCTGAACCATTTGAGGCCAAGAAACAAATTATAAACGAGTTTTATAAACCGGCTAGAATCAATTTTAAACGTAGGCGCACCATATCTAGAGGTTTGGATGATTTGTGACAGATTGATTTGGCCGACTTTACAGACTATCATCATGAAAATTCCGGTTACAAGTACATTCTGGTGGTGATCAATTGTTTTTCAAAGTATGTGTGGACGCGTCGCTTAAATCTAAAAATGCCGAAGAGGTGATTAAAGCCATCGCTGATATTTTAGCTAACAGCACAGCACCTTCTCACATACAGTCTGATCTTGGCAAGGAGTTCTACAACGCCAAATTTAGGGCCTTAACAATCAAATACGGCATCAATCATTACAGTACGTATAGTGTGAAGGAGGCGGCAATGGTTGAACGAGTTGAAAGAGAAGATATATAAAAACTTTCACTTATCTGGTTCTTACAAGTGGCTACATATTCTGTTTGATGTCAGGTGCATACAACGCAACCATTAATCGCACCACAGGTGTTAAACCTCAGGATGCCATTAGGAAAAACGAAGCAGCTATTCGTAAGCAGGTCTACTCCAATCCTATCCCGGTGTCTGCACAAACTATACTTGAGAAAAGATATACACCGCGCTGGTCAGCAGAGTTGTTTAAGGTCGCAACGGTGCAACCCAGTAGTCCAGTGACGTATTTACTAGAAGATATGCAAAGCAAGTCAATCAGCGGAGGGTTGTACGAGCAAGAACTACAAATGACTTTATCTTCTGACATGCATTTAATCGAACGAGTGTTGAGAACAAAAGGCACCAAGTCCTATGTGAACTGGCTCGGTTTTGATAAGACCCACAATTCCTGGGTCAACACCAAAGAGATTAAATAGTTTGTATTATGCTATCAATAAAGGAAACATGTTAAAAGTAATTTCAAACCCTGCTCTATGTATTCACGTCAACAGATTGGTTGTGTCAGAAAATGCAGTTAATGAAACACACACACACACAGATTTTTACAAATATCTTTATTATCACTGTTGTATTTTTTTTTGTTCCCTCAGGGCTCGTCCGCGGCCTTGCCGCCCCGATAGCACTGCAACCTTTGGTTGATTGTGCATACCCTTAGTCTTACTCCACCCATTCCAAAATCACTGTGCCTTAAACTAGTCTGCACAGCGATTGGTAGGGTGAAGTTTTATATTGCTCTGTCTCCGGTCTAGACTGACCGTAGATCAGTTGTCTTTTGCGGTCCAGAGCTTTACACTTGCACAAGATGTGCTGGGATGATTACCCCCCCCCCCTCGCCGCAGAGTCTGCATGCGGGGTCCTCTTCGAACCGCCCCATTTTAGGCAGGTGTTTCTTGACGGCCATGTGTTCCGTCTAGAGACCTGTTGTGTTTTTGAGATGTCCTCTGCTAAGATTTAGCAGCTCCACAGCTCTCTTTGAACTGGGTCCCTCAATTATTGACTTCCCATGTCTGAGCCCTAGACAGTCCGCCCAGTACACCTTGTGTTGGTTTCTGACCCAGGGCTTAATGGCTCCCCTGGCAGTGCTCTTTGACACGCCCAGAACCGGTTCTGGTCCCATAAATGGTTCTGCTGACCCTCTCTTCGCGAGACTGTCAACTTCTTCATTGCCTTTCACCCCCGAGTGACCTGGCACCCAGGTGGGGGTCACCTCATTCTGCCCAGCCAGGTCGCTCGTCTTGTCTCGGCACTCACTCACCAGCCAGGAATTTACCCGTGGGCTACTTAGTGCCTTAAGGGCTGCCTGGCTGCCTGTGGCTATGAGGATCCGCTTGTTGGTGTAGCCCCTCCTCTTGTTCTCCCGCACACAGTGCAGGATGGCGTACATCTCGGCCTGAGTCAACACCAAAGACATTAAATAATTTGTATTATGCTATGAATAAAGGAAACATGTTAAAAGTAATTTTAAACCCTGCTCTATGTATTCACTTCAACAGATTGGTTGTGTCAGAAAATGCAGTTAATGAAACACACAACCACACACAGATTTTTACAAATATCTTTATTATCACTGTTGTATTTAAAATCTGTTACAAGTCAACATATCTTTCAGTACAAGTTGATATTTGGCAATAAACTCACACACCAAAACAGGTTCTCAGAGTATTTTACCTTGGCAATGAAGAAGGCACAAGGTATGACTGCCCGGTCTCTTGATTTGGTCAGTTCCGATCTAATGTCAGCCATAAACAAGGCCATTTCGAAGAAACTGGTAAAACATAATTCTAACAACTGGTCTCTGACCACACAGCCAATGTCTTCTATTATTTTCAATGCTTCCAGGGTCAAGTTGAAATTACTGGCATATCCATCAGCACACAGCTTAAACTTAAAAAACACTGATTTCCTTTGCGTTTTAACCAAGTATTTAGTTAGTGTATATGATTCGCCACTTTTGTCTGTGCCCATTGGATGGTTTTCCATATTGTAAATGATGGTAGGTAACACGTTTAAAAATTCTTCAAATGTCCACATATCGAAAAACACAGGTATATAACAGTTTTTCTACGAAACCTTCACCATGGGTAGAAACTTTAACAACGGGTCCACGCCAACAGTGAGTATTTCCTCCGTTTGGCAAAAGAGAAAACGTTGTCTGACCTATGAGCTCACAGTCTTGTGTTTTTAATTTTTCTCCATACTTTTCTGATTGATCTCCACCAACTTCTGATTGAATAGCTCGTCGTGTGTAGGCTGATATTCGGTTGTTTATATGTTCGTAGGATATACAGCATTCATAATATCTGCGTAATTATTTTGTTGACTTGTGTCTGTTGTTGTTGGATAGATTGTGTACAGCCCACCTTTGATATTATCCAACGTTTTAGGTTATTCTTTTGTTGTAATACTTTCAACTGCGTTCGCCACCAAGACATATTGTAACACTTTAAGCTTTTTACCACCACCACCAACAACAACACCAGTATTTTCTGTGTTGATAGATTTTCGTTTTCTATTATTCTGCACCATGTTGGTTTGATTAGCTACAACTTGTTCTACGTACGGCAACAAACCAGCTTCTATGCAAGCTCAAACACGAATGAAGTGATTATGGCATCCTACTGGGTATGAGTGATAGCCGTGTTGTCAGTTCTCTGTTTTTTCTTGTGTTTTGCTAAAGTATGCATATGTAATCTGATATAACCGTATGTACAGGGTGTCATACTTTTTACTCAGGTACGGGTACCAAATAAGCGTCTGGTCTCTTTGGGCATATTTGCTTGTGTCTATATACGGATGTTCTCAACATTTGTTTCTTACAGTGCGGACATGCAACCTTTCTCCTGTCGTATGTGTATTGCCATTTTAAGAATTTTTCATAAATTTCCCAGGAGTGTGCGTTGTACGGCAGCCATTTCCCCAAGTTTTGACCTTTTTTGATGAAACATTTGTGACAGCAGCTTCTCTCCGTTGGTGCATATCGTTTTGAACAGATGGCACAACAACCGAGACCCTCATCATCCAGTTCTTGCTTGTCATCTGGTGTTGATGGTGGTTGTGTCGGTGGTGATGGTGATGGTGTTGTTGGTCGCGTAATAATTCGCTCTTCACTCACTTGTTGATTTGTTTCCGTCACGTGTTGTTTCGACAAAAAACCAGAACCTTGTGAAGTGGTTGCTTGAGCAGTGTCTTGTTGTTGTTGTGGCGATCCTAGGCTGGTGGCTGTAATGGTGAATCGACGGCCCCCTTATTGCTCTGAAACATATTGTGCAGCTCCGACCACACTTCTTCGAACGTCAAAAGTGACAGCTTTTTAAACGCACATGATAGTTTCTGTCCAAGCCGGAGAATATAAAGCCCACTTTGGTGTCGGTGTTCAAGTTTCGAATCACTCTGTTGTAAATTCCCTGCATGCCGTTCTTAAGCCATTGTTCAGGATCATTGATGCCACTGCTAATCAGCGGATTCAACTTGAAACGCACCTTATTTTGCAAAATATTATAACGACTGTTTCTTGTTGTCCACTCACCAAAAATTGAAAACGCCATAGCAACAAATCTTTACGTATTTAACACACACACGCACACACACAGGAGCTAAATTCTATATGTTTCTTACTTTTTTGGAAGCTGACACAAGACTGGTTTGTTTACGACAGTTGTCATGTGTCTAACTATCCTTTCAAACAACAACGTGTACAAGCTCAAACAAGACCAAAGGTTACCCCCCTCCACCGAGACTCAGCCTGATTGCCTGTGTCATATATTAAACAGCTCAAAGACATTTCAGTTCAGTCTGTCAGTACCTGTAATATGTATGTGTGTGTTTTTAAAGTCCCATTCTTAATTGCAGTGAACACCCGCTCGTATATATATATATATATATATATATATATATATATATATATATATATATATATATATATATATATATATATATATATATATATATATATATAATATTTGAATTTTTGTTTTAAATCTATGTTATTATTGACCACTCCTGGTACACTGTTTCTTGTAAACTTATGCAGTCAGCGGCTAATCTATGAACTCGTGATCTGCCCACATGCATGTATAAGATAAACACGCCTCATATATAAAAGGGAAAGCATCATATATGTCACGTAATAAATATATCATAATTGGCTGGCTTTAATACGATTCATAATACTTTAATTATAACCCATATAATGTCGTATGTTAATGAATATTAGTTTTGATATATATAAAACTGAATTTTTTCACCTATTCAAACGTATGTTTACATTTACATACTAGGTTGTTGTTAGATAAATAATTGTATAAAGTTTAAACAGCCAATTTAGTAATAGTAATGATATATCCTATCTAGGTCACCGTAATATTCTCACTCCTACATTGATTGCAAACTGTAGCTATGTTTACAATACAAGTTACAATAAATGCATTGACTGTGTTTTAACACTTTTACTTTTATATCACATATATGATGTTTATTTTAAGCAATTTAGATATTAATTCAATAGATAGTTGTATATATATATATATATATATATATATATATATATATATATATATATATATATTATATATATATATATATATATATATATATATATATATATATATATATATATATATATATATATATATATATATATAGCCGCTTTACCAATACAATATTTATATACCTCGATGGCGCAGTTCTCTTAGGTGTTTGTCCGTTATCCGGAGGTAACGGGTTCGAATCTGGCCTACCACTTCGGTACATTTTCTATAAAACAAATTAGTTGCCTCTATCTCGGTCCATTTCAATTCTCAACTAGCTAGCTTTCTCTATGTGTGTGTGGGTGTGTGTGCAGAGTACATAATAATAATCATCATAGCTCCAGAAAATGAATGTACTCTGCACACGCGCAGGCCTTTTCGATAAAATTAAAATTACCCGCCAACCTAACATAGCAACCAAACAACAAACACACCATCAAACATGCAGCACTTAACCTTAGCAAACAAATAAACATAACCACAAATTTTCACATGGCAAGCTCATAACAAACAAGCATGTGTACAGACATTCGACATATACAACACGTTGTGAGACTATTGCTTGGCAACCAATAACCTAAGAGCACAGTCGGCTAGCGGGAATCGGAATCCTATACGTCACAGAGACAACACATGCTTGATGTCAACAAAAACATAGCCTATGACATACAAGACTTAACATTCAGCATGGGAAATCGGGAGTCTTAACCCCACATTCGACTAGCGGGCAGCAGCCGGCATAACCTAACAAACAACACATGTGTGTGCCTTAACCTACCATTCTCGCATAGAGGGAAGCAGAATGCTTATATATCAGACTTAACATCAAATTAACACGCGGTGAGTTCCTAACAACCATTCGCCTTGCGGACAGCTGACATAACCTAACAGCAACACATATGTAAGCTTAACCTAAGAAGCACATTCGGCTAGCCTTACATTCCTACCTTACATTCTCGGCAACGGGCAGCCGGTACCTGTTCAACACGTGTGTATAACCACATGGCGGCAAGCGGGAACTTGGGACCTGACAGCTAACTCCCGCCATCTGGCTCCCACTGACAGATAGTGACAGTGACGGAACATGTGACGTCAGCTGACAGATGACAAGCTTGGAACATGTGACGTCAGCTGACAGATGACAGGAACATGTGACGTCAGCTGACAGATGACATGCTACCCGCCATCTGTTAACGCATGCTCACATGGCGGCAAGCGGGAACTTTGAACCTAACAGTTAACTCCCGCCATGTGACGTCAGGGGACAGATGACAGCTGACAGATGCCTGTTTACCCGCCATCTGTTAACGCATGCTCACATGGCTAATTCTCAGGTTACCCCCACTCCACCCAACTCTGACGTCACAGCCAATCAGAAGCCTGGGATCGGTCCTCCCAAGTGTCGCACTATCTACTCCTGTCCAAACCAGAAAAGAACTATTGCGTGACGAGAAGAGAACTACTAGCCATTATCAAGACGTTGGAGCATTTTCACAAACATCTATATGGTCAAGAATTTCTCTTGAGAACCGACCACGCTTCCTTACGCTGGCTTTTTCAATTTAAAAATCCAGAGGGACAGATGGCAAGGTGGCTTGAACGCTTTCAAAAATATAATTTTGGCATCGAACATCATCCTGGACGACAGCACGGTAATGCCGACGCCCTATCTAGGAGACCTTACCCACCAAAATGCAAGCATTGCATCTCTGCCGAAGTGTGTAGGAGAACAACGGTGCAACCAGTTAACCGATGCGACCCGCAGAGGTTATATGAAGACCAAAAAGAAGACCCTGATATCCAGTCAGTCTACAGATGGAAGGAGACTTGCCACGAAAGACCTGCTTGGTCCGAAGTTAGTGATAAAAGTGTTGCCACCAAAAGTTACTGGACCCAGTGGGACTCTATTGGAATCAAAGATGGTCTTCTGGCCAGGAATTGGGAGTCAGAGGATGGAACCCGCATATTGAAGCAAATAGTCCTTCGGCTGCCAAGAGTTACAGGGGTAATCAAGGATATCCATGGCGAGGCACGTGGATGCCATTTAGGGGCAAAGAAAAGTTTGGAGAAGGTAAGAGAACGTTTTTATCGGCTAAGATGTAGAGCTGATGTGGAAGAATGATGCAAAACCTGCCAAGAGTGTGCAGCCAGTAAGGGGCCTAAATCAAAAACCAGGGGCGAATGAAGCAGTACAACGTGGAGGCCCGATTCGAAAGAATTGCACTCGACATAGCTGGTCCTTTCCCTAGAACAGACTCAGGAAATCGCTATATGTTTGTAGCCATGGATTATTTTAGCAAGTGGCCAGAAGTGTTTGCGGTCCCGAATCAAGAGGCCGCCACCGTTGGGGAAGTATTGGTGAATAAGTTTTCTGCAGATTTGGCGCACCGCTAAAGCTCCATTCTGACCAAGGACGCAACTTCAAGTCGACTGTATTTCAGAAGGTCTGTGAGCTGATGGGAATAAGAAAAACGAGAACTACACCCATGCACCCTCAATCTGACGGAATGATGGAAAGATTCAAATTGCAGTCCCATTTAAGAATATTTGTCGATGAACACCAAACGGATTGGAACAGGCACATTCCATTGTTTCTCCGGGCTTACCGCTAGGCGTACATGAGACTACCGGATATACCCCAGCCAGCGTGGTTTTTGGGCGAGAGTCAAGACTTCCTCCTGATCTCATATTTGGAAAACCCACAGTTGCTCCACGTTCAACTGATGAATATATCAAAGATTTGGAAAGAAGAATAAACGCAATCCATTCTGCTGCTAGAATGCATATACGAGTAGAAAGCGACCGCATGAAGACCAGTTATGACGTGCGAGGTAATTGAGCTGGTTTTAAAGAAAAAGATCGGGTTTGGTTCTATAATCCAGTACGATCCAAGATACGATTAGCGAAAATACAGAAATTAGGGGAAGGTTCGTATAAGGTGGTCAAGAGGATTAATGACGTCTATCGCATTCAGAGGAGCCCGAAGAGCCAAACGAAGGTGGTCCATATGCACAGGCTTACGCCATACCAATAAATATCAGAATTCAACCGAGACAATCGAATGTAAGAGGCGGAAGTGTCACACCCGTCTATGAGATTTATGTTTATGAACTTTGTTACTTATATGATCAGAAGCCGCTCGTAAAGTGTGTTGGTAACATCGAACACTCTGAAATTATATTTCTGTAGGGGACCAGAAGTGACAGGTGTAGAACAGTGTCGAAGGTCTAGAATCTCTATGGGCAGTATAAATAGACGAACGCATATAGAGTGAGTTAGTTCAGTATTGAGTTAGTGTTGATGCAGAATAAGTGATCATAGAGTATTAAGCTAATCAGTGTAGTGTGGATTAATAGAGGCGAGGACATTTAGTAATAGAGAGAAATATTTTAGTTGGTGTTTATGGTTGGAAAATAGTTGGTTATAATAAATCAGTAGTTTGAAAAGCTGTTTTGTTAGTCAACAAATCCAAAACCCCGAAGAACATAACAATATATATATATATATATATATATATATATATATATATATATATATATATATATAATTAATGACAATTCACTAAAATTATGCATTTTTCAAACTAAAATATAAAAAATAACAAAGTTATTTAATAATGAGTGGGTGCGCCGCGGTTTCTTATGCATTCGATAACTCTTCGAGGCAGGCTTGAAAATAAATAATGTATCGTATCCTGAGGAATGACATCTCAGGTTTCTTGAATTCAGTGACAAAGGTCAACTAGGTTATTTGGTGGTTGGGGTAAATTACCCAGTCGATTGCCAATCATATCTCACACATTTTCGATTGGTGACAAGTCGCATTCAAATTTCTGTCAATAAAAGCTAGAGGTGACCTGCCAGGGAACGCAACGCGATTCCGTTTACCATCGCACTTTAATCTGCAGATTTAGCGTTACACCATTGAAGCCGGGCAGCACGAGGTCCAGGTGTGAGTGGGAGACATATAAATGGTCTATACGCACAAGCGCGTATTCTGCGTATTGTTGCCATAGAGACTCCCAACCAAGCATTTCTAATCGACCGTGTTGTGGAAACTCTGTCTTCTAGAGCCGCAATCCCCAAATGACTATCTTCCCGTGCTAATGTTGCTCGAGGTCGTGTGGATCCATGACGACCGTTATCGATTCATTCTTCAAACCACGTGGACCAACACTGTACCACTGTTGACACACTGCGTCCTATGCGGTCGGAAATTTGTCTCATTGAAAAACAAGTTTCCCGCATACCAACGTACACCTCCTTTCGAAATCACTTAAATGATTGTAATTGTTCCGTAAACTGCGCCTAGGCATAATAACTCTTTAACTTGAGCACAGATCGCAACAAATTATTGCTTCATTAAAAAAAATCTAATTTAAAGAGATTGTACACCTGTTAATTTTTTTTGTCAATATTGGTATCATTTCTATCAGGGACAAAACAGAGTAGTATAGAAAATTTCCATCCAATTTGTCGACTCTTACTGGGTGTTCGGATCTTTTGGAAAGTCAGTATATTATAATATGAATCACTGAATTTGCAGAAATAGTTCAGAAAATGTAGAGATAGCACAACTGGAGAAACGGAAAAAATATATAGGATTGAGCGCCGGATGGTGTGTTAAGAAAAATAAAATTAAAACTCAATATGACGAAGCATGGACAATTAATATACAAAGAGGTAGTTAAAAATACTTAGCCTACACAAGAAAACGCAATCATTTTTAAACCAACATTTTATTTACCCAACGTAATCTCTTCTTTCACATTATCATAAAGTTCACAAGCCACCCTGCTTAACCACCCACCCTTAACCCTTAACCACCCCGAAATGGCACATGTGACTTGCTTGTTTGTCAAAAATCGTTTGTCTTTTAAACGTTTTGTAATGTTGAAAATAAATAATAGTCTGGTGGTGCTAAGTACGGAGAATAGGACGGACAATCAACCAATTCAAAACCAATTTTATTAATTGTTTGCAGTGGAATCAACGACAATAAGAGGCATTGTCTTGAAAAACGAGCACACTTTGGTTGGTTTTCCGAAGAGTTTTTTCACAACTTCCTCCCGTAATTAAGTTGGCAACTCACTATTCTATGCTCCTGTTACAGTTCTAGCTTGTTCAAAAAAAAAGCAGAACTGTCGAATCTTTGTCCCAACCTTGCCAGCTAATGTTTAAATACGGAATGCCGTGACTCTTTCGATTGCTCTTTGGTCTCTAGATCATAGTGATGGACCCATGTTTCTTCCATAGTGATAAGGCGACCCAAACATTTACGGAATCTTCTTTAAAACGGTAGCAGATTTCCTTGGACATTATCAAACGAGCGAAATTTTGATTAGCGTTAAGCATTTTGAAATACATTTTTCTGAAGCATTTCTCATTCCCAAAGAGTAATAAACAATGTGAAACACATTCACAGGAAATGTGCAATGTTTATACTACACGTTTCAGCCCAATTAGTCAACTTTCTAAGATAGTTTCATGGACAAAAACAATGTTTTCTTAAGTCACAGAAATTGAACTTCCAGAACGGTGTTCATTTTTGATATTTGATCGTCGTCTTCTGAATTCCGCAACCCAATTTTTAATAGTAGCATACGAATGACATTGATCACCTAAGGTTTCTACCATATCACAAAAAATGTTTTTGCCCGATAACAATTTCAAAAATAAGTACTTAACAACTGACCGAAACTCTTTTTTTACGAAATTTAGCATTTTCTGACATGTCGTTTTTTAAAATTCACAGTTTTGCCACTATCCATTTTTTTTATTACGGTCTTTGACAGCCTATTTATAAAACATCATAGTTGCAACCATAGCAACTACATTTAATTTTAATTACTGGAAAGTTTACAGTCTAACCAGATATCAGTATACCCTCATCGGTAAGGATATGCCAGCAAAAACCGATATAATGATAAACAGTCAACAACTTGAATAAGTACTAATGTTCGTAAAGTCGAGGCTATTTCAACTGATATTGGTAAATGAACACTGAGCAAGCGGATCGCGATAGTAAAGCAAGCATTCAGTAGGCAAAACTTCAATATAAGTTTTAAGGAAAAGATTTATCAAGTCACATTTATGGAGGGTTGTATTATATAGGGCGGAAAGCTGGACGCTGAAATATCAGGACGTGCACAAAATATAAGTTCTTGAAGTGTGGACATGAGTAAAATCGCAATAACAAGGTGCAACGCTAGAAAAATAAATAAAATCGTGCTAGAGAGGTGGAAGGTAAAATATGCTTTCTAAAGACATTGTGTGGAGGTGGGCAAAGTTTGTAGGATGTAATATAAGACTCAACACTTTTTTGATCACAATATTTTTGAATAAAACATACTTATGAAGAGGAAAGAGGCAGACCAAAAGAATAGCTTCTAAAAACTTTGTGCAATTGATGAAGTGGGGAAGCTACAACGAAATGGAAAGAACTGTTAGAAGGTGAGTGATGGTTGCGAAGACAAGGCGACATCGCCTGTAGACTATGATGAAGATACTATTATCTAATTACGTGTATTAAGCAAATCAAACTTTTCTTGCTCTCTTGTAATTATATATGCTAACTTGCAGTTCCTTTTCATCCATCCCATTACCTTAAAACCTCAATTAATTGTTTGTGGGTATTCTATAATTTAGTGGGGACTGCAGACTCACTCTGCCACTTATTACATATACAGAGGTAGGTACTATAAAACGGGTGTCACAAATTGACGAGAATAGGAACATATATATGAGGAGCGGTGGGTTCTAAGAAAGGGAACAGACGAATATAAACACTAAAAAAAGTATCACGTTTCAAATTTATAAGCATACTACATGGTTAACCCATATAAAATGACTTGGTCTTGACAGGTTGAGTAGGGCGAGATACGGTTGACGCTAGAAATATATACAAATATAAATTGCCTGTTGCAAAAATACATCACTTTAATTTATTCTTTCCAAAACATATTTAAATAAAAATAAAATAATGTTCATTAATATTAACCGCCTCTTCATTGTTTATTGTGTATCATTGGTAGCACACAATCAGCTACAACTTAAATCAACTGATTTTCAGCATTATTATTGTTTTATAACTAAACAGCGTTGTTGAAATTCAGCATCAGCTGCAATCAATACAAAAATTTGCTGAAAGACCGAATCTCGGTCAATTGCAATGTTTCGTTTAACTGTGCAACAGTGGATCAGATTAGTGAATCTTGTTCTAATGAATCGGTGTTGATATTTGTACGACCATGCTGCTATACATTAAATACCATTTTTAGTGAATTTTCTTTTAAAAAATTCACTAGTGAGGAGATCCCGACTTTTGAATTTTGAAAAAAATTCTTCAAATGACCGCGATCTAAGCCCCCTAGAACCCATATCCAGGGTCAGTTTCAATATATATATATATATATATATATATATATATATATATATATATATATATATATATATATATATATATATATATATATATATATATATATATATATATATATAGTCACATTTGTCTGTGAGAATTAACTTTATGGACTCTGTAACTTCTATGGTCAGTTGTAGTATGTTGATAATGATATTTCTAGAAGGGAACAGAAGTGACAGGTGTAGAAAAGTGTAGAAGGTCTAGAATCTCTATGGAGAGTAACTGAACTAACAGTATTGAATTTGTGTAGTGTAGAATAAGTGATCATAAAGTATTAAGCGAGTCAGCAGTAAGTGTTGGTGTATAAGAAGCGATCATAGAAAGCGAATAGTGGAATATAATTTTATGGACATTTAGTAATAGAGAGAAATATTTTAGATGATACTGGTGTTGGAAAATAATTGGTTATAATAAATGAGTAGTTTTAAAAGCTGCGTTTTGTTAGTCAACAAATCCGGAACCCCGTAGAACGTAACAATATATATATATATATATATATATATATATATATATATATATATATATATATATATATATATATATATATATATATATCACACCGATAACTCAAAAAATAATAGTCAATCAAATTTGGCACATACCTTCCTTTTGCAAGCGGCTTGGACAAGTTCGTTAGTCAGAAAAATCGACCCAGGTTTTCCCGGAAAATTTTGTGTTTTCTTTCGAAAAAAAAATTATATTAAAAAATAACAAAGTAAGGGCAAACAAATTTAGCAATCTTGTTTCTGTCATAAAGTGTATCCTGTGCACCAAAATTCAGATCTCTATCTTAAAAGACAAAAAAATTAGAGGTAAATTAATTTTGAATTAATTAAATCTGATTCAAGAAAGTTAAAACGTCAAAATTGATTAAGTACGAATGGAGTAAAAAAGACTACAAGAAATGACTAACAAGCTCCTAGATATGTGTCTAAGTCGCTATTTTCCTTGATTTCATTATAATGTGAGCAAAGAATCTATTGTAAATCGAAATGGTTTTGTATAAATTTTAAAACATTGAACAACTGTATTACGGGATATAGCTGCTAGTACACACATGTCTAGCATAGTTTAGTGGCCTAAGTCTCTGTACATCGCATAATCAAATTCAATTGACCCCTGCATGACGAGTTCGAATCCTAGTTAGTGACTTTACTTTTTTCATTTTTTTTACTCTCATTTCACTTTACCGTTATTTAATCAGATTGTTGTTATTCCGATAAATTTTGTAGTAGTTGGATAAAAAATAATAAGACAAAGAGGAGATGAAAGTTTTAAGACTTAATTCAATTTGAAAAGCATATCTGGTTGTTTGTTTTTGCCATAACTTAGTGCAACCGTTCCATATTTAATATAGTCGTAGACTTTTCCCGTGTCTTCACAAGTGCTTGTTTTGGCGAATTTTAAATTCTAAATAAATTTCTCGAAATGAGCGCAAATTAGGCCCCTAGAATCCATATTCGGGTTTACTTTGTGTTTACATATATACAGGGTGACGAATTTCTACGGTAAAGCTCAATATAATTGTTATTATGCAATACGAGAAAAAATTGTATACGTTACCTATAGCGTGTTTTGTGCTGCATCTTATAAAATTATTTAGACAACCACAGGTGGCCCATAAGTAGTTGGTGAAAGCTACATTTTTTTTGTACATTCCTTATTGCATTTTTGCATTTTTCATCGAAATAAGATGCATCTTTGTAAACAAATCGAGACGCAGTAAGTGCGTTTTAGTAGCGAATTTCCATTGCTACAAAATGCAATAACGCAATTTGCTATTAACCTAAGGTTCGTCAGCTAGTAAACGAGTTAACTCGAAAACGTTTAAAGTTTATTTTCGAAAATTTTTTGTACAATTTCAAACAAGTTATGTTGGTAAAATATGGTACATTGTTCCTGCTATATAGGTTATACCGGTGCCCAAATTGATTCCTGCATGGATTAAAGAGACATATTTGCTATTAAAAACATTTTAAAGAAAATTCACTTCCATAACGCACTTGCTGCGTCCCTACTTTTCCATTATATTCTCGCCAATAGATAAACTCAAGCGTTATCATTTAATTTTAAAACAACTTGACTTGAGGTTATCCAGAGCATCTACATTTGGATATTGGCCATAGCGGTCCTAACTCGTAATTAAGTACTATTATCTTTTTGAAACCGAATTATTTCCCATGAAAACTTACCAAGATCGAAACAGTTTCTGAAATTGCTAGGTACTTCAATATTTGTCAATAAAAACATTTTGAAATAAAATAATATGAAATAGCTTATCGCACGTGACAGTATTAAAATTGATTGCACAAAACATCGCCCAAGAAAACAATTATGTGTGTCCAGAATATCCGCTTTCGTTGCTTTTCTGAAGTATCACGGTATGAGCAGACATAAAAGGTTACGGTTTTCACAATACTATTTTACTTTTTTGTTAAACTAACGATGCTGAAATCAAAACTGGTATGGCACTTTTTGTTTTTGACCTACAGGCTGATTTTGTTTTGAAAATTTGTCATTTTTAGGCACTGCCTGTATTTCTTTTATATGATGATATAACCGTGAAAACTAATTCTGAAAGATTTTTTTACCTAGAACCCAATGATGCCGATAGTTTTTTCCACTAAGCACAAATTTTGTGATAAAAACCAAACACATATTTTTAAATGAAATATCCTGTATATTTTTATGTTATATATTGAAACCATACCATTGAGAGTTTTTAATCATATATATATATAGGTATAGATATATTCTTTTTAATGTCTCAGTAAATTTCATTTTTTGTATTTACATATATGTAGCTTGGTCAGTGTTTCAAAAGAATGGAGCAAGTAAGGTAGCTTTTTCATGAAGCATCCTGTATTTTTTCATAACTCTATCTCACTGAGAGTTTTTTAGAAATACATCGCACTTGCACTTGTTATTTCTTTAAAGAGAACCCAAAATAAAGATTCTTAAAATTAAATCTTACTTTTTATAGCAGAATGGAAAATAATTGTTTTTTAATGAACACGCTTCATTACTTTGCCCGTCAATTTGTTATACTTACCTAAGAGTGTTAAGCTCTCTTTTTGTTTATTGTAATTTTAAACTGAATTAAGGTGAGATGGTCGCAAATACAACTCTTGATAACCGTGAGGAACATGATATGTTAAGTTGTTTTATCGAATGCAAGGAAAATGAGAATCAAGCGTCGCAATTATATTTAGAAATGTATTTCGGTCCTATCATAAGGTATGTTAAATTTTTATTACATGTTTTCATAGGTTACCCGAAAGAAGACAACTTTCGCCCCCTTGGACGACGCATCTCGATACTACACTCTCCACCTGCTGGGCATAGAAACGATACAAACATCCATTTGTAAGTCTTATTATTTTTCTTGTACTATTCATTTATATTTGATGACAATAAACTCAATAAATGTATGTTTAATATCAATGAAATCTCTTATTGTTTTAAAGCCACGTGTGCATTCTGTATAAACCTACACCGCACAAAATAAATCATCTGGTCGTTTATAAGTCACGTGAACCAATTATTTTAATATTTAATCTAGATCAAACATTTTGGTCCTGTCGCGCCAATCTGCATTAACAATTTTGGTCCTTCGAGCCGGATGTATTTGAGTCAGCTCTATGTTTAGCAGTTCATTGTTCTAATAAGCGAGGAATTGTTTTTGGTGCAGATTTTGTGATATTATGCAGTGCTGATTTTGTTCAATATTCCTTTTGTATGTGCTATTTTATACTTGAATTTACGACAAAACACACACACCGTGTTATTTTCTCATTTCTCATTTTGAACCGGTTGCTTGCGTTTCACTAAATAACTTGATTAAGATCTATCGTAACATTTTCATATGTTTCACAAATAATACTAATACTATTATCAACCGCTTGTCTTGTTTCAAGTTGATTTTTAATTTAGTTATTAAATAATTGAGAATTAATTATTTCTTGTGTAGGGATAGAATCATTGCAAATTGACCATTGTAGTAGCTCGCTCATTTTTATATATTTTCTCCCCTTTTTATTGTTAGTACACAGGGAACTAGGCCATTGCACGATCAAACAGAGCTATATTCCGCTGAAGTCTTCCACTATAGCTCGTTAAACAGGCGTCTTTAGAACAAAAAAATAGTATTGAAATTTATCTAGACTCATCCTAGAGTAATGAAAATATACATTGAAGTTGAAAATATACAAAGGCACGCCTTATTAGAGAAATCCACAGGAGAAAGAACATTTTAATGAACACGCTATTGGATGCAAGCGTTACGGCTGAAGATCTTGTCAACAAAATCGAAACTTAAAGCGTTATCTTTCTGTCAAAGCTGACAATTCACACCGCTTTGTTTTTAAAGATATTCCGTTCAGCCCCCAATTTGAAGTGGGCTCAACAATGTCAAAGAATTGTTCGGGGATTGTTATGAAGTTTAATGTTAGGCTTCCAGAAATTAATCTGCCTATTTATTCTGGTGTTATAGACACCTGAGATAAGCGGTTTAATTTGTTTAAGATCTTAATTCATGATAATGTCATGCTCTCTAATATCAAGAAGTTTCAATATTTATTATCCTTTTGTCGGAAGAACACCTGTCTTTAGAAAAAGATGTGCATTTTTACTCGGATAACTCCAATGTTGCATTGGAATCTTTGGTAGAAAGGTATCAGAATAATGGGATTCTAAATTACCTTTTCAATTTAGTGGAATTCCCAATCGAAGAATCTTTGAACACACATTTTGCAGTTACTCGTATTTGTGAGTATACTGGTCATTTCCGTGTATGCCATCACATTTCGTGTATGGCACTATCAGTCATGCAGACAGTAGACTAGCCTGTCTGAAAAGTAAAGTGGTACGCCAACCCATCCGCACTGATATGTACAAAGAGTTTATGATGAACTACTTTACGTCAGGCCATATGTCTTTATTTACAACTCCACCGGTAGTCGAATTGTATTTCGTTCCCATCACGATGTGGGGGTAGGGCATCGAAATTAGAGTAATCTTTAACGCATCTGCCAAAAATCTAATAAGTTGACGACACTTAACTTAATTTTGCTATAAACTGATCTCTACTCTCTTTTGCTACATTTTCTTACGAAGTCACCTTTACTTGTGATGTTTCGCAAATGTACTACCAAATGGATGTTGCCGAGGATCATCGAAACCATGTACAAACTTATCAACTGAACACAGTTACTTACTGTGTATCGTCATTTACATTTTTGGTAATCCGTACTTTAAACCGGTTAGCCGATATCCCAGTTACTACTCACCCTCAGACAGTTCGTTTCTGTCCCTATGTGTCTAGACAATGCTTTAAATCAAGAAAGTGGTCCTTTAAGCTTTCAAAACTTTTAGAAAGCATCTCACATTTCTATTGTAGAACTTCTTCTTCAAGTTTTGAAGAAAGCCTTCATATAAGATTAAAGGCTCTTAGTTTTTATTGTAATGTCTGCTCAAACATGTTTTGATTCAAAGTCACACCGAGAAATTTGCCGCGTTCTAAAAGCTCTATTTCAGCAGAAGTCGCTTGTATCTACGATACCCTAGATTTTTCATGTCACGTTATATGGCTTTATCCAGCGACTTGGCTATTGGGCATCCATTAGGAGGAGCCCCGCCTCCCCCCTTAAATCAACCGGCAACAGCTCAAATCCCAGGCAGAATCTCCCTATATTATGTCGATATATCACATTTAGTTTTCAATCTTTCTAGACAGTCTTGTCAATTACACGCCTTTTTGCTATGTATCCGAATCAGGATACGCTTTAATCATTCAGAGTAGAGTTACTGACCAAAGAGAATGCGTAGCTGTTAAACTAGAACATTGCCCGGCACTTCCTGTGTCAAATCTAATGTTTTTTGTTTTACGAACCTACAAAAAGCGGACAACCAATCGAATCGTAGCCTGGACTCAGCTTAGATCGTCACCTCACAATGTATAACGCCTTCGTCGCCAGAGTTGGGTACATCCAAGAACGTGTTCCTTCTGAATGTTGGCGACATATTCAGTATGGAGGATAACCCCGCCGATACTGCTCACCGGCTATACTTCCAAAGTCACTACTCTCATGCTCGACAGGGTGGGAGGACATGAAGAATATTCTACTTTAATGGGAAATTGAGTTATCACCATTTGAAATATTTTAACGAAAATTCGCTGTCATAACGCACTTGCTGCACGTATTTATTTTCAACACTTATTTATTATTGCTGTTGTTTGCATACTTTTTGAAAATGAAATAAATATAAACAATATAAAATTTTGAAACTAAAATTTCAATACTTTACACTGAACATAAGTTTATAAAACTTAAACTACTTATGATATTATCTAGTTTCATTTATTTCAAATTTTCCAGACACTACACGGAGAGTAAAAGCTAAAAGTACAAGAAACCACAAGTACCTAGGTATTATATGTTCTTATTGTATTAGTTTGAGGTAGGTATACTTCTACTTGAAATAAGTTTGTTTCACTTTGGTAATACAGTACCTACATGCATTGATTAAGAATCTTAATCTGATTCAGACAGCTTTATTTACCTACACTTTCTTTTTTGCTCATTGGATGTTAAAATCCTATTTTACTACAGTCAAGGACAGATGGCATTTGTTAGTTAGGTTAAAATTAATGGTTGGGTTATTATTTACCTACTATTTGTATTAACCTTAGAATATAGGTGGTTGTCTTATATTCTAGGATTCTAAGGTATATTAGATATAGCGGAGTCGATTTCAAGGTTATGCGCAGAGTGTACATGCTTCTCTCATGACTGCTGTCAGTTAGCAGAATAATAAATGACAAATAGCACACAAATAGCAGAATAATAAATGACACACACACACACGCGCACACACACACACACACACACACACATATATATATATATATATATATATATATATATATATATATATATATATATATATATATATATATATATATATATATATATATATATATATATATATATATGTATCACATCGATGACTCAAAAAATAACGGTCCAATTTCGTTCAAATTTGGTAAGTACCTTCCTTTTGTACATGGCTTGGATAAGGTCGTTAGCCAGGAAAATCTGACCAGTTTTGCCGGGAAAATTTTGGGTGTTCTTTCGGAAAATGTTGGTATCTCCGGAAATAAGCCATCGCAACCAAATTTGGTACGCGAGTTTCTATCATAAAGAGTATTCTATATACCAAGATTCAGATATCTAGGCTAAAAGACAAACAGTTATAAACCTTTGATTAAAAAATTTTCAAACGTCAAAATTGATGATTCTGGTAAGCGTACTAATGCGTAATGTACTTTGTGAGTGATAATATCGCACGAAATGACTAAAAAAGCCCCTACATCTGTGTCTCAGCTGTTATTTTCATTCATTTGATTATAATATGTGCTAAAAATCAATTTGAAATGAAAATTGTGTGCTATAAATTAATAAGGACGGTAGAAAATTAACATACCAGGGTACATACCTGTTAGTACACTACACCTGTCATGTTAAGCATAGCTCAGTAGCCGAAGCGTTTGCCATCAGATAATATAGTCGAGTTCCAATCCTGGTAGTGACTTCCCTTTTTCTTTTTCTTTTCAGTCTTCTATTTCATTTTAGCGTTATCTGATCAGATTGTGTAATTCCGATTTTTTGCGAATTTTCGTATACAAAAATCCACTAAAGGGGAGGTGAAATTTTATAAGACAATTCGATTTGAAGAGCAGATATGGTTGTTTGTTATTGTCCTAACTTGGTGAAACGGTTCCATACTTAATACAGCCGTAGAGACCCTTTCTGTGGCTTCAAAGGTGATTGTTTTTTCTCTGCAACCAATTTTACTTTTTACGGCATCGTGATTCGTGGCAAATAATGTTTTAATGATTTTTTTCTCCTTTGTGTTTAAGGAAATTTTGGTAAAAAATATTTATATATTTTCCCACTTAAACTTTTTCCAACTAATTTTTGTAGAAGTATTTAGTTTTAGCGGATTTTCGTGGAACAATTTTTTGGAAAATGGTGCTGGATTTTTTTAAACAATTTTTTAAAACTGAGACCACTAAAAACTATTATCCGATGTTGATGTAATCATACAATTTAGCTCTCTGTACCAGCCAGATTCTCATGGTGTCACTTTCTTCATTTCATTGCTGTGGACTTAATTGAGAAACTAAATTTCAAAATACTGACTCAGCAAGTGCGTTATGGTAACGAATAAGGTGTTAAAGTTCATTATGAAAGAAATACTGACGCAGCAAGTGCTTTATGGAAGCGAATAAAATATCAATTTGCATTATGAATAAAATACCGAGGGAGTAAGTGCGTTATGGTAACGATTCAGGTAAATATTTAATTGAAAACTAAATTTAAAAATACGGACGCAGCAGCTGTGTTATTGCAACGAATAAGATATCAATTGTATTATGAAAATATACTGACACAGGAAGTGCGTTATGGTAACGAATTAGGTATCATAATATACACATATATTATATACTTTAATTCACTCCCTGCCAATCACAGATAAAATTGTTACCATATTTCGTAGACATTTTTTTTATTTTGTCATATGAAAAGAAAGTTAAAGTACCTGAGGTGTGTACATATTATCATGACATTTACATAAAAACTAAATGTATTCCAAGTGCTACCCTAATTTTATAGTCCCTTTTTATAAAAGAAAGTCATGAGGGAGCCATCAAACAGTGAACTATATATAGTTCACTGTTAATTATAATTTAGGAATAATTCGTCTTATAATACCTTATTAAGTCGTTAAAGAGTAAGGGAGTGGAAGGACCGAGGGTAAGTCATAGTATTTCCCTCGGAGCCCATGCAACGGTGTTTCAGGCCGAGATGTACGCCATCCTGCACTGTGTGCGGGAGAACAAGAGGAGGGGCTACACCAACAAGCGGATCCTCATAGCCACAGACAGCCAGGCAGCCCTTAAGGCACTAAGTAGCCCACGGGTAAATTCCTGGCTGGTGAGTGAGTGCCGAGACGAGACGAGCGACCTGGCTGGGCAGAATGAGGTGACCCTCATCTGGGTGCCGGGTCACTCGGGGGTTAAAGGCAATGAAGAAGCTGACAGTCTCGCGAAGAGAGGGTCAGCAGAACCATTTATGGGACCAGAACCGGCTCTGGGCGTGTCAAAGAGCACTGCCAGGGGAGCCATTAAGTCCTGGGTCAGAAACCAACACAAGGTGTACTGGGCGGACTGTCCAGGGCTCAGACATGGGAAGTCAATAATTGACGGACCCAGTTTAAAGAGAGCTGTGGAGCTGCTAAACCTTAGCAGAGGACAGCTCAGAAACACAACAGGTCTCTTGACGGGACACATGGCCGTCAAGAAACACCTGCATAAAATGGGGCGGTTCGAAGGGGACCTCGCATGCAGACTCTGCGGCGAGGGGGAGGAATCAGCCCAGCACATCTTGTGTGAGTGTATAGCTCTGGATCGGAAAAGACAACTGATCTACGGTCACTCTAGACCGGAGACAGAGCAATATAAAACTTCACCCTACCAATCGCTGTGCAGACTAGTTCAAGGCACAGTGATCTTGGAATGGGTGGAGTAAGACTAAGGGTATGCACAATCAACCAAGGGTTGCGGTGCTATCGGGGCGGCAAGGCCGCGGACGAGCCCTGAGGGAACAAAAAAAAAGGGAGTGGAAACACCCCGTAGAATCGAACACAAGAATCTGGCCGGAGAGTAAGGAGAGGTAAACTGTAGGATTGCCGAGGTAAGTGTCAATGTTTATATGTATATCTATCTATCTATATATATATATATATATATATATATATATATATATATATATATATATATATATATATATATATATCAATATATATATATATATATATATATATATATATATATACATAATTTTCGTAAAAATGTCTATATCATTTCTATGAAAATTTGCTATCATAACGCACTTGCTGCGTCGAGACTTTTATGAAATCTTCAGATTCAGATGACAGTTGTGGCAAATGGCAACGGCGCTGATGGTTTATTCTGACATCTTTTTGTAGCCTGTCCGTTTAAAATTTAATTTGGAGATTTTGTTTGCAACGGCAGCATAACCTTGATATGTCTATCTGACCTTGTCTAACATTATAGGCATCCATTCAGTGGTAATTACAGGTCATATAGTAGTTTATTTATTTTTTATTTAGTTGTAACTTAAGATTTACTCAACCGATTGAGTTCAAATTGGGTAGATAGAACCACTTGTACAATATCTACGCGAATGTGAAGTTTTAGTTTCATCCTTCTAGTAATTTAAAAGATATTGTGTTTTCAAAAAGTTTTTCGCATGTATATATATATATATATATATATATATATATATATATATATATATATATATATATATATATATCTTTTGGAATATTGCACTACACTGTAATCACCTTTAAATATACACTGTATTTGTTTGCTGTACGTTTGTGATTTCTTATTGGTTTGCGCGGACTGCAGTTTTGAACCGTCCCGGTTCATCATCAGCACACTACTGAGTAGTGTGCTGATGATGATGAACCGGGACGGTTCGAAACTGCAGTCCACGCAAATCAATAAGAAATCACAAACGTACAGCAAACAAATACAGTATATATATATATATATATATATATATATATATATATATATATATATATATATATATATATATATATAATAACGTATTCCAATTTTATTGGAATCTTTTAAAAAAGGTTTTATTTAAGATATAAACAGACAGGCAAACTACATTCAATAACTAATTACTTATAATAATATAAATGCTCTGAATTTTACAAGTGTTGTATAAATTACAGGAGCGAATGAAGATTACAGTGAACACGTCTAATGTTTCCGTAATAATGATTATAACGTCTCTTACAAGATCACACACTCCGTGTTGGGTAGAAACACTATCACATGCGAAGTAACTTAATATGCTGAGTAAGCTGTTCATTGCACTTTCCTTATGATGACTGGTTGAGATCGACTAGGCCAAAGGGTTTCGTTCTAACTTAACTCCTCCATCATCAGATACAAGAACGCCCTCGTTCTTTCGATTATGCTTGATTTTCGGTAAACTGCTTTTTCTTCTGTAACCTATTATTGCTATTATCACAAGAAACAAAATAATAAAGATGGTTATTCCTATATGGGTGCTGTGTACCAGTGGGTGTATACGGGTAGAGTGAATCTTCTGAAGATGTTGTTTTAGCTTGACGTTGTCCTTGAGATGTATTGGTCTATATTGGATCGTCGCTATTGATTTATCGAGGGGAATCAATGTTTCTTGTTCCCAGGTTATATTTTGATGGGTGTCTTCATAGGTATTTCCATTAATTATTATTCTGCATTCGGCTACGGCAGTTAGTACGCTGGTTTCTTCTAAACGATGTCTTTTCAAACTTTGGGGGCACTGTTCTGTGAACTTTTGAGGTTTATTGGTTATTGCCAGGACGTTGCCATTGTAGAGCTGCACTGAGTATGAAAATTGGTTGATTACTTTGGCAAGGGTGCAGTTCTTGAGCCGGTTCAGGAAACAGTCTTCTTCGAAGAATTCATCTTTGCATATTATAGCTTCTTCAATTCTAGGGCAGTGTTCTTTGGTCCACAAGTTCTTATCGGGAGTCTCTAAGTAATAAGAGCTCGGAGGTACAAGAAGGGTATTTTGGTAAGGGACAGGTATAATGTGGTAATAGGAGCCAGAGGTCGGATGTAAAATCGGGATTTTTAATTGACATACAATAGTGTCCCTAAATGCAATTAAATTAAGTTGAGTAAATTCTAAAATTTTAAATATGTGATTGCGGTCAAAGCTTATCAGTTCAGCATTGCTATAGATTAGTTTTAAATGGTCACTTATGTGGGTTAAATCACGAGAAGTGAAAATCTCTATATTAGTAAGGCCATTAAAAGCAAGACTAATTGTTCTCTGAAGGATTTTTATGTGCTCTAAAAGATTATCGTTTAGAGATTTTTGGAAGCTGTATAAACCTATCTGATGTTGAAACTCCTTAAGCTCTTTAAAAGATTGTTTAATGAGATCGAGGTTTTTATTGATCACGTCTTGTTCCTGTTGAAATCTATCAGTTATTAGAGAAGCAAAAGATACCAAGTCGGAAACTTGTGACATAAGTCCATTTTGATTTGAAAATAACAAATCTAAATTTTTGTTAATTTCTTTGAGATCGTCCTGATCGAGATTACCTGTTATTGTTTTGATCACAGATCCTAGACCGTTAATTAGACCTCTTTTGTTACGAGAGTGAGTTAATTTAGAAAGTTCATTTTCGATATCGTTTATTTGCTTATTGATTATTTGTTGATAGGGGTAAGAATGTTTACTAAGCAATTCTCTATTTCTGATACAATTTTGATAATTTTCTTCCAATAAAGTAAGGTTGAAATAAAAATAGATTCGATGAAAATGATTGATTATTTTAGCGACACCTATCGGGTCTTTAAAATATCCATTAGTTTTAGCGGGATGAATTTGAAGGGCCGGGATCGGACGTACCAGGAGCGCTAGTATCGTTCTGAAACACAAATTTTTTCCTTACTCGTTTTACATTACTAACGTGTGCTTGTTTCTTTCTGCTAAGGGGTAGACTAATTTTTATACCCTTTTGTTTTACATTTTTGTGAATTTTGTAAGGGGAATCTAGTTTTTTCACTCGAGGAGTTTTTATAGCTAGTTTTTCTTCATTTATAATGGGTACATTTTCTCGCGCTTCATTTAATTTTTCTAAATTTTTGCTTAATTTTTCTTTAGTTTTCTTATATATCTGATCATAAAAGGGGATGATTTCTTTAAGTCTTTTGGAATTATATTCCTCATAAACTGTAGCTGTGGGATCTATAGGATCTAATTTATCAAAGGGTCTATATAGGAGGTGAAAAGGTGTATAGGCTGTTGTGGAGTGTATTGATTGATTATAAATTATAAGTGCGGTAGTTACTAGTTCTAAAATATCTTCTTTAGGATTATCTATTAATAAACATCTTACTTTCTCGATCAGTGTTGAGTGAAATCTCTCAATGGGTGAATTTGAATTTGGATTCTGAGGGGACGTAACGTGTAGTTGTATTTTAAAGGTCTTTAGGTATTCTTTTAGTACATTATTATCGAATTCCTTACCGGGGTCGCAAACTACCCTTAAAGCATAATTATGGTGCGTAAAATAGTGTCTTAACTTTTTAACTATAGTAAGACCGGTTCCGTCTTTTATAAAATATGCTTGGGCATATTTGCTAAAAAGATCAATAATCGTAAGGAACTTATAATTATTAAAAGAAAAGGTATCAATATGTATAACCTCAAAGGGTCTTTTCGCAACCAAAGGGCCTTGGAAAGGAATCTTATATGGATTTCGTTCGTATTTACCTTTTAAACAAGTTTCACATTTATTAATAATATCGTTTATGTGGTCTTTCATCTTGGGCCAATAATATTCGTTTCTGAAATGATTAAAAGTTTCATTAACGCCATTATGATTCGACTTATGATAATCTATGATAAGCGCTTGTTGATCTAAATGGTTTTCTATGTCTTTAAGCATTTTATCACACCTTACTAATTTAATTGACGAATTTAGATTGTTTCTTACGTAATTTATAGTTTCTAACATTAATTCTTCATTCAAAAAATAAAATGCAGTAAGAGCGTTAGGGTTAAGATATTCTTTCATAAAGCGTTCTATTTCACGATGTTTTTGTTTCTGTAAAATATGAACAATCGTTCTTTCCTTACTTTTAAATATCTTTTGTTTTTGTATAGAGTGTTTTTGACCATATTTAAAAATAACTTGGTGCGAGTAAACGTTAAGTGGTTTTTCTGTCAATGGTATAACACCTACAGGGTGTTCCTGAGAAGAGTGCACGGTAGCGTCTGTTTCGGGATCTCTCGAAATGGGTAATTCTATGCCAAGACTTTGTAAGTCTTCGTCGGTAAGTTCTTGCAAATCTTCTGCGTTATTTAGTAGTGACATAAGGTCTAAGGAGTCATCTTCAATAGCGTTAATTTCTTGAGTCGGAATTCGCGAAAGGGCATCGGCAACAACGTTGTCCTTTCCTTTTTTGTATTTAATATCATATTCGAATTCCTCTAGTTTAAGACGCCATTTTACTAGTCTAGAGTTTGGTTCTTTAATAGAGAAAAGCCAAACTAGGGGTTTGTGATCGGTTTCGATGCTGAATTTTCTGCCAAATAAATAAGGGCGAAAATGTTTGCAGGCTGTTACAATAGCAAGCAACTCTTTTTCGATGGTAGAATAGTTTTTCTCTGCACTATTGAGAGCTCTGGAATAAAAAGCGATAGGCTTTTGTTCTTGGGACAAAACCGCTCCGATTGCTGTGTTGCTAGCATCGGTTGTTAAATAGAATTCTTTTTCAAAGTCAGGGTAAGCAAGAATAGGAGAGTTAGAAATTAATTCTTTTGCATGCTCGAAAGCTTGGATGTATAGGGGATCATCTATGTTCATAGGGGTGTCTTTCTTTAGGCGTTTAGTTAATGGATGAACGATTTTTGCGAAATTTTTTATAAATCTTCGGTAATATCCAATCAAACCTAAGAAGGATTTTATCTGCTTTTGATTTTTCGGAAGAGGGTAGTTTCGAATAGCCACAATTTTATTGGGATTCGGTCTTATCCCGTCCCGTGATATCACATGTCCGAGAAAAGCTACCTCTTTACGCAAAAATTCGCACTTATCAAGTTGTACCTTTAAATTTACTTCCCTTAGTTTTTGGAAAACTTGTTTTATGTGTATAAGATGTTCTTGGATGGACTTAGAGAAAATTACGATATCGTCCATGTAGACGAAACAAAATTTATGCAAGTATTCCCGGAAAATATTATCGATCATGCGTTCAAAACTGCTCGGCGCGTTTTTCAATCCGAACGGGACCCGAAGGTACTCATAATGCCCATTGTTAACGGTAAAGGCAGTTTTTTCAATACTCTCTGGTGTGAGTTCTATCTGATGGAACCCTTGAGCAAGATCAATAGTGCTAAAATATGTGCATTTTCCGAGATTGTCCAATATTTCCTCTATGCGTGGTAAAGGGTACTTGTCATCTATAGTATTGGCATTTAGTTTTCTATAGTCTATAACAAGTCTCCATTTGCGTTTACCGCTACAATCGATTTTCTTGGGGATGATCCACACCGGAGCTGAATAGGGCGAGATGGAAGGGCGAATTATTTTATTATCTAAAAGTTTTTGAATTTGGGACTGAATCTCGTTTTTTAGATGAAAAGGATATCTATATGACTTTACATGAATGGGAGTTTCATCTCGTGTTCTTATATGATGTTTAACAGTGTGTGTAAACGTTAAATCCGAATTTTCGTTATAAAAAATGTCTTTATATTTTTTACATAAATGTAGTAGTTTTCCTTTTTCTTCATCATTAAGATGAGATGTTCTTATAAGGCTAGCCAAATCGATATAAGTATCATCTTTGTTTTCTTTAGGTAACTGGGATTGTACGTCATAAGCTACAATTGGTTCGACTTCCATTGGCTCGTAAAAATTTATTGGAATTAAATTTGGAGTTTTTCTTTCTATAGGAACCGTACAAATACCATTACACGCTAAAGCAATTGAATTTTGGGTGCTAAAGGTTGACTCATTCATTTCGGGTAGCAGAACGGAGCCATTCTCTACATTTACCGGAATTTTAATAGTATCTCGACAAATTTGTTTAAATGGTTTAAAATTCGCGGGATTCAAGTCGAAAAAAAATGGTATTTCTATGTTATTGATTTTTAGAACTTGGTTTTCATAATCTAATTTTGCTTTCAATTCTCTAAATAATGAGGAACCTATTAAAGCATCAAATCTATTATGCCATTCGGCAACGCAGAATGTAATTTTGTTATTAATCCCAAATTCTCTTAAAATAGGGGCAATTAATCTATAATTACCTTGTACTGTACCAGCTATAGATTTTAATATAAACGGGTCATTAGTAAAATAATTTTTGCTAAAACATTCGGCAACATTAGGGTTAATAACACTGTTCGATGCCCCCGTATCCAGGAGAATTTTCATATTTAAAGATGGACACACTATAAATGGGAGTTTTGGGGCACCTGATATATAATTTATATCTATGAATTCTGTTCTTCCGAGGCTTCTTTGAGAAAATCCTCATCTTGTAAATTATTGTCAAAATATTCTTGATCTGAAAATTGATTTTCGAAATTTGTATCGTCGGCATAATTTTCGTACGATTCATTTATAAACTGCTCAGGAGGGTCTTCATGAAAATGAAGTTCTTCATGACCTAATGCTCTAGGAAATTTTTGTTGAAAATAATTATTTATTCTAGAGGGTCTTGAGGGAGGTTTAGTATTTCTAGTAGATATCGACATAGGGGTTGGACCTTGTTGTGAAATATCTTGAGGCCTGTTATAGGTTATTGGTCTCTGATTACTTCCACTAGCTCTAGGATTTGGGTTACTTTGATTAACACGGGGTATTATGTTTTGTGGTTGTGCAAAATTGTGAGGGTTTCTTTGAAAAGGGTTATTATTAAAGTTTTGATTTTTATATGGGGTTCTAGTAGGGTTTGGAATATATTTATTAGATGATTGTTGTTTTTGTCTTAAAGAATTTAAAAAATTCGCTTGCATTTGCTCATTATCATGTTTATGGCATTCTAGTAAAGCTGCTTCTAAAGAAGTTATATGTGCAAATCTTAAGTAACTATGGTATGGCTCTATGATACCTGCTTTGAAAGTATTTAGTGCCAGATTCTCAAAATATTGCTTTTTATACAAAATAATTGTTGTAGGTAAATTCTGTAAATTGATATGCTCTACTAAAGACTGTAATTTAGTTTTAATTAAATTATGATAATCTATAAACGAATGTGCTTTTTGCATGAAGCAAGTAGTCAAGTCGTTTAACAAAAGGTCTTCGGATCTAGCATCCGCAAACTGTGCCTTGAGACTTTCTTTAAGAGAGCTCCAGGACTGTTCAGGTAAACTAATTAGGACATCTCTAGCATCACCTGTAATTTTTGATTTTATAAATTCTAAAATCATTGAATTAATGTGTGAAGCATTAGGAGAACTGTCGTCTTGTCTATAGGTTTCTATAAATAGTTCGCATTGGTTTAAAAAATAATTTAAATGTTTCCTACCCCCTGTATAGGGTGGAACCATAACTGACGCTTGCACTATCTGCGTAAGTTCATTTTGTGAGTGAAGTAAATTGGTTTGGTTTGGTTGAGTCATTTTAAAATTAATAGGAGATCTATCTCTTTCAACCATAAAATAAAATAAAACACAGAAAAAATATTTTTCCCAATATGAGATTAGTTATAAAAATATTTTCAGCTATAATTTTTGAATTGATCACTTTAAATAATGATTATTCAATTAGGCAAGCTAAGAAATAAATTATATGTGTTTGACTGACTGTTAAAATTTCTTAAATAGTAATATTACAAAAGGACACAAGTAAATCAATCAAAAATTAAGGAAGGAGTACTTACAGGGATTTCAGCATACTGTATGTACCAGTCTTCTTACTTCTGGACCACTTGTGATGCGAATGAGTGAGGTTCTTCGTATACCAGCAAATTGTTGAAACAATCCGACGCTTAAATTGAACTTTTATGCGTTAATTAAGGCCGTCTGGTATCCTGTTCGCAGCGCCAATAACGTATTCCAATTTTATTGGAATCTTTTAAAAAAGGTTTTATTTAAGATATAAACAGACAGGCAAACTACATTCAATAACTAATTACTTATAATAATATAAATGCTCTGAATTTTACAAGTGTTGTATAAATTACAGGAGCGAATGAAGATTACAGTGAACACGTCTAATGTTTCCGTAATAATGATTATAACGTCTCTTACAAGATCACACACTCCGTGTTGGGTAGAAACACTATCACATGCGAAGTAACTTAATATGCTGAGTAAGCTGTTCATTGCACTTTCCTTATGATGACTGGTTGAGATCGACTAGGCCAAAGGGTTTCGTTCTAACTTAACTATATATATATATATATATATATATATATATATATAAGTATATATAAGTTTCACGAAGCAGAGCAGTATTGGAAAAAACCCCAACCTCATATCTCTTCCCATAACCGAGATAGCAAAAGCAACCAAATCCGGACAGCCTGTACTTTCCTTATTTGAGGCAAGGGTTCATACCAAAATTTGAAAATATGGCTTTTCATTTCTTAACACCAATAACTAGTTTAAATTATTTAATGATTTTTTGATTAAGTTTTCATTTTCACCCTTTACTTTCTCTCTTCTATAATTATAGAAAATAGAGTGTTTTCGCAAGTCGACCGATATAATGCTATCAACTTTTTGTGAAGTTATTCAACTTAAAAGTTCAACTTTCGTGTATATATTTTTGTTTGTTTAAGGTTGGCCTATTCCTGTGATTATGGCTAAACCCCAACTTGAGGAAACAGTTTCACATCACTAGTCTAAAAATTTGCCGTTTTATAAGGAATATAAAGATCCTTTACGTACTCAACATCACTTTAATGGTGATGTTAGTAAGCAAACAACTGACGAGCAACACTCTCACCATGGTGGTGGTGTTACCACACAAACATAAAAAAAGTTACGCCGCCTTGGTCGCTGGACATGATTTTGTGAAGAAGGTGCCTATACCGTTAGTACTAAGGCGGATTATTATGTTCCGCCCATGACCTATTTATAGGTACAGCACCTCCACTTCTTACTGCGTCTAAATTTGCTGGCCTTTGCATTTTGAGCGGCCGCATGGCCAATAACGGGCAATTCAGTTACTCGTTTTTCGGACAGTCACACTGAGAAGCTTTAACATCTGCGTTCCCGCACTTGAAGCAGAGCTTTTTACGTGTGTTTTGGCAGGTTACAGTTCCAATAAAGAATTTATTTTCTCTTCGCATAAGTTTTGGTTGGAATAGGTATGTCTCTGAAAAATGTTTTTGCAGAGTTTACTTCAATGACAAAACTAATTTTAGTTATTTTCGTTTCTAGTAGTTGCACTAGTAGATTTACTGAGAGCAGAATCTGGCAGATAAATTAAGTGTACTAGGAGGTGAATGGTAATTATTTTTAGTCACTATGATTTCACCAATTTTCCTACAAAAGGTTACTACTGACTTTACAGAAAAGAAAGCTAAGTGTGTAATATAATGTATCAGTAATTTTTTTCGTATATTTTAATTGAGTAGTTTCAGCTAAAAAACGACCTAAACGAATGAATGGAGTTTCCATAATGGTCAAAAATATGTGTATTGGTTACATTTTCCCTTGTGGATGCTTTGTATTTCCCGCCAAACATGTTCTTTATAATCAGAGGCAACAAATTCTTGTCAACAGATTCACCAAGAAATCCCAATCAGTGACTGTAGACTTAACTGAAAGGAACCAAATAAGATGGTTTTCTTTATTCGCGTGTCTGCTAACAAGAAAATCATCGATGTAGTTTAGAAAAAAAAAACATGAAACTTGACCCACTATCTTCAGAAAATGAAACATTCTACTTATAAACTGGAACCGACTTAACGGTTGCTTTAATTTTTTGTTCTGTTTAACTTAAGTATTGTAAATTTTTTAATATTTTTTTGAGAGTTTAGAATAAACAGCGTTATGTATTTCTGGAAGACATTTCAAATGATACCAAATTCACCATTAGAAAAAATAAAGATCGCATCGCCAAATTAGAACGTAATGCACAAGGCAAATGAGCGTCGTGTCAAAAGATGCACGTTTGTTGACGGGTCAACCCAATCAAATGACATATTAAAAAATTCTGGACGCAGCAAGTGCGTTATGGTAGTGAATTTTCATAAAAATGTTTTTAATAACAAATATGTGTTTTTTTTTTAAAGAAAGCAGGCATCAAATTTGGTTACCAGTATAACCTATATAGTAAAAACAATGTGCCTTGTTAAATCAAAATAACTTTATTGTGTGAAAATGTACAAAAATTTCCAAAAGTTAACTTAAAGTGTTCCCGACAAAACACGTTTCTTGGTCAACCTTATAGGTTAATAGCAAATTGAGCTGTTTAAATATGAAACATTTAATTAAAATTCGCTACCATAACGCACTTGCTGCGTCCAGAATTTCTTTTCTTACAAACATGCATTATATTTCGATGGAAAATGCAAAAATGCAATAACATAAAGCGTGTTTGATTAAAAAAAAATGGAAATTTGTATCACCAACGACTTATGGGCCAGCCTGTGATTGTAGAAATATTATTTTAAGATGTAGCTCAAGACACCCTATAATTAATATATACAAAAATTTTTCATATTTTATATAATAACAGATATATTGAGCTTTACTGATTTTTTACGAAAATTCGACAAAAATTATATACCATTAAACGATAAACGCTATAGCTAAGGCTACTGCCAAGCATCAGAGACAGGGTCTATTTGAAATTAATTTTCTGGGAATATTTTAGTGAAATGAAGGACAATGACGATTGAAACTAAGACTTTAGGGTTTGTAAAACATCCTTCTTGAGACATTTTATTTCTATAGCCCGTATTAGATTCAAGTTCTTTGCCTAAATGTTGCCAATTTTGACATTTTAAATCGCCACTTTGACGTTTTGAGGAAAACCCCAATTTATTTTTCTTTAAATGCCTATAACTTTTTTGTCTTTTGACCTACATAGCTAAATTTTGGTAGGTGAGTTACCTGCGTGCCAAATTTGGTTGCCCTTACTTTGTTAATTCCGGAGATATAGTTTTTTTTCGAAAGAAAACACAAAATTTTCAAGGAAAACCTGGGCAGATTTTCCTGGCTAACGAACTCGTCCAAGCCATTTGCAAAAGGAATTGTTTCACCAAATTTAATCAAAATCGGCCCATTATTTTTTGAGTTATCGGTGTGATACATTATATATATATATATATATATATATATATATATATATATATATATATATATATAATATATATATATATAAAAATTGAAACTGACCCCGGATATGTTTTCTAGAGGGCCTAATTAGCGCTCATTTGAAGAAATTTTTTCAAAATTCAAAAGTCGGGATCTCCTCATTAGTGAATTTTTTTTAAGAAAATTCACTAATATAAAACCGTTTTGACATAATTTCATAATATTTGTGCGCTCGCTTTATGTGTAATAATACAAATAACTTAAAATTGCATTGAAAATTTACATTGGAATAGTATAAGTACACTTGGTGCGAATAGTAAGTAAATTTTTACTTGGCCAGTGATGTAAACTGTACAATCTTGTGTTTGTAAACTTTATTTCATCTGCATGTTATCTAAAAAAAAAAAGAGTATCCGAGTTTCGCTCTTTGTATTTTGATACTACAGACTTATGGAATTCTTATTAGTATCTACTCAAGTTAATATCTGGGCGAAAATAATATGTAAAAAGCCTGGACGCGGCAAGTGCGTTATGGCTGTGAATTTTCATAGAAATGAACTGACACAAAATATTTTATAATAACTTTTTTTTCTTGTAACATAGAATTCTAAATTTTCGTGTATAGTTTACTTTTTATATCGTAAACCTATCTACCAAATTTGGTTATCATAGATTTTTTATTTTTTAAGATAAAAATTTTTTTTCAATGAAAACTCAAAATTTTCTCGGAAAACCTCGTCCGATTTTTCTGACTAACGAATTTATCAAATCCATTTACAAAAGGAAGGTACATGCCAAATTTTATCAAAATCGGCCTATTATTCTTTGAGATAAGAATTTTTTTCGAATGAAAACTCAAAATTTTCTCGGAAAACCTCGTCCGATTTTCCTGACTAACGAACTTATCCAAGCCATTTATAAAAGAAAGGTACATGCCAAATTTTATCAAAATCGGCACATTATTTTTTGAGAAAAGAATTCTTTTCGAATGAAAACGCAAAATTTTCCCGGAAAACCTCGTCCGATTTTTTTGATTAACAAATTTATCAAAGCCATTTACAAAAGGAAGGTACATGCTAAATTTTATCAAAATCGGCTTATTATTCTTTGAGATAAGAATTTTTTTCGAATGAAAACTCAAAATTTTCCCAGAAAACCTTATCGGATTTTCCTGAGTAACGAACTTATCCGAGCCATTTACAAAAGAAAGGTACATGCCAAATTTTATCAAAATCGGCCCATTATTTTTTGAGTTATCGGTGGGATACATACATACATACATATATATATATATATATATATATATATATATATATATATATATATATATATATATATATATATATATATATATATATATATATAAACATATAAAAATTGAAACTGACCCCGGATATGGGTTCTAGGGGTCCTAGATCGCGCTCATTTGAAGAAAATTCACTAAAATAATATGTAAAAATAAAAGCAGAATCTTTTTAACAGATGTACGTTTAAAAAGTCCGCACGCAGAAAATGTGTTATGGTAGCAAATTTTCATAGAAACGCAATTTTTTTTACAAAAATAATTTATGCGTCAAGAAAAACAATATTTCCATGTAATAGCCAATAGATTTTGTACCCTCCTGTGACCTCTAGTAGTACATATAATTTCTTTTTCATTAAATGCTTGTAACGTTTTCTTTTTAACCCAGAGATGTAAAATCTTGGCGTGCAGTTTACTTTGTATAATATAAAACTTCCTAATAGATTTGGTTGCCATAGCTTTGTAATTTTCATTTTAAAAACTCAAAACTTTTCCGGAAAAACTAGTCCGATTTTCCTGGTTAACCAACTTGTCCATGCCACTTAAAAAAGGAATGAGGTTGCTAAATATTATCAAAGATGACCAATTTTTTTAGTTATCGGTGTAATACATACATACGTACATACATACATATATATATATATATATATATATATATATATATATATATATATATATATATATATATATATATAAACATATAAAAATTTAAGCTGACCTAGGATGTGGGTTCTAAAGGTCCTAGTTTAGGCTCATTTGTAAAAAAAAAACACGCGATCCTCATATTTCGTAGAAAAAATTCACCAAAAATGCACCTACGTTTCCTTATCTACCTCTACTATGGTTTATGAGTCGGAGAGAAATAGAGCGGCCAGTTCGATCATTTGAACCCATGCAACTTTTCCTGGATGTGTGGGGTCACCTGAAAAATTAAGTGTGCAAAGAGCAATTAAATAATTTAGATGACCTTAGTGTTTTCATTCTCAGTACAGCAGAGCAGTAAGACAAGAAACATTTGCAAATGTTAGACGATCAATTTTGAAAATTTTTGGTTTATGTTTTAAGAGCAATGGAAGAGACTTTGAACATTTATTTCGACATCTTGTGATACTTTTTTATTATTTTTTTAATTTATGGGACAACCGTGGTTTTATTGTAAGGCTGGCAATAATAAAAAGAATATTGTTTTTTCACAAATTTTTTGTCATCCAACTCCACTAGAGTTTGATGACCCTGTTTGCAGAATAATTCGTAGACAAAAAAAAAAACAAAAAATTTGGGCTTCCCTCCGAAAAAGGCGTTGGCTGTTACCATGGTGGTATTTTACGCTTTCAAAAAGATGTAAGGTCACACAAATCTGCCAAAAAATTAGTCCAAAAACTGTTATTTGACACATTTTTTGATTAATATTTTTCTTTTTAAGTTATTCCAAATATATGAATTACCCCGTATATATTCGAGTAAATTTACATTTATTAAAATCACTCTCTTTTACTATTATACATTCTTTAAATTATAATAAAAAGTGTTAGTTGCTGATAACCTTAGAGCTGCTATAATTTGTTTGTTTGACAGACAATCATGAAAAGAAGGACAGATGGACCTAGGTTTGCTTTTAATCAACATTTTACAATTTCCTAATCAAATAATTTTTCCAGTCCCATATGTTCAGCATGATCGGCAAATTGAATATTTACATAAAGTAATTAGAAAGGACACGTTAAAAAGAGTAATGTGATTAGGGTTGTGGGTTTGGGTTGCGGTGAAACTGTCTGATTACGGCGTGTTTAGTGAATTGCTATTGTCATTTATCGCTATGACCAATGAGCCACTCTTAACGTTGACAGAAGACCATCTGCGTCCCGACTCCCAACTCTGAATGATGCGGACATTCTCTAAATTAAACTCGTACTCGCCAATAACCCACTGCTAACGTATCGCTAGTATTATTACCTACAACATTCTCAAACTTTCTTCGTATTCACAGTTATATATGAGTTTGCTTATATTCTATTATTAGAGGCTTAATGAAAAACAGCTATTTTATTGCTTGTAAATTTTGTCGTTAGTACACTGCCTGAAAAACTTATTTTACCATTTCGAAAATTTGAGTAAATATGCTTTTGAGAATTTAAGATATATTTTTAATGCAAATATATTGATATTATTAATATTTTAAGCAATGAAAATTTATCTACTTAAAAAAGGAGCACAGAAAAAAGTGTATTTCTGAATAAATTAGAAAGTGACAGTCATCCTAAAAGGATTAACCATAATTGAAAACTAGGAATCTCATTAACTCCTAATACAGACTAAACATTTTACAGAATACTGTAGCAACTTAACTAAATTGTTGAGTAATTTTTGGGGCCATTTTGCAATCCGCAAATGCTTATTGGACATATTTCAATTAAAGTATCGGAGACTGTGATTTGATTTTTCATGGTCGCACCTCTTAAAGGTCTGGACAAATAGAAGTAATTAATGAATAACATACCGCGCATCAGTTGAAAACCATACATTCCATATAATTCCCACAAGGATGAGCTTTCTGTATGTTACGCTAGAAAATGTTCAAAAGTACGCATTTACTTGCGCAAAATAGTTTTTTTAACAGTACACACACCTTCTCCTTGTAGGTAAACTTCTGAGCAAAGTCAAAAAGTTAGGCCGATTGTATTGCATTTTTACTGGAAGATTATATACATGCATATATCTATCATTGGCAAACCAATCAAATCTAAACCTATTCGTAAAAATGCTTTCAAAATTTTCACTCTTACATTCGACATTTTCCCTGCCAAAAACTAAACTGACTCTATCATAGACTAGAATCAAAACAAGACATCTGACTGTGTTCTAAGGTTTGAGCTAAACAGCTTAAGTCTTTCCTAGCAGGTTTGCCAGATGACGCTGTAAATGGCTTTGGTGATCCTGAAGACAATCGATGCTTTTCTTGTCTAGAGCGTTTATAAATTTCCCTTAAGAGTTGGACATTTTGAATACAATAGTATGAGTAATATGTTTTTAGTTATGTTTGTTTCTTAACTGCTTGATTTATTGCTCGATAATTTAATTATACCAGGTTCATGCAAGGCGCAAATAAAATTCCGACAGAGTAGGCTTAACAATCTATCATATTTACTCATAAGAACAGAAACAAAAGAATGTAATTATGTAAAGAGTTGAATTACTCACAGCAACGCTAGTTTGTTGACTTTTAAATCGAATGGTGGAAGTGCTACCTGGTTAGTCATTCAGATATCGAGTCAAGACCGAACACTGTAACATAGAAACACTGGATGCAGCTAACTGAGCCAACCAAATTATGGTACCAATTCACCCCTTGTGTGAATGAGTGAGGTGAGTGCGGTACCATTACTTTACAATTAATTATATTACAAGCAATGATACGTGAAATTTAGATACTTAACTGTACGTTATATTACTTTAAAAATTGAAAATGCTGAACGAAAGTATAAAAGCGTGTCTAATTCGATTATTGACAAGAGCGTACCTAATATTATCAGCCCAATAACTTTTATAAAATAATTTAAGGCGATTTAAGTTATTCCGTTGTTTGCCACTAACTGCCTTAACAGTCTTAAAATCCCGCTCGAAAGCAGCTCGTTTGCTGGATGGAGTCTGGAATCCATAAAGCTGAGATGTTTCCGGTGGTAGGTGATCACAGAGTTCAAACAAACATATTTTCTAATTGTATAAGTACAATTTGGTGAACCCAATTTATCACAATACAATTTTTAGACCTGACGATCATTTCGCTAGTTAGCGTCATCAAAGGAATAAATAAACGAAGCGAATGAAAACTACAACTACTATTTATATATTAGTTACCAAACAGTTGCGAACAGAGTACGAAGTATACAGACAGACCGCCACTGTTGAGTCTTAAATCCCTGTAATTAAAATTGTATACCTTCTTTTTCAAAACTGTGTGTCATTGTCAAATATTCCTTCTAAGAAGGACACACTGGTTATTTAGATAACCGTTAGAACAATGGACTACACAGAACCGAAAAGTTCGAGTTTAACCACGGTATTGTGAATATATAGTTGGTGACAAATCGAACGTGGTTGCTAAATGAAGAGTGATTATTTTTATCTGGTGGATTAAAATATTATTTCCAATATACGTAAAATTACACATATTTAATTTAAAAAGCAGAGTTAAGGTAGGACTAAAATAATATAATTTAGTATCCAGCATGGCAAATTATCCCCGGGCCAGGGTGATCCTCCCGATAAAACACCAGGACCATCTACAAATATTGTCGAACTTCTTAAGGATGTAAACACTGATAATTCTAATAACAGAGGTATTGACTTTTCTAATAAATATAGGTACTCTGATTCAGGGCCATTTCAGATATATGTAGAGCACAAGTAAAATAATCTAGGGCGACTCTTTCCCATGAAGGTTGTTTTTTTTTTCTTGAGTAAGAGTGATGTATTTAAAAAATCGGTAATAGTCATTAAAATAGTAGGTATTAATCCTGTTAAAGTTGTTTGTGACTCAAATAAAGTGGCCAGTTGTATCGTGGACCACGAATTTATTAAAAATAACGGGTTAATAGCATATATACCAATTTTTATACCCATCGCAAAGGGTGGTCAGAATAGTTGACATGAGAAATTTCTAAAACAGTAAATAGAAAGTAGTAATCAAAACGGGGAAACAACATTTAGACAGATTATAGCGTAAAGTGTATTCTAATGCCACTATACCTGAAAAATACATAAAAATTCTGTTGTATGTCCCCATTTAAGTCAATTTTATGGTTTTAAAGATAGAGATAAGCCAAAACAAAATATAGTAGTTTGTTAAGAATATTTAAAGGATCAACTGGAACAGCTTTGATTAAAAACTGTTCTATATAATCACAAAAATTATTAATTTTAAAATGAAAATGCTTGAATATCAAAATTAAAAAAAGATGCTTACATTAATTACAAACAAATTAATGCATCAACATATTAAAATTTAACTGAAATAGATAAAGTATATATACTTTTAAATGTGTATATAGTTTATTTCAGTAAAACTGGTATTTAAAATTTATAATAATAAATAATAATAATAATAATAATTGAGAAAGACATTTTGGTATTAGAACGAAGCTAAGACTGCATCGAAAAAGTATCAATAAACAGGAACAGGGTTATTGAACAATGCGAAAAGTTATGTGCAAAATAAAGACCTAAAATTGAGAAAAAGTAGGGTAAGGTAATTTCCAATTGGAAATTTGAGGGTCTTAAATTAAGAAATACTAGTCATGTTGCATATCATGACCTGACCTGACCTGACCTGACCTGACCTGAGGAGAGTATTTTCGAAAAAAACTAATGAAAAGAAGAAAAGGGGATAGAGTATATAAAGCATTTGTGTTCAAAGTTACGGGAACTAGCAAAATATCACGAAAGCAGAAAGCACGTTCAAAAGTTCTCCGTATTTGACAGATAATGTAAAAGCCTGGACGCAGCAAGTGCGTTATGATAGTGAATTTTCATAGAAATGATCTGGCACAAAATATTTTATTATAACTTTTTTTTCTTGTAACATAGAAATCTAAATTTTCGTGTATGGTTTACTTTTTATATCGTAAACCTACCTACCAAATTTGGTTATTATAGATTTTTTATTTTTTAGGATACAAATTTTTTTTCAATGAAAACTCAAAATTTTCCCGGAAAACCTCGTCCGATTTTTTTGATTAACGAATCTGTCAAAGCCATTTACAAAAGGAAGGAACATGCCAAATTTGATCAAAATCGGCCTATTATTCTTTGAGAAAAAATTTTTTTTCGAATAAAAACTCAAAATTTTCCCGGAAAACCTCGTTAGATTTTCCTGACTAACAAACTTGTCAAAGCCATTTACAAAAGGAAGGTACGTGCCAAATTTTATGAAAATCGGCACATTATTTTTTGAGAGAAGATTTTTTTTCGAATGAAAACTCAAAATTTTCCCGGAAAACCTCGTCCGATTTTTTTGATTAACGAATTTATCAAAGCCATTTAGAAAGGAAAGGTACATGCCAAATTTTATCAAAATCGGCCTATTATTCTTTGAGATAAGAATTTTTTTCGAATGAAAACTCAAAATTTTCCCGGAAAACCTCGTCCGATTTTCCTGACTAACGAACTTATTCAAGCTATTTACAAAAGAAAGGAACATGCCAAATTTTATCAAAATCGGCCCATTATTTTTTGAGTTATCGCTGTGATACATATATATATATATATATATATATATATATATATATATATATATATATATATATATATATATATATATATATATATATATATATATATATATATATATATATATATATATATATATATATATATATATATATATATATATATATATATATATATATATATATATATATATATATATATATATATATATATATATATATATATATATATATATAAAAATTGAAACTGACCCTGGATATGGGTTCTAGGGGTCCTAGATCGCGCTCATTTGAAGAAAATTTTTTAAAATTCAAAAGTCGAGATCTCCTCATTAGTGAATTTTTTCTAAGAAAATTCACTAAAAACTAATTTGAGGTTAATAGACCAAATGTCATTAAGACATATGTTATATAAAAGTTTAAAAACAATACTGAGTAAAAGTTTAACTGTTAGAAGGATGTTATAAAGTTGTACACAACATTATACACTGTTGAGTATGTTCTAGTTTAATAGGAATCCATAACCTATAAAATTCCAGAAGATAATCCAAATTTCAAGTATTAAAACAGTTGTGAGCTCGTGTCTATATATCATGGTTATTAATAATCAATGCATATTAAAGTGAAGTGAATGCAGCAAAGAAAACAACAGCAAAGAAATCAAATCGAAATTAATAAAGTTTGAGTAAATGCGTTCGATGGAAATGTCAGCTTGTAAGGGCAGCGCAAAACTAATGCCACATTAGCTAAAATAGAACGATATTGTTATTTTAACTTTAGTTCACCAATTACCATTTAAGCCGAGCGTCTCCGTGGCCGTGCGGGAAAGTCGATGACTCTCCAATACGGACTCGGGGGTCGACGGTTCGAGACTCACCGGCAGCGGATGATTTTTCAAATCACTGTCGTCGTTGAGATCGAGCTCAAGGTGGAGGGTAGGTTAGTTTAGATTAGCAAAAAGGGTCAGCAATGGCCTAATTGCCAGTAAGCATCTTACCTTTACCTTACCATTTAAGCCAAATGGAAATATACAATCAAGAAGGAAGTTTGTTATATAAGGTATGATAATTACTGTATTTAGAGACGACGATCATCATCTTTTTATATTGTTTGTAATCAAGTTTAAAGTGTTTAATTAAAAGCATTTATATTTTGTACTTAAAAACCCTCAGTTTTCAATTAAAATTTAAATACTGAAAGAGGTTAACAAAACAAAATAATGCCAAATATTATTATAGATAAAGAATTCTTGGGTCAAAGCTTTTAAAATAAAATTAGCTATTTGTTTCTAAAATTTAAGCACACTCAGAGATATAGATTCTTGTGCTCTTATAAAATTTGATAATTTCAAAATTTTATAGGTAATATTAAAACATAAATGCTAGCCGGGTAATATTTATTGTTATTAAAGTGTATAGTAAGTATAGTGATATCTGTGTATGACAACATTTTTGACGGCGGCCAACAATATAGGAAAATTATAAGGAGTAGGATGCTCAGAAGGTAAACTATCGTAGGCACCATCTGAAAACCATTTTTATACTTCAATAATATTAGAAAATATCATAATTAATCAAGCCTACTAATATATAAATGTAGTAAATATAGTTTCTATCGCAAATCTATAATATCAAAACTAATAATAAATTAAATAAGAAACATATACAGATATTACAATATTTGATATAAAAATAAAAACATGTACATACAAATATATTTGTTATTGCGCAACGTAAAGGCGAAATATACATTAACAGTTTAGTCAACTTTATATATATATATATATATATATATATATATATATATATATATATATATATATATATATATATATATATATATATATATATATATATATATATATGAACAAGTTTTCAAACATTCGAAATTCCTGACCTTTCTATAAGCGATTTTTTGTGGAGAATCGCGAAAAATTTGCTAATAAAGTGTACTTTAAGTTTGGCCTTATTCCTAAACCTTCAGAATATCCACAAAGTTATTTGTCGGACTAGTTATTAACCTTCGCGCATGGAAGAGTGTAATGTTTGACGCGTGACTTTATAGGTTTCTCTGCAACTTCGTAGCTCAGCATAGGTATGTCCGATTTTAATTGGGCTATGGGCGTTTGAAACTGCGACGATATTTTAAGTACTTTTTATTCAAAATCTGTCCAAATGGTTTACACTGAACCGCTGTCAAAAACAGACACGAAAAATTAATAAATGAATTAAAATCGGTTTATAACTTCCCACAATTTTTGACAATTTTTCTTGTGTCGGGGTTTTTTCTAATTAAGTATATGAAATTATTTTAGAAATCCAAGTTTTGTTCATGAAAATAGAACAATTATTATATATATATATATATATATATATATATATATATATATATATATATATATATATATATATATATATATATATATATATATATATATATATGTTTTCTAATACATATTTCATAAAACGGTTTAATTTTACATATCAAACTATAATATGGTCCACTTTTAAATGAAAGTATGTCTTAATTGTAGGATTCAACGCATTATAAATAAGTACGTACAAGAAAAAAAAATGTTTGTGTCAATATTGTCTGCTTTCCATTTTTTCAATAATTAACAAAATTCAGAGTTTTGTCTGAAATTTTCATTATTCGCATACAGCATCTTCACTTATTATACGTACTGTTAAAATTTCTTGCATTTTTTCTTAAAAAAAATCAAAAGTTTTCCCCATATTATCGTAGTAACATATTTTAGCTCACGGTCTAACAAAGTTGATTAGACATGGCTTTAAAATCCAAACGCAAAGTAGAAAGATTTTTACGATATTTTTGATAACGATGTTAAAATATCTATTTTGTAAATGGACAATGACCTTAAAATTTAGTTGCCAAATAATACTAAAAAATATACTTTAAGTTGTAATCATTACAACTTGCATATTATTTTGAACTGTATTCCCTTAGCTTTTAAACATCTTTCTGTTTAAAAGAATGGGGTTGGACACTATGGCTGGAAACTGAAACAAAAAGCAGAGTCATTCCAAAAAACCGCAAAAATAATAAGAAAGGGTTTTGCGCCAGATACGTATTTCGACAACAAAGTTGTCTTCATCAGTAGCTGTCGCTAAACTGGTACTGATGAAGACAACTCTGTTGTCTTTGTTATTATTTTTGTGGTTTTTTGGGGTGACTCTGCTTTTTGTTTCATTTTTCCGTTTGTTCAGGGAACAATAACTTACCAAAAAGGCATCCCTAAGGTTACATATATATTATAATATTACTTCAAGATAAAATTGGGAAAACGGATAAGGTAGATTGATTTTAAGTTGTTAAGTAGGTGAAATCGGTAATGTAATCATTTGACATAGATTTGGAATCATCACATTTTACGTGTTTATATAAACAATACACAGGTTTGTTAATAATTGCAGATTGCAATAATAGAGCATTGGTTAGCATTTAATTTGCCGTATAGAGGAATGCTGATTAAGTAGGGTTTAGGAATTTAGTTCAAATAAATTTATATATAGACGTGTTTGTAAATATTAAGAGACTTTTTTGATATGTTCATTAAAACTTGTTACATCGTTACTATGTCTGTCTAGTCCATAAATTATAACAGTACCCCCCCCCCCCATCCTCCTCAATTTATCCTCCAGCTCCTTAAACATGGTCCTTCGAGCCTCCAGCTGAAGACATGGTCCTTCGACGACGTAACCAGTGCCATTGGTGATACAGTGAGCACTAAAATTCCTTATTTTTAAATAAACTATCCTTATCAAAAATCCTTAAATCCGTCCAAATCTACAAATACTTTTTTTACGTTTTTAGGTACAATGAAAAAGACACAAGCATCCTGTATCCAAGTACTCAGATAAATAGGGACACAAGCCTCCGTTATATAAGTGAGTACGGGCACAAGCGTCCAAAAAAGCACCTATGCAGGGTCAATTTCAAGTAAACAGGGACACAAGCGTCCGAAAAAGCACCTATACAGGGTCAATTTCAAGTAAACAGGGACACAAGCGCCCAAAAAGCACTTATACAGGGTCAGTTCAAGCAACAAGGACACGAGCGTCCAAAAAGCACCTATACAGGGTCAATTTCAAGTAAACAGGAACACAAGCGTCTAAAAAGCACCTATACTGGGGGAATTTCAAGTAAACAGGGACACAAGCGTCCATAAAAGCACATATACAGGGTCAATTTCAAGTAAACAGGGACACAGGCGTCCAAAAAAACACCTATACAAGGCCAAGTACAAGTAAACAGGGACACAAGCGTCCAAAAAAGCACATATACAGGGTCAATTTCAAGTAAACGGGGACACAAGCGTCCAAAAAATCACATACACAGGGTCAATTTCATGTAAACAGGGACACAGGCGTCGAAAAATATAGGTCACAAGCAGTGGCGATTTCTCCTAGTGAGCTAGGTGTGCGCCGCACACCCTAAAATATAATTAAAATGTGCACAGTTAAATATGTTTTATTTCTTTTTCCCTTAGTCTTAATACACTACATATGTTATGACAATCGATTTAATTTACTTATTTGATTTCATAAATAGTCGGTTAATAGTGACTTGGAATGAAGTCGGCACCACGTCTTCATTCAGAAAATATGAGTAGGTCAATAGCAACTGGCAATGAATTCGGGTTAGGTGTGCGTTGTTATTTCCGAACAACTTCACTCGACAGAGCTGTATTGGTATACAATACAGTCCCCCACCCATGTGTTTAAAATAGTAAGGAAATACCATTCGTTTTAACACTGCAGTGACCGGTTTAACAAACGTTGTGATAGCATTATTTACAAACATTACAACTGCGCTTGCCTGGACCACAGTATTCTAGAATCAGACTATAATACATTTTAGTAAATTTTCGTAGAAAAAATTCACTAATGGGGAGATCTCGACTTTTGAATTTTGAAAAATTGTTTGCAAATGACCGCGAACTAGGACCCCTAGAACCCATATCCGGGGTCAGTTTCAATTTTTATATATAAGAATTTAATTTGAGTCAAGTTTTAAAATATAGAAATTTTTGATTAAAATGAAGAAACTGATTTCAAGTACCATCCATATTTCTAGAAATTGTAATGGTACATAATGAGGTGAGGTAATTTTGGAGATTAGAAATCAGATGACAGAACTTTAGAACAATTGACATTTAGATTAAAATTTAGTCAAAATTGCATCATTTGCAGTCACAAGTTTAGACTTATTTGTAAGATGCTTTGTACTATTTATATAACAATAAACTATAAACTATATATATATATATATATATATATATATATATATATATATATATATATATATATATATATATATATATATATATATATACATAGGTATCACACCGATAACTCAAAATATAATCGGCCGATTTTGATAAAATTATTGGATAATTTCGTTAGTCAGGAAAATCGGACGAGGTTTTTCGGGAAAATTTTGAGTTTTTATTCGAAAAAAATTTGTATCTCAAAAAATAAAAAAGATAAGATAACCAAATTTGGTAGGTAGGTTTACGATATAAAAATTAAACTATACACCAAAATTTAGATTTCTATGTTGCAAGATAAAAAACTTATAATAAAATATTTTGTGCCAGATCATTTCTATGAAAATTCACTACCATAACGCACTTGCTGCATCCAGGATTGTTACACATTTTATTATTTAGTACCATATTAACATTGAACTACTTTTAATGTTTACAGTTTTCACCCCGTTCCAGACAGTGCTAACGCTAACACAAATTTGTGTGAAGAGAAGAGCTTGATAATAATTCCATGTTCTTTTCGTGTTTTAAAGTTTTAAGTGACTTTTTAATTTGTTAGTGTTGCAGTGGGAAATTAATTTATTTATCTACGTATCATTTTCATATAGGTCGAATATATATATATATATATATATATATATATATATATATATATATATATATATATATATATATATATATATATATATATGTAGATTTAGTGTTAATAATTTTTAAAACCACCACTAACAGCAACTCGTTACCGCACACCCGAACATTTTGGTCAGGAGACGCCACTGGTCACAAGCGACCAGAAGTCAAATCACGGGGCTAGAAATCAGACAAGGTAACAGAAACCACAAATATTCATTAAATCAAATAAAATTAAAGGAGAAAAATGGAGGAACTTAACGTTATGGAAAAAATGAAAGCCACAGAAGTCACAAGACTTATGAGAAAACAAAAATTCATGGTAAACCGATTGAACCGAATATTAGAAGAGGCAGACATGATGGATGAAAACAATGTACCTTCCAGGTATGAAAGACTTATGAACGAGTTAGACAAGTACTGGGAATTAATCGAAAACAACATAATGGAGATAAATATACTCACAGATTCAGAAATTCAAGATGAAGCATATTTTACGCTAAGGCAAGGATACCATAACGTACCATAACGCCAGTGACAAGCTGTTAGAATTAATTAAGAACCGAACAAACCACAATTCAGGGCAAAATGGCAATAAATTACCGACGATAAAAATACCAATATTTAAAGGCAAATACGAAACGGCGGAAATCAAAACAAATGTAAGTGTACAAAACAAATTATCAGTTTTAGCGACAGCAATGATAAAAGTAAAAACTGCCACAGGGCAGTGTGAATACTTGAGAGCATTAATAAACTCTGGCTCTCAAGGTGCATTTATAACAGATCAAGCTGCAAAAATATTGGGGTTACCATTCCATAGAGTTGATACACAGATATCTCGCATAGGAGGAGGAGAGAAGAAACCAAACTATAGGGTTGATATACAGTGTGCTCCTCGATTTCCAAGAAATTTTAATATGAATACTGAAGCAATAGTTATCCAAAAATCACCTCAGCACTGCCAAGCAGAACTTTCGAGGTAGATTTAGGAAATTGGAAGGATTACTTATTAGCTGACCCAACATTCAATAGAACAGGGCCAATCGATATTTTGTTTGGAACCAAAGAATGCAGACAGGTATTACTACCAGGGTTGAGAAAAATAGATGACGGGCTGATGGGCCAGAATACAGAGCTAGGATACATAATTTCTGGCACATTTACTTATTCAGAAATCAAGGAAGAAATCAAGGTAACAAGTATGATTACTCAAACAGAGAAAGAGGAAATTTCGAAGTTTTGGGAATTAGAAGAAGTACCAGTGCTGAAAAATATTGCGAAAGATGAGCAGGTATGTGAAAGATGGTACACACAGGCAGTATCAAGAAACAAGGATGAAAAATACATAGTGAAAATTCCAATCAAACAAGAGGTACAAAAGTTTGGAGAATCAAGAATCGAGCAAGACTAATTTCCATTAGCAGCGAAAGTAGCAAAAGGAGATGTTTATATGGATGATTTTCTATCTGGAGCTAAATCACAGCAAGAAGTGTAATTGTTGCACACAGCACTCAATAAGATGTTTAAATCAGGTGGGTTCAATTTGAGAAAATGGTCCAGCAACAGATCACAAATTATTACAAAATTTCCACAAGATTTACAGAATGAAAAAGCATTGCAGTTTCCAGACGATGGTATAGACAAATCTCTTGGTATTTACTGCACCAAGAACAAGGGAACAATAGCTTACCAAAAGGCATCCCTAAGGTTACATATATATTATAATATTATTTCAAGATAAAGTTGGGAAAACGGATAAGGTAGATAAATTTTAAGTTGTGAAGTAGGTCAAATCGGTATTGTAATCATTTGACATAGATTTGGCATCATCACATTTTACGTGTTTATATAAACAATACACAGGTAGTATTTAATTTGCCGTATAGAGGAATGCTGATTAACCTTCCGTCGGTCGCATCTGATCTGTCAGGCACAGCGCGGCCAGTTTGTCTCCTCTCCCCGCCCCCAGGCGCAGTTGCTGACTAAGACTTCTAGTAGCTGAATGTTTTTACGTGCTGTATGCAACCTTCCTACTCAGTTTATTCTTGGCCTTCACCACGAAGAGTTGTGCAAGTTTTGTTCAGAGAAGCTCATTGCGCCCGAACTCGTCACATTCATAAAGGTACGTATTTTCGAAATATATGCATAAAAATATATAATTCCACTTATCTCAACACTAAATAATCTAAAAGTTATCAAACATTTTGCGAAAATACTTTGATTTATGAATCCGACTTATACGGCACTTTGCGCCCTAACATGGAATTATAGAAATGTATTGATGCAATATTGATGTCAGATACTGAATTTATTCATTTCAAACTCATATAACTTGTTTGTTAAACATTGGGCAGCAATTGTGACAACAACTACTATTTATTTTCGAAATAATCTTTACAAATTTCCTTATAGTTGTTTCAGACTTTCCGCAAATATGCTGTCACGCAAAACGTACGATTTGAACAACACTAAGCATTTAGAAGAAATAACGAACTGGCTAGATGAGGATGATGGCGACGACCCGACTTTGAATGAGGATTTAGGAGAAGAAAGTGACGTCGCTTCAGAAAATGAGGTAGCAGAACGTGATGGTGGTTCCAAAACAGAGCAGAAAGGTGAGACAGATGATGATGATATAGGCAGCAATTTTTTTTGTGGAAAAAGATAAGATTACCAAGTGGAATCAAAATTCCCCACAAAAAAATGTACGTAGGGCATCTCACAACGTAACTACTCATTTACCTGGAGTCAAAGGGAACGCAATGGTTGTCAAAACTGCTGTTGATTGCTGGAACAATCTGTTCACCGACGAAATGTTGGACCTGGTAGTAAGGTACACCAACAAGTCCATTCACACCATCAAGGACAATTTCTCCAGAGACAGAGACATTAAACCCACTGGTACAATCGAAATAAGAGCTTTCATAGGATTGCTGTATCTATCAGGAGCTTACAGAGATAATCGGCAAAGTCTCGAAGAACTTTGGGAAAAAGAAGGTGATGGCACCGAAAAATTCGGCCTTGTGATGAGTATCAAACGGTTTAAGACTCTGACACGTTGCCTCTGTTTTGACGACCGAAATACAAGGGAAGAAAAAAAAAGAAGATCGACTTGCTCCAATTCGTGACATTTTCCAGATATTTATTCAAACCTGCCAGGTTACATTCTTGGGAAAAATGTAATTATTGACGAAATGCTCGAAGGTTTTCGAAGTAACTGCCCTTTTCGGCAATACATACCATCGAAGCCAAACATGTATGGTGTGAAATGTTTGGCCCTAGTCGACGCAAAAATGAGTTACATATATAATAAGGAAATATATGCTGGAATTCAACCCTAAGGGCCTTTATTCATCAGAAACAAACCAAGTGCAGTAGTTAACAGGATGACTGAGCCCTTATTTGGGTCTGGTCGCAATATCACTGCTGACGATTGGTTTACAGACATCGATCTCGTTGATGGCATGAAAAAGAAGAAACTATCCTACGTTGGGACTGCCCGAAAAAACAAAAGACAACTGCCATCACAATTTATTCCTACTAAAGGAAGAGAACAATTCAGCAGCTTGTTTGGCTTCAGTGAGGGGAAGACCTTAGTGTCGTACATTCCACGTCGAAGCAAGAATGTGATTCTCGTGTCAACGCTTCATAGTGATAACTCAATCGATCTTGATTCCGGAGAACAGAAAAAACCAGACATTATCACATTTTATAATTCAACGAAAGGTGGCGTTGATACTGTTGACAAAATGTGCGCTACATTCAACGTGTGCCGAAATATAAAACGTTGACAATGATGATATTTTTTACAATGTTAAATGTGAGTAGTATCAACTCTCAACTTGGTAATAATTTAGAGCCATTGCGAAGAAGGCTGTTTCTAAAGCGCTTGACCCAAGAATTGACGATTGGAGAACTAAAGCGAAGAAGTTTAAATACTATTGGTCTGTCTAGTGACCTCCAAAACAAAAAATTTCGTCCTCCTCAAGAAGAAGAAAATAATCCCACAATAGCCCCTAAAGACGCCGATGCTCAACCTGCACCAGCGAAACTGATTTGAGAAGGCTGACAAATCACCAATGTAAGAAATGCGAGACGCCTATTTGCTTATCCCATGCGAATATTGTGTGCGATCGGTGCCTTACTGAAGAAGGTACTCACCTTCATTTCGCTTGTGAAGACTACAAAAGTTTCTTTAAAAATTTTCTCAATATGTGTTATGCCAAACATAGGTTTTTTTTGCCGCAACTTTTGTAGTTTTTTTCTTTGAAAACCCTTAACGATGATATTCTTTATTTGCCTGTTAGTCAAATTAACAGTTATAATTAGATTGTTATTCAACTAGCGGTGTTAATTAGATCTTTAAAACGTGTGCCGGCTAGGCATATTGCGCCCGAACTCCGAGGTCAAGATATTGTGCCCGACGGAAGGTTAAGTAGGTTTTAGGAATTTAGTTCAAATAAGTTTATATATAGAAGTATTTATAAATATTAAGAGACTTTTTTCATATGTTCATTAAAACTTGTTACATCGTTACTATGTCGCTCTAGTCCATAAATTATAACAGTGGCCGTCTATAGCCCTCAATTATCCTCCAGCTCCTTGAACATGGTCCTTAGCCTCCAGCTCCTTAAACACCGCTTGTTTCCATAAGGTTTTTGTTGCTCCCCTAATTGTATTTAGTTTATTTCTAAGATTTTAACAATTATTAATTCATTTATCTGGCTTGTCTCTGTTATCTAATTTCCCCTCATAGACTAGATATTTCAAATGTTAAGACAAAACATATTCTAGGAGACAAGCTTACCTAAACTGGCATGACTTAGTCCTAAGTTTAAATGCACTATGAGCTATCATTCGGATAATTAATACGAGCTAACCATAGAAATTTTTTATCAAAAAGTTCAGGATCTACAGGGCATAAAAATTTCGTGACGCAGCAAGTGCGTTATGGTAGCGAATTTTCATTAAATGTTTCAAACTCAATTTTCTATAAACCTAGAAAGTTGACTTTTGGTACGTGGTAAGATATGTACGAGCGCAATATATCAACAAAATTTCATTAAAATAGCTTTGTTCTTTTTTGAGATACAAATTTTTTTTCGGAAAAATTAATTGTTTTTTTCGAAAAACTGGTCTGATAGGGCTGGCTAACGAACTCACCCAAGCTGTTAATAAAAGAAAGATTCTTGCCTAACTTTTGGAGTCATCGTATGGATGGATACACACACACACACACACCAATATATATATATATATATATATATATATATATATATATATATATATATATATATATATATATATATATATATATATAGGTATATATATATATATATATATATATATATATATATATATATATATATATGTATATTGTTAGGGTTTTTGCTTTTGAAAATGAGTAATCACCTTGTTTTGTTGATTAATAGTATATTAATAAATTTACACTAGTTGTAACTTTAACTACAACAAATATTAACAATAACTTTTATATTCACACAATGGAGTTGTCGCAAGCACGTCTTACATCTATCGTTTCAAGCGTTCTACCCTGTAATGCCGGACGCCGGATGCTGCATCGTCTCTGATGACTCTTGCCTGATTAGATGGAGTGAATTCCTGGAAGGGCGCACCCTGTCTTAACACAAGTCACGTTAATTTTAGAACTGAGATGATAAGTGTCCTGAACACACACACACACACACACACAGATATATATATATATATATATATATATATATATATATATATATATATATATATATATATATATATATATATATATATATATATATATAAATTCAAACGGACCTTGCTTTCGGGTTATAGGGGCCCAAATTCGCGCTCATTTAAAAGAATTTTTGCAAAGTCTTACGATCGATACCTCTCTATTAGCGAATAAAAAAAATCGCTAAACGCCAGATGCTGTTTGGTAATACTAATGGAGGCGAAGCCCTGAATTTAATTTATTTTTGCAAAAAAGGTAAGATGAGACAATCTTGCGAAGTACACTATGTTCTTCTATTTTTCATGTATTGGCTTTTTGTTTTGGGAACTACTTAATCAAATATTTATGTGCAGAGGCCCTGATAACATAAAATTGATTATTGGTTTCGAACAAGTTACCTTAAGGTGAAAATTTACTAAGTAATATTATGGAAGAATTAGATCTTTCACCAATTTAAAATATTTAGAAGACAATGTTGTTGTTTCTTATTGTATTTTTCGCAGCGATATAATGTCCAAACGGTTGTATCTAATGCTTTGAAATATATGTCCAAGGTAACAGATGTATGTTTCACAACTGTGTATCTGCTCCCAGAAAAGCTTGGTTATTTAATACATGATTCACCCGTGGCATCTTGGGCAGCTTTTTAAAATCCAAATTTCTCTTAATAGTTTTTTATGAGTGGTCCGATCTCTGTACGTGGTAATATTATTGAACATATATAACATCTAACTTAAGGTAGTCGCTGTTAACTGATTTTTTATGAAGCAGGTGATTTTTGAACTTTGTAAAGATATTTTGAGCTATTGCCACACGTATTTTGAGTTCTTCATCACAGTCCCATTTACAATTTTGCGTGATACTTAGATATTTAAATTTATTTTTATTATTATTTAGTTGGTTTTTCTATCTGTTGGTTATTTACAAACAGTTTTGTATTACTGTACGTCGTACTACCCATATTAATATAATTTATTTCATAAACTTTTACCTATTGAATTTATGACACTGAAATTCTTCAATTTTTTATCTATATTTGCTGTCACCAGCGCAACCATATATTTATTCTAGGGAGATGCTGTTTACTATTATGTCACTTAAAGTATATTTAAGGGCCCGTTAAAATATATTCTTTCTGCGTAAATAATAAATAAGAGAATTAACTGTAATCTCTGCATAACGCCCCTTTCTATTGCGATGCTGCCTGTCTATTGAGTCACAATCTTTTGCTGTCCGGTGTAAGTATAACTTGCGTATCTATTTTTACTAGTATTAATATGTCTTCCTCATCAATGACTGTCTATTGTAGAATAGGTTTCAGTAGGTCATATTATATTCCCAAAATAAATTTATGAAAATGTACGCTTTTTGTGCTATTTTTCGTCTATGTGTGTAAAAGAGAATCACCGGGGCATCACTGCTTTCCCGAATAAGCAGTGTCTTTCGTGTCCAGTGCTTCGCATGTTCATAAAATTCATATTTCTGATTTTAGCAAGGTGCACCCCGACAGTAGTATGTCCTGTTAAGTATCCTAAAATAATCAAACGCTGCGCCGATTACACCGTTTTGCTGCATGAGTTTTAAATTATCTTTTTGCCATATTTGGGTCCTTACCTCTTCACCTATTAAAAAGTGTGCTTAATGCGCATCCACTGGCAATTCTCCTGCAGGTTTCTTAATTTGCTATAGACAGGACCGACGAATTTTATCGGCGTGCTTCATCTTGTCAATTTGTTGACTTTTTCATTTACGTTGATACCGCAGGGACCCTGCACCCCACTAGCTTTATGATGTTATTATCCACCAGTACTCTGAGTTCTTAGCAACATCGAAACCAGTACCGAGGACATCTCATAGCTTGCCATCGCCTCGAGGACCGTCTGAATGTCTGACACAATAAAGTTCAGCTTATTTGAATAGGCCTTCCTATTGTTTTCTTTGCCACACTCTGTCCTTGCCTTCATAAAAACCGCGGTGTGCCTACCCAGAGAATAGGATATATTCATCCCTGGTCTCACGCCATGTATATCCGCCCTGGCACCCGTCTCGGTTTTTGATCCGTCGGTATAATAGATCAGGCGTTCAGAATACAATTGCGGTTGCTTTTCTGTGGCCTTTTCTTGATCCTTTATTACCATCTCGATAGAACGTTCCAGTCGGTGACTGCTGTAGTCAGAATTTAGATCAAATATGTATTAACGCACTTTACGCACCAGATATGTCCATCTCTGACCGGTGCCAAGTAGCCAGTCAATTTAATTATATGGGGCCCAATATAGCCACCCGCAGGATCACAATGTGAAGCAGATATCCAGAAGCGTCTCCTTGGACGCCGTATGGGCTGTTCTCATTGCTACTGTAATCTCCAAACTGGTAAGTCTTTGTATCTTACTTAGTTTAAGTTTGGTAGTCTCTGTTGCGAATTTTTGCCGCCACACTAATGCAGCGTACGTCATTGTTGACTTTACCACAGGTGTACCAAAAACGGTTTTAGACCCCAGTTCTTGTCATACATTTATCTGGTCGTCATAAGCGCTGTCACCATCGTCTGACAATTCATTCGAAGAACTTATCGCAAGTAAGTTGGGAGTCTAGGATCACTTCCATATATTTCCCTCCCTCGGCATGAGAATTTGTTTACCCTGCAGAAACAGAAAACCAATATCAAACCAATATTAAAGTCTTGGTGGTTCAGTGGTAAGAACGTGTGCCTCTGAACCGAAGGGTACTGGGTTCGATCCCAGAGTACTCCTTTTACTTTTTCAGTACATACTGTACAATTAACATCAACCAAGGTTGTGGCATTGAATTTGAGAAAGTTGAATGTCTGCACGTTCCGCTCTTCGGAGGGGGCGTAAAGGTGCCGGTCGCGTGTCCATGTCCTCCTTACAGAAAGGCAAGGGTTCGGCAAAATTTCCAGGATAATGAGGTGAAAATGCTCCCTGGCGTCGGTGATCGCGGAAATAGGCCGACGTTAAAGAAATAAAAAAACACACACATATTTATAATTATGTTATTGAAGTTTTTTTCAATTTTCCACGATGAGGCAACTAGACGACCTTAACACGGTACGAGACGCTACTGCTATACGTTAATGAGCAGCAGAGCAGTGTTAATTGTTGTGACGGAGAGTTAGTTGGTCAGAACAGAACAGTGAAAGTGGCAAATGGTGCAATGTGCGATGATGACTGAATTATGGTGCTAATGAAATGTGAGATATGTCGATTTTGCTACCCTCTTCGGCGAACTGTACGTATATCTCCAGTTATATTCAGTAGGTCTTTATGAATTCCTACCAATTGTGTACGAACAATGTGAGACCTGTATTTTTATTAGCAAATTTTCGTAGAAAAAATTAGATAATAGAGAAATGACTTTTAAACTTTCAAAAGGTTGCTTAAAATGAGCGCAAATTAGACGCACCGAGAACACATATTTAGGATAAATTAAAAATGTTTAAGTACATTTGGAGAACTCAAATCACCACAACATATTAAAAAAAACCTGACTATCATTTTACTAACCAAGTTAGCGTCATAAGATGATGAATAATTCTAAATATCTTACATCTACAACCCTGTTTATATTATTGTGTAGGTAGTCGGTCTTCAACTATTAAGGGTGATCCAACACCACAAACATATTCGTTTGGCGAAAATACCTGTATTCTTTTAATATCTATCGGACGTACTTCTGTCGGTCTTTCTTGTAACGTGATGGATCAATAAATTCCCCATAGGTGGTGGAGCCGAATTTATACATTTTTTATTAGTACTATATTTAGCAATACATATACTTTCAAAAGAGTTTAGCTGTCCTGGTTGTCTAACATTTTTTATTAATTTTAGATTCTCCTTATCTGCGTGGTGACTATTATCCCAAATTTACCAGGCAACAGAAGATCTACCTTTAGTACCGTACCTTAGTTGTGATAAATGTTCTTTAAATCTAATTTCGATGGATCTTTTTACTTGACCGACGTATTTAAAATCAAAACCTTTACAACCTATTTCATAAATTTCTGACATTTTAGCGGTACTATCCTTGTCTTTTGAGTTACCCAGCAGGTTTTTAAATTATTTTTTTCGAAAACGTTAGTTGCAAATTGGCTTTTTTTAAATGTTATCTAGAGCCCTCGTGGTTCGCGGTTCAAATGGTAAGCAAACAAAGTTTTTTCGACTTTCTTTCTTTTAAAAGTCGTTCATACCGCTAACTTTTTTTTGTTTTCTGTTTGGTAATTAATTTCTCCACTAGACAAGCAGTGTATCCATTACATTTGGCCACCTTCTTAAGATACCCCCAACTATTTGGTATATCTATTTTTATTTAAAGGAAAATTAATTAACCTGTTTACTAAAATATACATACTGGTCATTTTTTGTGCGTATGTATGATATGAGTCATTTGGAATGTAACTTAGAGCGCTGGTTGCCTTCCTATGAACATCGAATTCTAAAGTGTCTTTATTTTTGATAACTAGTACATTTAGAAAGGGTAATTTACTATTAATTCCTAATTCGTGAGTAAATTTTATAGAATCTAATTTATTGTTCAATTTGGCAATAAAATTTTCTATTTTGCAAATGTTTGTGTTAAGCACTGCGAAAATATCATCCACATAACGAAAACATACTCTAGGAAAATAGTCACTTTCACTTTCAAGATCTGTTTCAAATGTACTAATGAAAAGGTCTGCAATAAATGGCGATAGGGTTTTTTTTGGATCTGCAACTAACATTTTCGACAAAAAACACTTTTAAAAACTTGCTGGTAACCCAGAACACAAGGATAGTACAGCTAAAACGTCTGGAATTTATAAAATCAGTTGTAAAGATTGTTATCTGAAATACCATGGACAAACAAAAGGATTTATTGAAATTAGATTTGAATAACATTTAGCACGACAGCTAAATGCTTTCGGAAGTATATATATATATATATATATATATATATATATATATATATATATATATATATATATATATATATATATATATATATATATACAGTAAGTAATAATAAAAAGTGTATGAATTCGGCTCCGCTGCCTTGGGACGTTTATTGATTGATCACTTTACAAGAAAGAGCGACAGAATCACGTCCGATAGATAATAAAAGATTTCAGGTATTTCCGCCAAACGAAATATGTTAATTTTTGTGTTGTTGTACCACCCTCAAACGTTATAAATAGACTACACGCAGAAGAATATAAATAGAGTTGTGGATATAATATATTTATAATTATTCATCCTCTGATGACGCTAACTTGGTTATTGCAACGATCGTCAGGTTTCTAAAATGTGTTGTAGGGATTTGGGTTCTCCAAGTGTACTTATCAGTGCTCCTTGCAGGTTCCAATCTTCACTTAGTTAAAAATGTTTGTTGTGTTCGTGACAATTATGCATATAATGTATATGTATCTGAATAATAACCTGAAAAATTGATAACCGTGTATTTCTCAAACGATTTTATTTACTTTCCCAGCCGTCTGACAATCAAATCTTGTCATCGAATTTTAACTTACTTTTGATTGTCCGATCGATTTTAAATTTTAGAAACCTACTCGATTCCGGTGACAATACAGTATTATGGTGCCACTGAAATTATATGAATTTCAAATTGCGTCCAACGCAAGATGGCGGAATATCTCTCTTTCCGCAGCCCCCTTGGTATGAGTATCAACTGAAAGGGTTTCACGAATAAAATACGGTAAGCTAAGTGATGCTTTGATCATTTCAATATGGCGGCCTATGCAAGATGACGGAAATTTATTTTTCTTCACAGCCCTCTTGATAGGAGTACCAAGAGAATGGGCCTCACGAGCAAATTACAGTGGGCTAGGTGGAGCTTTCATACATGCAATATGGTGGTACACGAAAATGGCGAAATATATTTTTCTTTACAACCCCCTTGACATGGGTATCAAAAGAAAGTGGAGGTTTTATAAAGTAAAAATACTAGCTGACGTAAAAAGACGAGATATTTCTTTCTCAACAACCTTTTCCATATGGGCATTAGCTGAAACGTCTTCATGAGTGAAATGCGGGAAATTCAGTATGGCTATTTTTAAACAATTTAATTAAGTTTCACAGCTATTTGACAATCAATGCTTTAATTTTAACTTACTCCCGATTGTATGGTCGATTTGAAAGTTCGCAAACGTATTTATGGGCCAACACTGAGTTCATCGAGTTTAGACGCATTTGACCTGGCTTAGTGAGTCCTTTCGTTACATAATGTAAGAAGAAGGGTGAGATTATGGAAGAGGGGGGGGGGGGAGGAGTAGTCATAGGGACTCTCAATCCTTTTTACACACTTCTAATTGTGACAATATAATATTTTCCAGTGACAATACAATATTATGGTACCATCTAACTTGTATAATCATGGAGGAGGAAAGTAGTCATAGAGACTCGTCGATGATTAACGGTAAATCCATCCCATTTAGGCTTGTTTGACTTCTTAGTGAGTGATCCTATTGAGTTTGCCGACATAGAAGAGGCACCACAGCAGACAATGAATGAAAATGATTTTAAAACAGCACAGCGAACCATTAATGCAGGACAGAAAGAACTTTTTTGATGGTCAGTTGATGTATAAGGAATCAAATTAATGGCACCGATGAAAGACTTGGAATTTTTTTACAGTTGGAACAGAAGTTGGCAAAACTGTTCTTCTGAAGCTATTGTTAAATCAGATAAACAAATATTACGCGAAGGTCGCAGTTTAAGTTGCAACTTTAACAGGAATAGCAGCATGTCTAGTAAATGGAACAATTCTCCATACCACGTTCAAGCTTTTCATTCAAAAAGGTAGTCGTATTATCGATATGTCACAATTAACAGGAAACTACTTACGGGACATGAGACAATAGTATAAAAATAAAGAGTTCATTATCATCGACTAAATATCAATGGTTTAATACCAGATGTTGACAATGATTGATTTAACGCTCAGACAGTTAAAAAATGAAGATAAGTCCTTAGGCTGCATAAATGTCATCTTATTTGGAGATTATTTGATGCCACTTCCACCCACCAAAACATCTGGTATACCAATTTACAAACAGCCTGAACATCTGCAGCCAGGAACACACTTACGTTGGTTATTGTCGTTGTGCATACTCACTGAAAATATGCAAGTAAATGACCTCAGCAAGATGTGATTCAAAATTTCAAGAATAAAAAAGTAGCAACACACATAATAAAATCACAGGATCGAATACTCTATGCGACAGGAAATATCGATAATGCCAGAATAGACGATATAATTCCTGTCTATATGAATGAGACTGGAGGCCTACCAAGGGAGCTCGAAAAATTTGTGGCAGCCAAAGTAAGTTTAAGGTCCAAGATCGATGTCGCAAAAGTCTAGTGAATGTTGCGATTGGGTTGACTACGGAAATATTATGGCCTCATTTCTGTAAAGCCCAAATATAAATCACAAATAATCCATCGTTACGAGTTAACTTTAGCAGAGTTGGGTTGCATGTGGTTAAACCAAAAGCAATACAGTTTCCAGTTAAGTTCAGCTCCTGAACAGCTGAAAGACGCATGCTTGATCCAGTCATGGGCTACTAGTCCACAAAATGCAAGGAAGCACCGTAGACAATTCCGTTATATATTTAGGCCCGAAATTATTTGAGGAATGACAAGCTTATGTGGCTTTAAGCTATGTTAAATCTTTAGATGGGCTTGGGATAGAGGAATGTGTGTAAAGTTAACAGAGAAGGATATATGAGACATTAGCTGAAATTGCGAGGATGCGAAGCATAAAGTAGGTAGTGATTCTTTATAAGTGCTGAAAAAAGCATTAGTGCGTCTTAAAAAATGTAAAGTACAAAATAAAATAAATCATTTTTTTATGTAAAACTATTTTATTTTCATGAAAATCGGACACTTAACGGTATCAAATTACTTTTCTAACTATTTATTTCACACTGCATTATGATACTATAAGTTGTAAAAGTCAAAGTTATAGTGTACAGGGCGTCCCACGTAGACTTTACATTAGCCGTTTCTGGAGTACGGCTTACAATTGAATTCTAAAAATTCATGCACGTGGGTTTCTTGAAATTTCCAGTTCGCTGAAAATATTGACGTTAGTATGGTACTTCCGGTTATACCGGAAGTAGACGTCAACTTTCTTATTTCAAATAGAAGATGGTGTTTTTATTACGGATCTAGATTCTCGTCAAATTTTATGGTAGGCTTTACTAACATATTCTGTCATTTTTCTCAACCGTTTTCGAGATATTTGATTTTTTTCAAAAATGTCTTAAAAACCATTGTCACATTAACACACCTGTATCTCTTTTATTTTTCAACCTGAAGAATGAAATTTTAAAGCAGCGAATTCTAAAATGACACAAAATATTTGGAATTTACTAAAGCTAGTACAAGTTAGTCAGGGTGTCCGAAATAGACCGGTCAATTGTGACAACTTTAAAACCTAATAACTCTCTTATTTTAAATAGAACACCATATATTTTATAACGTTAGTTCATGTACTTTTTATTGTTCGTTCTATTGGTATCAGCATTCCCTATACCTAAGTACCACCGATTTGAAGATATTTAAACATTATTTGAGATAAGAAATAATTATTAGTCAGTTTATCAGGTTGCCCAGGAGATACAAACTTTAAACGTCATCTTTCGCCATAGGTAAAATGTGCGACGACTTTTGAATATAACTTTTGTTTACGAGGAGTATAATGGAATTATCAACAGAAGGTGTCGTATGGTTGCAAAGAGATTTCCACATAAACGCAGATCAACTGGTTACATGATCAATACTACTAAAAAATTTCTAAGAATGGAGTGTTTCGTCCAAAATTTCTTAAGAGTAAAGCATTATTAGGGAACAAAGATATTTTTGTGATATGACTTCACAATAAATGTTCGAAATTTGCACCGTTCACTTCGAGACATTTGATGACTCTTTTACTGATGGTACACGTGGCTCGAGGAAAGTAATCTTGCTCCATTGCGTTGAGGGCCTCTAATACTCTAGCTATCATATCTTGTTTTGTAGTAGGTGGTTTCTGGTAAACTTTATTCATAATGCACGCCCAGATACTAACATCTAGTGGAGTCAAGTCTGGTGAGCGGGCCGGCCAACGATGAGGATCAACGTTAGCTATCCATCTGTCTTCAAATGTTTTCTGGAGTAGGTGGCTTATTATCTGTCAGTTGTGTAGTGGAGCTCCATCTTGTTGATACCAAACTTCTGCAGCTTCGTGTTCATGCAAGGAGTTCAGCGTTGGTATTATTACTTGCTGCAGAATACGGCAATATCCAGGACCTGTGGATACTGCACGTTTAGAATTTGTTCTTACCTTTTTTTAATCTTACCATTATTACTGATATGAATAAAAGGGTCATATTTTCGAAGTTAATTTCAATTAGTCTAGTAAATATTTTAATACTAATATGTATTAATTCGCAAATGAAATTCAGTATTGCTTAATATTATTGGTACCAACCTGTTAAGTTCCCATCATAAATGTTAAGTGCAAAAACTTTATTGTATTTTACTGCGCAAATACATTGAAACTCCAACAGTCCTGGAAATTTCGTTTTCTAGTAATGTAAGGATTTTCGTCGGACCAATAGTGACTGTTGTGGTGTTTGAACATGCCCCTCTCTGAAAATTTTGACTCATCGCACAAATTTTTTCATCTTCTTGAGTTTTCAAAAGATACCATTTGCAGAATTCTACACGCCGGGAAAATTCCCCAGGTTCTAAATGGTGTACTAAAGTGAACGAAAATGGTGCAAATTTGTTAATTTTTAGAATTCTGTGAATAGTTTTTCTTAAAAGATTCAAATCTCTACTAGAGTCTCTGATTGACGCATGTGGATAAGCAGTAAAAAAAATGCCAAAACGTTCCATTCTCAGAACAAATTTTCAATAGTCTTCTGATCATGTCAGGAGTTGGTTTATGTCTATCTGGAAATTTCTCTGTAAACACACGACATGTTCTGCTAACAATTCGATTACACTCCCCGGAAATAATAATTAAATTCAAAAAGTCATCGTTTGAGTAATTGGACTGTGCCATTATTGTGGAAAATACTCTCCTTTATTAAAATACAATTGACAAACGTACTTTACAGTACAACCATTATGTTTACTGTCGGAAGATGACGTTTAAAATTGTCATCTCCCAGGCAACCTGATAAACTGACTCATAATTATTTATTATCGCCAATATGCCTCGAAGTATACGGTGCAAATTTAGAACATTTATTGTGAAGTGATAACACACAAATCTTTTTGTTCCCTAATAATGTTTTACTATTATGAAATTTTAGACGAAACACTCCATTCTTAGAAATTTTTAGTAGTAGTTAGTAGTTTATCTGTGTTTATGTGAAAATCTCTTTACAACCACACGACGTCTGCTGTTAATAATTCGATTATACTCCTCGTAAATAAAAGTTATATTCAAAAGTCGTCGCATATTTTACTTATGTAGGAAAATTTCGTTTAAAATTTTCATCTTATAGGCAACCTGATAAACTGACTAATAATTATTTCTTATCGCAAATAATGTTTAAATATCTTCAAATCGGTGGGACTTGGGTACAGGAATGTTGCTACCAATCGAAAGAAGAATAAAAAGTACATGAACGAACGTTATAAAATATAGGTTGTTCTATTTAAAATAAGAGAGTTATTAGGTTTTAAAGTTGTCACGATTGACCAGTCTATTTCGGGCACCCTGTCTAACTTGTACTAGCTTTAGTAAATTCCAGATATTTTGTGGCATCTTAGAATTTGCATTTTAAAATTTTAACCCTTCAGGTTCAAAAATAAGGGAGATACAGGTGTGTAAATGTGATAATGTTTTAAAGAAATTTTTGAAAAAAAGTCAAATATCTCGAAAATGGTTAAGAAAAATGACATAATATGTTTGTATAGAATTTCACAAGCAATCTAGATCCGTAATAAAAAAATACCATCTTCTATTTGAAATAAGAAAGTTGACGTCTACTTCCGGTATAACCGGAAGTCCCATACTAACTTCAATATTTTCATTGAACTGGAAATTTTGAAAAACCCACGTGCGTCAATTTTCAGAATTCAGTTGTGAGCCGTACTCCAGAAATGGCTAATGGAAGGTCTACGTGGGACACCTGTATTGTGTCAACCAACCACGAAGCATAACGTAGGCAGTGATTTTATATAAGCGCCGAAAAAAGGATTCGTACTTCTTGAAAACTTAAAAGTAAAAAAAAAACCAAATATTTTTTTAAGTAAAACGAGTTTATTTTTATGAAAACGGTATAAAACGACTTGTCTAACTATTTCTCACTGCATTATCATACTACAAGCTGTAAAAGTCATAGTATATTGTGGCAACCAACGTAAAATATATGGTAAAAAAAAACACGAAAAAACTGGTATAACATGGATTCGTATTTTAGATTACTAGTTTGATAAGTTTGATAACGTATTTTGGTCATAAAGTTATGGGCGTAGTGATTTAATAAATGTGAATTAATGTAATTCTTGAATATCGTATCCAGTTTCAAATTAAATACGTCGACAATTACTGGCACACTTTGATTCATACAGGGCAAGCGCCTACGATTTTATAACCAAAATAAATTGCCAAACTGGGAATTTAAAATATGAATGCATGTTACCTTTTAGTGAATTTTCGTAGAAAAAATTCACTAATGGGGTGATGCCGACTTTTGAATTTTGAAAAAATTTTTGCAAATGAGCGCGAACTAGGACCCCTAGAACCCATATCCGGGGTCACTTTCAATTTTTATGTTATATATATATATATATATATATATATATATATATATATATATATATATATATATATATATATATATATATATATATATATATATATATATATATATATATATATATATATATATTTGTGTGTGTGTGTGTGTGTTTGTGTGTGTGTCACACCCATAACTCAAAAAATGATGGGCCGATTTTGATAAAATTTGGCATGTACCTTCCTTCTGTAAATGGCTTCGATAAGTTCGTTAGTCAGGAAAATCGGACGAGGTTTTTCGCAAACATTTTGAGTTTACATTCGAAAAAAAGTTTATCTCAAAAAATAAAAAGCTATGATAACCAAATTTGGTAGGTAGGTTTTCGATATAAAAAGCAAACTATACACCAAATTTTAGATTTCTATGTTACAAGAAAAAAAAGTTATAATAAAATATTTTGTGCCAGATCATTTCTATAAAAATTCACTATCATAACGCACTTGCTGCGTCCAGGCTTTTATTTTCGTTTGTTATGACTTTGGCTGTTACAGCTTATAGTATAACTACATTATCATAGTTAGAAAAGTTATTTTATACCGTTAAGTGCACGATTTTCGTGAAAATAAAGTGGGTTTACTCACAAAAAAATTATTTATTTTATTTTATAAACAGATTGGATAAGTTCTTCAGCTGAGAAAACATGTCTCCTTTCACACAAGTTTTGTTTCTCTGGAAATAATAAAGTTATTTTCATAAAATTGAGTGTGTCTATATATATATATATATATATATATATATATATATATATATATATATATATATATATATATATATATATATATATATGCCAGGCTTAGGAGATGGAGTTCCATTCCTCAAGGCTCAATATGTAGAAACACTATATGTAAAAAATATCCTCATGATATAAAGTTACTGTTGATTACATGAAGTGACACTCTTGTGCCATTTTTAAATGCATCTGTCCAATGGCAGTTTGGGCGGATATAACAAAAACACTGCCAAAAACTACCTTATCTTCAAAGCCTGGCAATTGTTCAGATGACTCACTGGGCCTAACTAAGTTAATGGGAGATCATCTCTTTATTCTCCGATTATTCATATATTCTGTGCTTATAGCCAACGGTCGGCGGTTACTCTATTTTCGCTCTATGGTTTCTTAACTGGAACAAATATCAACCATCTTTGGCGTAAAGAAATTTCAATGCTAGGTTGAAGACGCGAGGGATTATGATTACATCAACCTTTTTAAATAATCTAACGATGTTTTTTTAACAAAATGACAGTAAATACGCTGATTGGAGGCTGCTGTTCACGTGTGTGTGTGAATGTCCTATGTGCAATGTCTCCAGGCCTGGTTACAGAGCGGCTCAATTTGTGTGATCTCTTCTAATGCTCCTCGAGTTTAACTTTAGTTCAGTTTTATGAGTTCGCGCTGTGCTGTGGCATGGTAAGGACGTCTGATAGACGTCTGTTATCGCGTGTGATAAGGTGCCTTTAATAAATTATAAACATGAGAACGAATACTTTAAGTTTGGAATTTATGAATATGGAATATAAAAAAACTTCATACGAAACACATACTTTTATACAAGATAAAATGAAGATGCAAGTACAAGAGATAATCTCAATTGGAATGCACGGAAATAACAAGGTAGTGATTAAAGTTGCGAACGCAGAAATTTTAGAACATATTTTCCAAAAATGGGAAAATAATTTAGAGCATACGGGGGCAAAAAATTTTACAACTTATGCCCAACATGTGTAACACACTTCCTCATTTCAAATACAAAGCGACCAATGAACGCAAAATAAAATAAAAAACAATTATTGTCGTTTTGTGGAAAAAGAAATCATTAGATGAGTAGTTCAGAATTGCACAAAAGCAAATACATTGTTTTAGTGATTTATCATAAAAAGGAAACAAATAAATTTTCCCTGACAGGGACAAAATTCCCTGACTCTTAGTCAATTTTTCCTAATGTTTCCCTGATTTCAGTGACACAATTTTTTGTTCTACAAATTGCCAGACTTTTTCCGTTTTTCCAGATTTTCCAGACGAGTGGGAAGCCTATTTTAATATACTTTCTTTTCTCCTCTTCTTCTTCTTCAAGGGTCGTTTGCCTAAGCACACAGAAGTTTTATTTAAAATAGTTGATTTATAGTGTTGAAGATCGAATGGCAGCCTCATAATGAACACGTTTGTTGTTAATTAAAAAAATACTTTGAAAGTCTAATATCGGTTTTTACTATGTAATAAGTATGAAAATATTTTTCTGTAAGTCAGAAATACCAATGCGAACCAAAATCAATTGATTGTGCAAGTGAAAAACTAAAATTGTTTTCTAATATGACGAACAATCTGTTATTCCCTATAAAAAGTCAATAACGAGTTTCGGTGTGAAACGCGTTTGATGTTGGTTTAGATTGTCATAAATAAAATAAAACTTATTCAAATTATAAGCACATAAATTTTTACGTGCCAATTACGTGGCACCGGATCAACGAAGTGAGTTTGTAATTGGCTCTCAGCAAAGTATCTTGTCTTAGTAAGAAATAACAAAACAATTGGTAAAACCGCATAAGATATGTTTATTAAGTTCAGGTATAGTGTCTTGGTCTTATGGCCATTTTAAATGAGCATAAAATATATTGAAGGCAACAAGAGTATGGTGAATTTCCATATGTTGTTAAGAGTCTCGGTGGTTCAGTGGTAAGAACGTGTGCATCTGAACCCTCTGTAGTACCCTTTCATGTACATTCTTGTATATTATTCTAGTGAGATCAATAAATATGGTTCAGTTGAGGTTCAGTTGTGTCTCTGAACCGAAGGGCCCTGGGTTCCATCCCAGGGTTCTGTTTCACTTTTTCTGTACATACTGTAGCATTAACATCAACCAAGGTTGTGGCAATGTATTTGAGCTAGTTGGAGGGGGGCGTAAAACCGTCGGTTCCGTATCCATGCGATGTTGGACACGTTAAAGATCCCTACCCACCTACAGAAAGGCAGGGGTTTGGCAAAATTTCCAGAATAGTGGGGTGGAACTGCTCCTTGCCGTCGGTGATTGGCCATAGTCGCGAAAATATACCGACGTTAAGGAAATGAACACACGGAATTACATTTACCAATTCCGACCATCAATTAATTATTCGGAAGCTTATATATGCCCCATCGTAGTTTTATTACATTCATTACATGAATGGAAATTCTTTTACATAACAATTTTGAAAAATTTTGTTTATAAGACAATCTCGTCCAAAACTTAATCTTAATATTTAAAAAAGTAAAATTTGTACACCCTTGTCCAGATTTTATTCATACCTATACTTTTCATTTATATGCTAGGTTAAGGGTATATTACATCTTAAAATATGCAACCAGAAATTTTAAGAAAGCCAACAATTAAAACTTGTTAAATACCTATGTGTATTTTTAATTTATGTATGTATGTGTGCGTGTGTGGGTGCGTGCATGCGTTTGTGTCTGTGTGTGTGCATGTGCGTGCCTATGTGTATATGTATATATGAGCACGTATCTATGATATTGAGTACAATATTTTATGTCAGAAAAATAATTCGTTTAATTAGTTATGTAGAATTGTTAGAATGAAATTGTGTTTGGTCTAATTCCTGCAGTGTGCGCTATTATTATTTTGTAAGTTTTTCTGAAAATTTCAATTCCTCGTATTAATAATATGGGTAAATGACTTCGTATTTTTTATTAAATGTATATCTATTCTGTGATTCGGTTTATTTCGTTTGATAATAAAAATTATTGGAGTAGAAAACCATAATATTACATCTTTGAATACCTATTTTTATTAATATGTGCTTGTTTTTAAAATGTGTTTTAATTATTTTTACATAATAACAGAAATCTATTAAGTCCATCTCTTGAGTTTGCAAATGCAGTTATCTGAAGAACACAAAAGCAGGGTAGAAATTTGAACCAGATGCTCTATTATGATAAGGTAATAAATATCGGCAAGTGTCAGAAACAGTGTCTGAATAAACACAGAGTACGGAACGAAAGTGACCTTGCATATACACAAGTCTTTTAATCAAGAAATTTTGTATACTTTTCAAATACCTACAATTTGATGTCTCAACTTTCAAGTAATTTCATAAAGTTAAATTTAGTCATTTTTAATAACTCCGAAGCAGATTCACAAACATTTGGTGAAGCTCGAATACTTTTGCTTTACATAAAAAGAGATGGAATTAAAGACAGATGTAGGTGTATTTAAAATATCCATGAGATCTATGTCAATATTTAACATGAAAATATAACAACAACCATAATAATAAAATTACTAAATAAAATCAGCAAACAAAAATATTGATATAATACATCAACGTATTACATTATTATAACTATTTTTACTACAGCTAGATGTAATCTGATTGCTATCTTTAATTAAAAGAAGAGTTTCCAAAATAGGCGGAATTCGGTTTGCTAATTTTAAACAAGGCAGTTGTCGTGAGCTTTTATTATTTATAAAGCATAAAAAAAGTGTTTTACGCTTGTCATCATAAAAGTGTAGTTTTCTATGCAGCTATTTACTGTGGGCCTATGTTAAGTTTCGATAATATGTTTTGCAAATGCAGATTTCTCAGCGTGCCTGTTTATAAGTTCATAAACATGTCCTATGTATTTGGTGTTAAAACTTGCAAGTTTTCCCGATGTATACTGCGTTAGAAAGCATTCAAGCTAATTTATAAGTTCCAGTTTTTGTCGAGAAACGTAGTTTTTCTTTCGTGTTAAATAGTAAATTACGCGTCGTGTTTTACGTAAATATTAGAAAGCTGCCTTTGTATTTGTATTTCATTTAAACATTTTCAAATGTTTCCAAATAAATTTGTTTTCCTCTTTGTTCCTAATATATGGATAGATAATACTAATTCGTAATCGGTATTCTTTTATAATATATCTCATAACTTATACATATACTAATTTTATTGTTATCATTGCAATGGTTATTATTCTTATATCTCTATTTTAAATATTGGCCACATCATTTTAAAGACGTTTTCTATCATTTTTATTTTAGTTTTAGATAATGTTTTGATCTAAATACCCTAAAGTAGCAACCGATTTTTTTATAGTTGTCATGAATGCATATAGATAGGTTTAATTTTCTCCCGCTGTCAAAGGAGAAACGGTTGCGGTGACTAAAACAAACACTAGTGAAGCCAGAGAAGAAATCTCTACATATTTATTTGATATGGAACGTTTTCATCAAGTAAGGACAACTGCAATTAATTAATGGAAAGATGGAATTTAGTTGAGTTATATGTAATATTTGATAATAACAATAACACCACATTAGATAAACTCCTCACCCTGAAAACTTGGATTTGTGTGACAGGAGCGTACACGCGCATATAAACAACGAAGGCAGCTATTCCTCACTCGAGTGAAAAAAAAAAACGACTGTCTAATACGGGACCCGAACCTTCGACCTCAGTAAAAAATCTACAGGTTACTCGCTCGGCGAATACGTGTATGCGGCCTGTCTAGTAGATATTTATGTCATAAAATGGGAAGTAGCAACATCTTAGAGTCGCCACAATTATTTTTGATGCAGATAATAATATGTAAATAACTCAAAGATACTGACAATATATCATGTTTGTTAATAACTGATATTATTGTTATTTACCTGTAAAAATATATTTTACTCAATTGCCCCTATTAGAGATCAGTCTCATTTCTGAAATAAAATAATTAATGGTGTAAATTTCTAATAACAAAATTAAATTTTGCTTGGAAGCATTTTCATTGTCCACAACCAGACAATTTATGAGACACTTATAATACCACCATCAAGCATTTTGTTTGTATATGCCACTTTATGTTGCAAAAGGGGTGTTAAATATAGACATAAAACAAATAAATGGAATCCTAATTCTGTTAATAATTATACTAGATATTTGGGACTGTAAAAGTCATGTTTAGGAGTAAAAACTTTAGAAAATATATAACAATTTGTATGAAAAATATTTTAATATAAAAAATAATCACTAAAATTTTCCCAATACTTAAAAGACACCTAGTAAAATTTATTGAATAAAACAATTGAAAAAATTCTAGCATTAGTTGTACCTTGTGAAATGTTTAGCTACCCAGAAGTTTAATTATGTACATCCTTAGAAGTATCTCTTTGGTTGGTGCAACTACTGTGTAGAAAAGAAACAATTACAAAGAAATTAATACTTAGATATATTTATGTGAAATACTAATTGCGTTATTCGGATTTCTTCGATTAACACACCACCGTGAATTAGGAGTTTTGCCAAACTACACAAGGTATGTTTCCAGAATTTCGCCTTGTTTGAATCAATTATTCATGAACACAGCGTATCTAGTTGTTAGAGACGTATATTCTCACAACTAGGGTTGCATTTTTATTAATATTGATATTTCTTATATATTTATTGGGTACTTTTCGTTATATTTGTGGTATTAAAGCCAATAAGACTATCTAGATGCTTCTCAAAGTCAGTGATCTAAAAACTACAGAAGTAGAAAAAGCGTACACTTATATTTGTGATTATTATGATTATCCACTTGTATGAATAATGACTCTCATAATCGCTCATAATATAATATTTATCAATTTGTTCATCACTGAATATTTACAGTCACCTTTCCTTTGGATTCCTTTATTTAGATTGAAATTTGACGTAAATATTATTATAATGTTTTTAATGACTGAATAAAAGATTGGAACCTGACCACAACACGTTTTTTCCACACCTGACGATCGTTTCGCTAACAAAGTTAGCGTCATCAGAGGGACAAATAATATCTTATTGATCCCGCTGATTACGCTAACTCTGTTAGCAAAACGATCGTCATGTCTAAAAAAACGTGTTGTGGTGAACTGGGTTCTCCAAAGCATACTTATATGTTTTTAATGGCAAAAAAATGTTTGATTTTTTACTGACTTCGACGACTGGTAGACGGACATGAATGATTTTTATTCCGTTAGATCTAAGAAGCAAAGTGGTGGTCCCATGAAGTTGTGTTTGTAATCCATTTAGCTTTTCCTAGTATTTACAAATGGCGAAAATAGCAATGAGAGTCATTCCCGTGCCTATAAATGATAAAACTCCATCAAAAAGCTTTCCATAAAGGCCTTTAGGACATAAAGCAAACAAACATATACGCCCCTTCTATGATTTATACAAATGTCTCAAAAGATAATTGACCATAATTAAATTAATTTGACAATGACATGACAAAAATGAGGTCAATTAACCAGTTTTTTTTTGTAATAAATGTTAGGATATGCAGCAAATATATTATAAAATCTTCGATTTTTTTTGGAAAGGGGAGACTCTAAAATGATGTGACATAAAGATTATTTCATGTAAAATTTAGACTATTCATATATTTCCCTCATTCGTCAACGTAGCAAACACAATCGGGACATTTTATAATGACGATATTAGGCAATGCCCTTTTATCATATACAAGATGCAAGCTGACTCACAATGGGTGTGTATGCCTGAACTGCTAAATGGTTTCCTGGCTGTTCTACCATTGCCGAATTCAGCTGGTTGATTGCTAGACTTTTCGCCACCCACAGATGCTGTGGCATCTTTATTAGATGGAATGAAACTGACGAAACGTCTATCAACCAAATAAGTTAGTTTGGTCACGGCAAAACAGCCTAGAAACTATTCCGTGGTTCAACCGATACCGGCCGTGAAATCTAAAATCATCAGAACTTTGAGGTAGAAGAACTATTAGGTCTTAATCTTAAACTGCATTCAATTAGGTGTCAATAAATGTCTGATAGATGGTAACCATGTGTAATCTTGTAGTTATATCCTAATAAACACCAACAGTAAAAAGTTTTCTTTGTTCAACAGCTAAGAAGAATCCGTAACTATTTTTATATTACCATATATCAATTTTTGTTTATACAAAATAGCATGGAATTTTTCTTATAACATTGGAATGAATCCCAATATATCTTAATACATGTCAATATCCATAAAGCAACGTTTGCCTTTTAACCGTTTTTTATGATCGAATGAAATTAATTCTTTGAAGTAATATTAATTAGCTATTAAGGTATTTTACATTAAAAATGTGCCTATTAACATGTATCTAGTTCTTACAATTATAAAGTCGGCTGAAATAAATAAATACTAATATATATATAGTCTTAGTTTAATCTTATCAAAAGCATACCAAATTTACTACTATAGCAAATATTTATTGTACAAATTATCACAACATGGGAAGTTCAATTTTATAACATTGTCTCACAAAAACTGGCTTGATTCTGATCTAGTAAACATTGTTACATAAACATAAAGCAAAAAATAAATTAAGTAAATCTTATCCAAAAACTCTAGACGCATCGTGCATAATAACGGATATATTGAATTTTAAAGATTTTTTACGAAAATTCGACAAAAGTGATATACCATTAACTGATAAACTCTATAGCCAACACTACTGCCAAATCATCAGAGAAAGGGTCTATTCGAAATGAATTTTCTGGGAATATTTTAGTAAAATGAAAGACAATGACGATTGAAACTAAGACTCCAGGCTTTGTAAAATATTCTTCTTGAGACATTTTCCTTCTATAGCTCATATAGCTCAGGTTCATTGCCTAAATATTACCAATTTTGACGTTTAAAATCGCGACTTTTTTTTTAATGCCTGTAACTTTTTTGTCCTTTAACCTACACAGCTAAATTTTGGTAGGTAACTTACCTATAATGATATAAACCCGCGTATGAAATTTGGTTGCCCTTACTTGGTCATTTTGGAGATATAATTTTTTCCGATTTTTTTCGAAAGAAAACACAAAATTTTCCGGTAAAACTTTGGCGGATTTTCCTGGCTAACGAAATTGTCCAAGCCATTTGCGAAAGGAAGGTACTCACCAAGTTTTATCAAAATCGGTCCATTATTTTTTAAGTTATAGGTGTGACACATAAATATATATATATATATATATATATATATATATATATATATATATATATATATATATATATATATATATATATATATATATATATAAAGTCTGAAACCGACCTCGGATTTGTGTTCCAGGGGTCCTAAATAGCGCTCATTTGAAGAAATTTTTTCAAAATTCAAAAGTCGGGATCTCCTCATTCGTGCATTTTTAAAAGAAAATTCACTAATAAAAGCATTCTGAAGTATATATCATATTCGGGAACTATTTTTTGTTGTTGATATAATTGTTTTTACCTAACTATACATACTTAGTGCCACAGTGTCCAACCTTTATACATAGTTGAGTATATCAGAATACTAACATTTATTAGCTTACAAATGTTACCTATACTTTGTGACTAGATTATAATCCAATTTATTGACTGTATACAGAGTATTAGTGAATTTTTATTTTTGAAAAAATCACAATAGAGAGGTATCGATGGTGAGACTTTGCAAATTTTTTTTCAAATGAGTGCGAACTATGACCCCTAGAACCCATATCCGGGGTCAGTTTCAATTTTTATATGTATATATATATATATATATATATATATATATATATATATATATATATATATATATATATATATATATATATATATATATATATATATATATATATATATATATATATATATATATATATATATATATATATATATATATATATATATATATATATATATATATATGTATCCGCCTGATAACTCAAAAAATAATTAACCGATTTCAATGAAACTCGGCAAGTGCCTTTCTTTTATTGATGGGTTGGAAAATTTCGTTAGCCAGGAAAATCTGACGGGGTTTTCCTGGAAAATTTTGAGTTTCCTTTCAAAAAAAAATTTTTACTCCGAAAATAACAAAGCTGTTTTAATGAAATTTACAATATATGTTTGCTTGGAAGAGACCTTACCAAGCACCAAAATTCAACTTTCTAAGTTTATATAAAATTGAGTTATTTAAATTTTAAATTTTCTTTCGAAAAAATTATTTCTCCAAAAATTACAAAGCTATTTTAATTAAATTTGGAGGATATCTTTCCCTAGGAAAGACCTTGCCACATACCAAAATAAAACTTTCTAATTTATAGAAAACTGAGTTATTCAAATTTGAAACATTTAATAAAAATTCACTACAATAACGCACTTGCTGCGTCCACAGTTTTTTTAGTTGTTCTTTTTGTCCTAAGATTGTTTAAATTTGTTTGCGTGTTTTGATAAATTACATATCCTTTGCACTCCTGCTTATACTAATTATAAATTACGCCTTCTTGATTTTTTAATTAAAAATTTTTTGTTCGTTA